>CM024245.1:30340139-30940139 GCA_013421045.1 Propylea japonica | reverse complement strand
TTCATTAGAAATACCCGAATCTTTATAAATTTACATCCAGACCAAGAAAATGTCAACTCAGTTCTTCTTGGAGCTTCGGTGATTAATATACATATATCGAGGTTTCTTAGCGCAGAAAATTTGAATTTCAATCGACAAAATCATCGGCATAAATAATAAAAACTCATCTATTAGAAACTAGGGAAAATGAGGTTATCCGTCTCTTCTCGGTTACGTTTTCGTGAATAATTTAGAAAATATCGATTTAAGGATGCGATCATTAAAGCGAATTCAGGAGTAAATTAAAATGCACTTCATTACTTATACATATAAACTATATAGACATAGGGGTAATCGTTCAGGAGTTCGAAGTAATAGTCTATATATGGACTCCCGGCGCTGATCCAGGGGGGGAACTGGCCCCCAAATGGCCATCGACCACCTGAAATTTTGCTGACATACTAAGGGTAAAATAATTACAGGACTGGCAAAAATTTAATTTTAACCAATTTCTGAATGTAGTTTTGATTGGGGGCTACTCAATTTATTAAATTCAGAATTGCCCAAAATACCAGCACCTTCTGGTTTTTAATCCCCCCCCCCAGCAGTCGGGCTTGGATCCGCGCCTGATCCGTGCCTGATGGTATGTGTGTAAGTTTCATTTGGAGCACGCAGCTCCTGAGTTACTCGATTACAATATGATTTTTGTTTACATCGGTGCTGTGTCATGTTCACATTCGTTCAGATTATGGATATCTCCATTATATGGAAGGTGATTACTCATTAAAATCGTGAATTACTGAATTACTGTGACAATCCACATTTTCGAGCTTCTCGTTTTATTTGAAATTATTACCATTTAGCACATTTCAGGATCATAAAGCTCACGAAAAGCTCAGCAGCTCGAAACTATCGAAACGACAAGTAATGAGAACTTGCAGTAAGCAAATGGATCGGCTATCGCAATATTACAACATTACTTGTGCAATCGGTCTCCCGTAAACACTCTAACTTTCGAACTGAATGAGCTACATATACTTGAAATTTTTGAATAGCAGGGTTGAGTTCGAGTGATTTACCAAACCAGTCTAATAGTTTTCGAGTTATCATGGTTTGATTGGGATCAAATTTTATTATCAGGTGCTCGAAAAGATATCCAAATTTTTGAGGAATTTTTCGAGTAATCTTCAATTGTAAATTTTTAAGACTTCAATTTCGTGACTGACTTACTTAGAGACTTTTTTAGCAGTGGATAATCCACACAAGATTGGAGAAACTCATTACTATTAGGACTGATTTTCTATCAATGTATAATGGGTTGGAATGGAATGGAATATCTTACTGAAAAGATCACCCGACGTGCTCATACATGTTCAACAGCTGGTATCAACTAATATCTAGTAAATACAGGGTATCTACTTTTGAAGTGGACGTACTTATGAATGTGATTATATAGGTGATTTGCAACAGAAAATGTCATATAACACATGGTCGAAATGTTGGCGGTTATTCTTTAATTCGACATTTTTTGATTTCGCGAAAAATTTCAAGTTTTTTCTCTAAAATGATCAATATTCAGTTTTCCTTGTAGTCTCATCACATATTCGGAAAAGACAATAAATTTGCTATGAGATGAGAGAGCCTGTGTGCAGACAACACTCTTATTAATTGCAAGCGTGGTAAGGAGAAGAATTTGATGATTCTGAAGTTAACAAAATCAGTCCTATTTTTCCAATGTCCATTTCATGCGTCTTCTGGATAACCCTACCTGAGTGAACGCTGGTTGAAGATCCTGCGTAGCACTTTCTGAACACTTTTATTTTGGTTATCATTATTATGGCATAGTATGCAGTAAGGGGTTAATTTATGAAACCTTATTCAGTAACACTCTGTATTCATCAAAAAATCTCAAATGTATTCTCCTCAGAAAGCAAGCGACTATGGCAAAAATATTCCCCACTCATGAAAGCAACAATATTTTTCTATACCCTCGTTTCACGAAATGAAAAAAATATATCTCATTTAATGTTTTCTTCAATTTCATTAAACTTTCGAAAAATATCCATCCGAAACTCTATTGCTCGTGAGGGAAAGTGCAATATTTTCCTTATATTGGAAAAATAACTATTTCCTCCAATTTATTATCATTCCAAAATCTGCTAGATATTCCCGAAAGAGTTCAGCAACCCCGAAATCATTATATCACAAATCTCTGCACCAGACACACAAAAAACTAAAGTGAGTTATTTCCAAATCAATTCAGGTGGTCATCGATAAAATCTTGGCGTCTTTTAACGTTCTTTCCATACAGCCTCTCTTGTCCGGTCCATTTAACTAACTATTTACTTTATTCCAGACGGTTGCAGATAAAAGCTTTCCGCCATACTGATTTCCTCTACGTCTAGAATATTGGACGAACACAGCTTTTAATTTTCAATTACGTGCCCTAGGTCAAGGTGTAAATCATGGAAAATTTCCACCCAGCTTATTTGTATTGTGTTCCGTAACTTTGGTCGGATTTATTAAGGGATACTAAACAACGTGTTATTTATCGGGATAAATTTGCAGTTAGTTCACCTGCTGCTGTCATAAATTATACTTTTATCGTAAATACATTTTTTATAAAAAGTAAACTAATTATTTGATGAACAAAAGATTTTTAATATAACAGACGACACCCTGGTAGAAGAATATTTGCCACCCTTGTTTTATGAACATTATTCCTTGTTTGTGTAGAAAACGAAACTTTGCGAATTCGTTAGATATCACAAAATAAGCAACTACTCAGGAGTTATTTGATTGGAATGCTATTTTTTTAATACAAATAAATAAGGCAGACAAATAAATTTGTTTAACTATTAGATAGAAACCCCTTCAGTTTTTTATTCATAGTTTTGGGATGGAACATTTATTGAAATTTTTTTTTGTGTTCAATGGTTCGGTCAGCAGTTGCCAGTCGTCTTCAGTTAAAAACTCAAACCTTCCAACTTTCAGAGAAGCAACTTTCAAAAAACTGAAACATGAAGAATTCTAGAAAACAGCTTACATGTCAATAACTGAAAACACCATCAGTCAAGCGTCTGTTAATCCAAAAAACATCTAGGCTTCGATATCGATATCCAGCTTTCAAAAGATGAAATGAATTGTTCGACAACTGCATAAATAAAAAAAAATTAAGAAAAGCCCTGAGCAGGAGCTTTTGAGCGCTCGTTCGTTAGTGCGGCAATAAGACTATTACCTCGACATTCAATATATCAATTTTCATTCACAAAATAAATTTCACTCGAATCGGATATCCTGTTCTGGAAATATAAAGATTCTTCTTTTCTATATTCCAATTCTATGGTTCTGTTACCACTATGACCACAAAATTTTGGTTGAACATTCAGTATATCGATCTCCATGATCAAAATAAATTTAACTCGAATCGGATATCTTTCTATGAAAAGATAAAGTTTCTACTTTCAAATACTCCAATTAAATTTTCCACGTTTCTGTTCAGACTATGGCCACAAAATTACGGACATTTGGGCATAACGATATAGAACGAGCGATCAAAAACGATAGGAATAGCCATAATAATTAATTATATTTCATTAATTGCTTTTCTATTTTTACCACCAGATGTCAGGAAAAAACTTACATCGATGGTTTCGAGACACACTTGAGGGTGTTTGTGTTTTACGTCGATAGGGGAATAGTTACATACTCAAAAAAATCGAATATTCAAAAATTATGAAAAAATAGGTAACAAAATTCAAGAAAAACCCTGAGCAAGAGCTTTAGTGCGCTCGTGGTGGAGCAATAAGAATATTACCTCGAAATTTTAAATGGGACTTTAGAGTGATACCAAATATATAAATGCAAAATCTCAGCACAATCGGAATTATATACTGGAAGTTATTCAAAAAATGAAATATGTAAAAAATAAATAAACACAAAAATTAGTTTTTATGGTTCTGATGATACGATCCTCTTGAAATTTTGCATGAACATTCAGTATATCAGTTTTGATTCACAAAATGAATTTCGCTTGAATCGGTTATCGTGTTATGGAAATATAGGGATTCTTTTTTCACTATTCTAGGGTTCTGTCGACTCTATGGCCACAAAATTTTGCATGAAGATTTAGTAGAACAGTTTTCATTCACAAAAAAATTTATCTGAATCAGATATATGGAAATATAAAAATTTTTCTATTCAATATTCCAATTGAATTTTCTATGGTTCTGTTAACACTATGACCATAAATTTTGCACAAACGTTCAGTGTATCAATCTTCATTTACGAAATAAATTTCATCCGAATCAGATATTTTTTTATGGAAATATGGAGTTTCTTTTTTTAAATATTCCAATTGAATTTTCTATGGTTCTGTTCAAAATATAGCCATAAAATTTTGCATGAAGCTTATTATGACCATAAATATTTCGATGGGTCAACATTTCATTTCGATGGGTCTGAAATATTGAGAAACAAAAAATTTTCAATAGTCATATTTTATGGAACACCCTGTAGGATTTGGCTGGTTAACTAACTTAACCGAGCCATTTGGGAACTGAACTCACCCTGAATATTCCAAGTCTCTAGGACATTCCCTTCGAAAGTTATTATGCTAACCGACTGCCGGACGGCCCCACGGACAGAATTGAATTCGACCAAGAATTCGTCATCAGGTAGTCTAACCCTATTGTTTGATACCATGTTCGACTCAAAACTCGAAAATTACAGACTTTTGGGCAAAACGATATAGCACTCGTTGTGGAATGAGTGCTCGAAAAGGAGCTTCCTAGTGTAAGAAACAAGCAGAAAATGGTTTTGGTTGCGAGTTTAGTGAAACAAATCAATAATCATCACAATCTATTCATACGAACTTAGTGGCTGAATAACCACACTTCATAAGCATTTTATATCGAATCTTTGAATTGTTATCATGTATTTTTATTTTTGGAACTTTCATATTCTAACTACTTCCATTACCAGAAGATCAAGCGTATGTAACATTATAGAGAAAATCTTTCTGAAATCAATAAAACTCTATAATTATGTCACTTCTTCTGATTCCTGAAAAATCTACATGAATGCACATCAATGGAGACCCCTATTTCTTAAGAACAAGTTTCCAAAAGGGAACAAAAACTTGATCTCCAGCTGGAATTATTCAAGTGGTATTCATCGTAGCGCATTCTCCTATGGCCAACGTTGTGGTTTCTTTGACCTATAATGAAATTTTCTCACCTTCCCTAGACCTCCACGAACATTTCAAGACCAGGATGAGATAAATCTGTTCAGCCTTCTTCGAGTTTTAGCGAGACTAACGAACATCAATTGATTTTTTATATAGAGATTACATATTATAATGTATTTAATGTCATGAATATTATGATAAATTTATACCTGCTCTATATTTTACCAATTATTATAAACGATAGGTGACAAGATAGTACCAGACTATTAACCTTCAAGGGCTATGATGGATAGGTGCAAGTTTATCTGATAAAATTGTATGTATTTCGGTCAGTCATTTGACTAATTTGCCTTCGGGGATGTTATCCAAACAAATTCGCTATAATTTTCGGTAAACGAATTCATTAAATTGGGTAATTAGTGAGGAATGACGCCCACTAAGGCAAAACAGGGTGTGACAACCTTCGAATTTCGAGAGCTGAATTATTTTAGTTTCAGAAACTGCAAACTCAATTTACTCCCACATAAGTGTGGAAAGCACGCGTATGTGGGAAACTTTGTTGAAAATCTTCTCAATCAAAATCTAATTTCAATTTTGTGATTGGATTTCGGTACAATAGAAGTTTGATATTCGAGAGTGTTGGTCAGAACGAAGTGACCTTAATGTGATGCAATAAACAATTGAATATCAGCAATAGAATATACCGATAAGGTTCTAAATAAATTATCAATAAAATTTCTCCTATAATCTCAATTGATCACATTATATTGATGGTTTATTTAGATCAATACATATTTTCAGTTTTTAGTTTTTCTTCATCCAATTTTTCATCCCGGAATTCATAAAATCAGTGATTTATAGTCATGATCTTTCGTGATCGAACACGGAAAAATCTACGATTTCATCAAATGAGTCTCTGGGAATATTTGAAAATATTTGGATTTGTTCAGAGTAAATACATAACAATTCCTGTTGTTGGAAGTCTATAAGTGAGGAAACGCTAGATAATGTTATTCTAACGGATAAAAAAACTACAACACATAGAGGGGGCTCTTTGAATTTTAAATTCCAAATGTTGAACAGAGGCAAATATTCAGAGCAATTGGTAAAATTTTCGAACAGTTGAAAACATTTTCAAAAGCAGTTGGAAAAATTTTCATTGGAGTTGATACAAGTTGATCAGAGTTGGCAATTTTCCAAAGCAGTTGGTAGCTTTTCGAACAGTTGACAAAACTTCGAAGCAGTTGGAAAAATTATGAAAAAAGTTGGGCAAATGTCAACGGAGTTGGTCTAGGGGCGTGCTCAATATTGATCAGAAATGGCAAATTCTCGAAACAGTTGAAAAAATTGTCGAAATAGTTGATGAAATTTTGAAAGCAGTTTGAAGAATTTCATTGCAGTTGATGCGGGGACCGGCCTAATGTTGATCAAAGTTATCAATTTTGCAAAACCGTTGGTAGTTTTTCGAAGCAGTTGGAAAAATTTCAGACTAGTTGGAGAAATTTCAAAACAATTGGTAAAATTTTGAAGCACTTGAACAAATGTCACTGTAGTTGGTCTAGGGGCGTCCAAATATTGATCAGAGTTGGTAAATTCTCGAAGCAGTTGGTGAATTTTCGAAGCAGTGCGGTCGTTTTACCGAAATGCTCATAATCTTAACCGTTAATGGAATACGATCAATGTCAAACTAATTATAAACTAGGTCAGCGCGGATCATATTCGTCCTACATTTCATCAGAATCGTTACATCAAAAGATTTTGAAAATTATAAGAATTCTGGCTAGTATTGCTGGTCTAGAATTAAACACACATAACCTTCGGAAGGAATGAGTTTGAAAGTTCAAATTTTCAGGATGGGTAGTGGACTTGAATATCTTATTCGAGTTCTTCAGCGGGCTAGATCACCAGTTCGGTAGTTTCGAAGTTATTTTCATTGGAATATTTTCCCTATCTCAATAACTGCTTATCCTGTCGATATGAAATTTAAAATTTAAACTTATAAGGTTTTCATGTCTGCTGAATTTCAGGAAACTGGAATAATTTTACGATTTTGGAAAAAAATTGTTTGCAAAACACATATCTTAACTTCCAATAATTCAAAAACTTACTATGATAAAATTCTATGGCCATGATATTATCAGTTAATCTCTTTTAATAGATTTCTGTTGTAATCATTATTTACGGGTCAAAAGTCTTTTCACTTTTTTCGTATCGAAAGTACCATAATATGTTTTCAAAATCCTGAAGACGAAAATTGTGTTGATCTGGTAATACAAAATTAAAATAGTATCACCACATAATTCTGAATTAGTATTTTTAATGCTCTCAAAAAAAATAATGAATCGTAAACTAGAAAACACCCCATTCCACTATCTGTTTTCCCTGCCATCAATGAACAGTTGGCAAGTTTTAGAAACTTCTTTTCCCCCCAAATTTTGCTTCGACCTGTCCCTGACCAGTTCGTAAACTTTGTAAGGAAATCCAGTCCGTTTTTTACAACTGCCCTTTTCCTATAAACTCTTTACATGTCAATAGTTCATTTGGCTACATGTGGTATGGTGCACCATTAAGATATTTTCCATTTTATCCAGGACAACCTGTGAATTGGTAAGGCAAGATTTCACGTTAAATTATTCGACATTTTCCAGAAGAAAATCAGGTACTTTTTGTATTACCGGAAGTATCCTGAAATTACCCATAACCATCAATAGTCAATTCGCTTTCAAAAACCATTTCTTTTTATCTCTTCTTTCGTTATACCCGAACCTACTACGAAGTATGTTCAATATGCTATTCACATAATGAAGCTCCCGATTGGAAAAAGGTCCTAACACCACCAGTTTACTTTAACTTTATAGGGAAATAGAAATAATCCAGTCCGCTTTTTACAACTACCCTTTTCCTATAGTCTCTCCACATGTTGACGTGACTGTTCTCGCAGTACCGAGTAGTACTGCTTTTTGCATAACTTTTTAAAGCTTTCCATCCAAACCTAACTCCCTGCGGCTGGACTTGAGACTCTTCGGAATTTTGACGTAGTTTGTTGTTATTTGTTATGGCTACGTCTATAAGTATTGCTCTCTTCTCCCTTTTCTTCATTAGAATTATATCTGGCCTGTAATTAGCTACTCTTATCAGGTTTGTAAGTACTGTGCGGTCCCATTATAGACTGTAATGATCGTTCTCCAGTACTACTTCAGGCTGATACTTATATAGTAGAATTGTTTCACTCTTCAAGATCCTCAGGTGAATGACGAGCTCCTGATGAAGTATTTTACAAACTGCATCATGTCGACTCTTATATTAGATTAGATTAGAGGAGGGGCGACAGATCAAAACCGACCTTGCGAGCATCTTGACCTTAAGATCTATTGTGCATACCCGCGCAGTTTTCAGTCAGGCAGCAAAGTCTCAATGAACTTCACCACCTTTCTGGGGGCCACATCCATTACTTGTTCAGGCTTTAGGAACCAGGAACCAAGATGCCGTAGCCGTTTCTGTTTCTGGTGAACAGCTTCACACTCGCATAGCAGGTGTCTGGCTGTCTCGGTGGCTTCCTGACAGAAGCGACATGTATTATCGGGCGCTTTTCCCATGTTTTTTAAGTGATACCTCACGGGACAATGCCCAGTGAGAGCGCCCGTCAGTTTCCTCAGTTCCAATTTGCGACTCTTATATACATTTCCAGCAAACATTTGGCAGCCTCCTGTAATATATACTATGTTGGATAGTTTCTGATGTTTGGTATCCGTAGTTGCATCTATCGTCAGTGAGGCTCCTATCCTTCATTTTATATTTCTGATAGTTTTTAGTTCACACTTCTTGATCTTGAATGGCAAGGAGGAATCCTTTCGTTTCAGGAAACAATCTTTCAGAAGTCAGCCAGTAGTTCGACGCAGAAATGTCGACATGTTCCCGGGTGACCTCGTTTAGGTGTCTTTCAAGTAGGGGCTTTTCTCTCCACTTTTGAATTCTTTCACTATCCGTCTGTGTGGTGTTTTCATGAGGTTGCTCGCTTAGTAGAAGACATGTTGAAATTTCTACTTCAATCAGAATCCTATGTAAGTGCGATGTGTTCAACTTGTCTACGAAGTGATTTCTTGAGTTGTTTATTTGTTCAGCCGCAATTTTCTTCATGTCCACAAAGCCTTGCACTCCTTGGGTTCTAGGAATCGTTGTCCTTTCGACACAGCATTTAGGGTGATGCTGGTTGGCCTTTGTGCACAATGCTCTCATTTTCTCGGGGGTTCTGGAATGATGAGTTCTAGAGTATGGGCTTATCAAACCCGAGGTACCCGAGCTAACCTGGAAATAGGTATAAAAGGCAACCAATTATGGTGGTGCAATTAAGGAAAAGAAATATTGAGTCGCTGCCTGATGATCGTCAGGGTATGTCTGAAGCTAGCGCTGGACTTGACAGCAGTAGCAGGGTGCTGAGGAGGCGAGCCCCTGTCAAACAAAACACTACAGCTCAACAGGAGACAAACAACCGCAGTGTCACCCCCTACAAAAAGTGCTACGCTGGATCTTCAACGAGCGTTCACTCAAACAGGGTTACCCAAAAGACGCATGAAATGGACAAGTTCTATGAACGAAACGATCATGCGCATCTTTTATAAAATAACAAACATAGGTGAAGTACAAACTGGAAACAGACAACGAGTATTCAATGAATTCAAGAATTAAACATTTTTATTACTTTATTTTTATTTCCTGGAATCACCCATGCCTATGAAAGGTCAATTCGCTTTCAGAAACCATTTATTTCTATCTCAATCTCTTCAACCAAAAAACCTGCTATTCTAATTCCAATCTCTTCCATTCAAGGAATATGTTATCCAGGAAAAGTTTCGTTATCGCCATAGTTATTCCGGAGTGTGTTCAATATGCTATTTGCATAATGAAGCTCCCGATTGGATAAAGGTCCTAACACCACCAGTTCTTTAAGTTTATAGGGAAATAGAAATAATCCAGTCCGCTTTTTACAACTGCCTTTCTTCTACAGTCACTCCACATTTCGATAGTCCAGCCGCAAATTTACGACAACCTTCCATTTGGCTAATCCGCAAAACCTGTGGCATGGTCGTTTGGCGCCCACGCAGGGCGCAGATGCCGCCCAGCCGCGTGAATTGTACGGATTGTGGACGTTTTTATGGAATTGATGTCTCGCCTTTACATTATTGGATTAGTGAATGATTTCTGGTAGATCGTTTAATTTTTTAATGGAATCTGACCTTTGCGTATGTTGGTCTTTGACCCCGAAGTTGGAATTAATCGGGAAAAGAGGATGATTCGGTGGTTTTCGTTTTGTGGTTGTTTACAAAGATGAACAGTAATAATATTGAGTTGATTGACCATTATTTTCTTGGTTCGCCAGATATTTTATGATTCGTGTAGATAATTTTTTATTGTATTTATTAGTCCAGTTGTCGTCATTATGATGAAAATAATTTAATGTTAATAATTATGATTTTTATTTTTGCCATCCTGAAAATTCTTCGTACACTGTGTATACATTCACAAAGAGCCAATATGAGTTTAATATTGGTAGATTTTGATCGATTCATACTATTCACTGCTTATGATTGTTTAGTAAAATTAACGTACATTCTTCAAGCATTTGAGATAGATATCCGTGAAGTAAAGACAAAAAATCAAACAGCAGTCATAATACAGCTTAAACATTTGTCCTATTAAACTATACGACGATATTTCTTCAACGAGATGTCTAAATATCGAGTACATGAAATAAGTTCGCCTTTCATATCAAACATCCTTGAAATGTTCCTATAGTCCGTTCACGAAAGTATGAGCGTATAGTAGGCGTATTTTTATTTATTTGAAGTTGGCAGTATTTGCTGTCATAACATAAAATAAAGTCGACGTTGCCGAATGTACCAGGCCTCGTTCGACGAGCTTGCGACTTATCAGAGAACTCTATGCAATATTGACAACATTGCGTATCAATCTGACAAGAAAATAAACAACATAACCTGAAATTTTAATATACACAGTGGAAAATGCCAAATTTCCATGGCCAACCGACGACGGCTCAACCTTTCGTGAACGGACTTTATATATTCGTATAATACCTTGATCATTCAGCTTGTAATATCCGGTGATATCTACTATACAGATTTGGAAATTTACATCGAAAACATACGATATACAAGGCATCAGACAAAGAATTCTTCCCTCCAGTTGAACAGATGAATAGGCGAGATAATCAACTGCGATAACTGAATGAATTCTAAACGATAAGAGAGAGACAAGACTAGAATATTGAAGTAAGACAACGAAATTCAGTGTGTTACAGCATGTGATTGTCTCGACTAGTCATCTGTGCAACTGGAGGGAAGAATTCTCTGTCTGATGCATTGTATATCGTATATTTCAGATGTGAATTTCCAAACCTGTATAATATTTACCTTTATTATTAAACACATTCAAATGAAACATCCGAATAATCCTTCGAGGAAACAACAAAGAGCTCGCAGAAATATGCAATAACCTGCTTAGCTCTCCTTTTAATTATACGGTCATCAACTGTAGTGCTTTCGCAGGCTCGGAAAGCCCCTGAAAACTTTCGGCAAAGTCAACTCGTTAAGATTTATATCGGAGACATCCTAATAATGAATGGAAACCTGCGTTGAACCTGCGGAAGAATACTCGTTTCTCTTTTAATATCCCCCTCGGTTCGATAAATCCCGACTTGATGCTTTCTTGGAAAGTATCCACTGATATATCGCACCCTATGTCCTTAATCCGATAAGGATTCCAGATTAAATTAGTTTAGCAGTTTTGGGAATACAGAAATAGAAACTCAGATGCAGCATGCAGCAATCTAAATAGATTGTAAGGCCTGGGCTTATCTAGGTGGGTACTAAGTGAATACAGGATATCTATACGGCAATTTATTGTTATTTGAACAGATTGAATGTCTGTCTACAATTGAAATTGAATATACTAAGAGAAAGATTCGACAAGTTTGATAGAGTCAACAAAGGATCACCTTGGTAGACAAACTATTCTCCGAACTCTCAGGTTTTTCGAGAAGTATCACAAACTGAAATTAAATAATATCAGGGTTTCTGAAGAGAAGAACAATTTATGTTCCATAAATGAAATGAAAATTTGTCTCTATTTCAATTTATTTTTTTCACAACTGAATCCAAATTGAATATTCCACATTACCACATCTTTTTTCAATCAAGTGCCCAATACTCTTTTTGAGGGGCTAAACTCAATTCCTGAGAAGTTGCAAGTGGATTTCGGCAATAGGATGTTGCTACCCCAATTGTATTCAGGTCTGGTGAGTTTGCTGGCTAGTTCATTCTCTGGATATTGTTTTGTGGAGAATTTTTTTAGCACTTCATGTGCGGTTGGGTGAATGATAAACGAAATTATACGCAAATTCGATGTGCAGAGGTACAATTAAGGTTGACGCTCACTTGGGCGAAGAGGCGCGAAGCTGGAGATGTTTACACTGAATCAAATGGGTAGACGCTCACTTAGAAGGCGCGAAGCGAAGAGCCGAATCGTTAGACGCGGGGCATATTAGACGCGCTTGGACGAACCAAAGCGCTTGGAAGGAACGCATCGTTTTCCGCCGGAGTCTTTAGCATTGAAACAAATGGGTAGACGCTCACCTAAGAGGCGCGAAGTGAAGAGCAGCGATGAGGCGAGTCGTTTGACGTGTGAATGATCTTTGGGGCATGTCCGCAACAAATTTATGGAGATGGTCCTCAAGTAGGTAGTCGGCGGCCGAAATCGGGCCTCGAGGAAAAGTTTGCGATTTTTATAAAAATTATATACCCGAATTTGGCCAAAAGGGAATACACAATTAGTTTTGTATTGGTGTGATGAGTTTGTTTTTATTGGCTCATGAGATTGTTGATTAGAATTTTCTCGATTGAGTTCTGGAAAAACGAATCTTATATTTAGGAAATACAAACAAAAATTCTGTATTTTGTACAACTGTGAATGTGAATTCAAATCGTCTGACTTATAGGTACTTTATTATGTGAAAATAAATGAATATTGAAATATCTTTCTTCCAAGGAAATTGAAATATCTGATACAATTCTGGAAAAATCCCTTCGGGAGATATATTTACGATGATGTTTTCTACATAGATGGCATCAGTCAATGTTCGTTCAACGATAGTAAGAGGAGTACTGCGGCCGAACATTATCAATCCGCCTTAAAAGTGAAATTTTTTTTCTTGTTTATTGTTCTCATTTGAGTGATAAGATAATGAAGATTACAAAACACAGAAAATTCTCTGGTTACAGGCAACAAGTTGAGAATTGTTAGGGCCAGCAAACTTTTGACGATGTGTGTATATTTACCAGAAAACTCGAAGTGCAATTGAGCTTTACAAAAAACTATTTGCAACTTTGAATTCAGTTAAATGAGAATAAACGAATAAGTTGCAAAGCTTGAAAGGTTTCAGTATTTTTCTGAATATAAAATATGAACTCGATACTTTGTTCAATAGTCATAAAGTTATAAGCTTCATAATGAATCTTTTTTCATCAAATAATATTTTTATGTTCATAAGATTGCTAAAACTTATAATTTAAATGTGTACCTCAAGAGAAATATTAAAACCTCCTAGCTTTCTAATTAACTTTCGTTAATCATCAGTTAAATGAACTCAATTAGGTGCTGATGATTTCTTGTGAAACTCAATTTCAGGTCGAGTTTTCGGATGTTCCCTTAGATGTTTTCACTCCTAATTGACTATGCAGGAGGAAGATCCAGGAGTGTGTAGCCGTAGAGATATACCGATTCGGAAATTCACATCGAAAACATACGATATACAAGGCATCAGACAGAGAATTTTTCCCTCCAGTTGCACAGATGAATAGGCGAGATAATCAAGTGCGATAACTGAATGAATTCAACTGTCTTACTGCAAATATCTAGTCTTGTCTCTCTCTTATCGCAGTATGGTAGCGAACCCGAACTACACGTATAGAATTTTTAATTTGTCAGGCTGCCCGTAATACTCGATTCAAGTATTTACTGTTGCCTACCATACTGAAGAATTACGCTCCTCTAAACGATAAGAGAGAGACAAGAGTAGAATAATGAAGTAAGACAACTGAATTCAGTGTGTTACAGCAAGTGATTGTCTCGACTATTCATCTGTGCAACTGGAGGGAAGAATTCTCTGTCTGATGCATTGTATATCGTATATTTCAGATGTGAATTTCCAAACCTATATAATTTCCAACTAACGTTTCGTCTTCAGTTACGGTAGGCATATTCTAGGCTAGCATGATCGGGATCTACAGATGTGGAAGAAACGGATGGAAACAGGGGAGTTTCAGTGTTAAATTCACGCTGGTTCGGAGTCCAGTGGAGCAGTGGAAGAATCGAAACCTCGGAGCGATGCGATGTTGAATAAGCGGCTGGTCTGTTGGAATGGCAGTCTGTAGTGAGTGGGGAAGCGCGCAGGCAATTTGCTTTCCAACTCACTGCGACTGCGGCGAACGCGGAAGCCCGGAAGCCAAAGTAGAATTCGTGTCTCTAGACACGAGTTAGATCGTTGCTTGCGCGCTTCCCCACTCACTACAGACTGCCATTCCAACAGACCAGCCGCTTATTCAACATCGCATCGCTCCGAGGTTTCGATTCTTCCACTGCTCCACTGGACTCCGAACCAGCGTTAATTTAACACTGAAACTCCCCTGTTTCCATCCGTTTCTTCCACATCTGTATAACTCCCTTGTTAGTTTACATCACTGTCTGGTTTGGCAATATAAAGAATGTGAGTTTTCTCAATAATTTTATTGTGAATTTGTAAACAATGAAGTCGATGTGGGGTTTTCAATGATAGAAATATTTTTGTCCAAATGTTTGTAGTTTTCAAAGGATGTCTGAAACGACTCAAATGGAGTAACTGATGAATAATTCACGATCATTAACAATTCTGTCTTTCAGTACCAATCTTATCTTTCAACATAGGGTAGAACCGGAATAGATGCCTGATTCCTCAGTGGGATAGATGTCCCATTTCCAAAATAACTACATAACTTCCGAGAAACATGACAAAAAATTAGTAGGAGCTACAGTCATCCTGGACCTCGGTTTTCAACGAGTTATTGTGGGGTCGTTTTTCACTAGGGCGCAGCGAACTTGGAGGTGAGTATTTGCCGCTGTGATTTTTTGAAGAAGTAAAAATTCCTTTACATCTGTTTTTACGTCATACAGTGGTTCATTGAGTGTATTTGTGAGTATAAATAGTTTATTGCTTGATTCATTCCTAGAATTCATGGGCATCTATCAAGGCCGTATCCAAAAAAAATTTCGGGGGGGTTCCACCGAATAACAAATGAAAATCTTCAAAGGAAAATATTCTTATCCTGTAGTTTCGATAAATTTCGGGAGGGGGCGTGTCCGGGCCCCATCAGACCGATTGTCGATTGTCGCCCTGATTTTTTGAGGTATATGCCATAGGTGCCCCATACTATCTCTACTATCTGTATTTTATTCTATTTTCGGGTGACTGTGTGACAATATTCTATGATGTTGACGCCATTAACATCAACCAAATAAGTTGAGTCTCAGCATGCTCATTCGCTTTGGGACAATGGTAATTCAAAATTGAGTAACTGATATCCAAATCAATGAACTTTGTGGGTCCATCTGAAAGATTTTATTTTCTCCCATCTGCTGCTCATGTACTAACTCCAATTATGAAGAAAAATACGGCGGATGGATCAAGTTAAGAGGCAATCGTTGTTTAATCACAAAACCATTCTCGGAAACCATTTTCCACTTTCAAAGCTTTTCGGCGAAACATAATTAGAGAAAATGGGTAAGAACTCGTCTGTCTATTTAATTCAATGTGAATTTCAGAAGTCTGTCAAACAGATAGAATTCACGTGTTTTCTTACTAATTACTGCCAGAAAAAGCCAATTTCCAACTCAACAGCACCCTTCGAGATAAAAACAAAGGTTCTTTAATCCTTCATAGACTCAGAACGAAACCAATGGAGAATTTATAACCTGTAAAATTCCTAGCATCATTAGCCCAGAACGATCCATCAACGTTAAGGGGGGAAATATCAATGAAAATTCATCCGACGACTTTGATTCACGCTAAAGCTCGGGTTTCATTGTTCCTGAAAGTCCCCTTTCTTGCATTATCCTTGACTCGGTGGTGCCACATCTAGCAGAATATTCGGAACAGGAGAGAATGGATCTGACATTTCAAAGAAAGATTCTGACTTTCAATCATAAGTATCGTAGAATTTTCACAATTTTTAATTCTACAAATCCTTCAAATATGAATCTTGGAACAATATTAAGCATCACCATCATATGAATTTCACTAAAATTTGAGCCAGCATTTGACAACAATTTATTATCTTCCAACACATTCGAGTACATTCCAAAACTAAGACTACGTTGAAAACTCGGTCGCGTTAATAGTTCGAGACCATCAGTCGTTTGATTAATAACCGAGTTGATTACAATATTTTTTCGCCGACCACAATTTATATTGTGAATAATCTCTTGATTGAAATACGTGCTTTTTTGCATATCACATACATTTGACATAATATAAATGTTTTGTCTTTATGTCCAAGTGGAGTTTTGACATTACTCATATTGCTTCTGAATGCTTTGTGTTCCGTTATCCATAAAAATTGCACATTAAAATAGCATAAATTGAACATTAAAATGGCTCATTAATTTCAATTTAGTATACATTAAACTAAACTTTTATTTTGAAGTCGATGAGAATAGTTATTTAATCAACTAAGTTACTAAAGACAGCGACTAATGGTCGAGATATTTGAATGCGTGAGCGGAGCGAACGCGTTAATAGTTCGAGAGCATTAGTCGCTCGATTAATAACCGAGTTGATTAAAAAATTTTTCCGACGATCTCAACATGAATTGTGTATGAAATCTCGATTGAAATACAATCTCATTTTGCACAAGATATACATTTGACATAATAAAATTTCTATGTTCCAGTAGAGTTTTGACATTTCTCGTAGTGCTTCTGAATACTTTGTGTACGGTTGCCTAAGGATTACACATTAAAATACAGCATAAATTGAACATTAAAATAGGTCATTAATTCTCGATTTCGTACACATTAAAATCACCTTTAATTTCGAGGTCGGCTGAAAAATATTTTTACTGTTATAAAATGATCAAACTAGAAGGAGACAGAATATATTCATTGCTTCAAAGTGTTCAATAGGAAAAACTAACCATTAAATAGACGATTCTCCTAAGTAAGATGAATCTCAGAATTATCAACAACTAGTAATTTTTTTACCTTTCAAAACAAAAAACTTTTTTAAATTTGGATGGAAAGTGAAACCACTGTATCTTCTGAACGAAATCAATGATTTATCCGAACATCATTCGATTGCAGGACCGTATCACATAAATTTGAACAGCTCCAAAAACTTCGGGAAATCACCCTGTATAATGAATTTTCATACGAAATCATGATATTCATTATACAGGATGCTTTAGAACTGTCCAAATTTATGTGATACGGTCCTGCAAATCGAATGATATTGATAGCAGTTCTTTGGAACCTCATGAAGACTATCTTCATTCCGAATTTCGGATGAATCGGGGATATCGTTCAGGCGTTACAGTGGTTTTAATTTCCATACAAATTTAAAAAACATACTATAATTCAGAATCAAAAACTCCTAAATACTACATATAGGGGTTTTTCGTGATCCTCTAGGTGTTTTTTGTTCCTCATTAAAATATTTCCTTTCTTATCTGGGACACCCTGTATAGGTATTAGTATCAGTATTATCGAACGAAAGCTTTTTGTTGGATTGATTTTACAGTATAGAATAGAAAAACAATATCATTTAATTTTGTCCATTCATAAGTCATCTTAAAAGAACGACACGAATTTTTGCGAATTGACTTAAAAATAGAAAATTATTAAGTTTCTACTTGCAATGAGAAAACAATGTTTATGTAACATTAATCAACGTGATGAAAGTTTTGCGGTAACCAGTTTCAATATTTCAATCGATAATTCACTTACACATATCTAAGTCAGATTAGATTACCTACATTAGATTGAACGGTTCGTTTCATAATTAGATTTTACGAGCCAGAAAGTTGAAAATTGTAGTATGTACTGTGATTTTTTGAACCAGATGGTACTTTCTACCGCTAAACATGTGTGGATCTAACTACTACTATTATTTCCATATTGGATGAACACGAAAATCATAAAATAAGCAAAGAATGGGTAATAACGAACATTTTGTAAGAGATGGTATAGTCTAGATCTACAAGATTAATCAATTTCAGAACTACACCTTTCAATTTCGAAGACATTACGGATTACCGAAAAGAATTCCAAATGGAACTTACTCAGGGTTATTAACTCGATCCATTTGGTCACGTGACGGATATATGGACCCGGGTTCTGAGTATTACAGTATTCGTTTTGTAGAGTTTCGTGCTCCTGAGCTGTTCCAGTGCTTGTGAGCAGCCAATGGCAAGCCGTATTTCGAGTTTTTGAGTTACTCAGGAGCACGAAATATCTCAAAACGAATAGGCTATATACGAACGCATTGAGTTTAAGATTTGAAGTGTCAGACGTATCAATAACATAACCAAATATTTTATGAATTTACTTTTTCAGTCCCAGTCTATTTTCGGATTGTCCCTAGCTTTTCTTGTATTTATTGGCTTTTGTGAAATCTATCTTATAATTTCTGGTGTGCCTTCCATGTTTAATGTTATTTTTGAGTATTTATGTTAAAGAAGTGAAGAATTATTTTTTAAGTCCCAGTTTATTTTCGGATTGTCTCTAGCTTTGCTTGCATTTATTGACTTTCGTGAAATCTTTTTGATAATTTCTGGTGTTCCCTCCCATGTTTGAGTAACTATGTTAAAGAAATAAAGAAAGCTGTAGCTTAGCAAAGCAAAATCTGCATACCAAATATATCTGGATCAGTAATCGAGTTAATAGTGTGGTTTTGTGGATATTTTAGTATGATTTTATGTGATTTTGGGTTTATTATATTGAAAGAAATATTTCACTTGATGTCAACTTTTAGTATATTTTGTTATTTTTTTATATAGCCCACTTATATCGAATTATTAAAATATGACATAGATATTAACATAGAGTAAACATTGAGTTTTATATAAAGGCAAATGACCTACATTCAACAAATAGCACCGTATATACTTTCCGAACACGGGTTTGATGTTTGGGTTAGGTAAACGAACCCGAAGGTTAGGGATCGAGTTAACCCGAGTAAGTATCCGAAAAGGTCTATAGTGTGCTGTACAGATCCTTAGTTTTTCTTCAACATACAATTTCTCGTTTTGAATATTGTAGCGGCAATGTGTTGCTGTTATACGAGCCAGCTGAACTTTCAACAATCAAAGTGGCTTTTTCGGGTCACGTGAACATTTCTTTGGTCACGTAGCAGAACGAGTTCAACTCGTTTTCACATGAATGAAATTTTTGTTTTCATTATTCAGAAACTCTTCTGCAAATAACTCACGCAGAGAACAGTAGATGTTCCTCAGGTGTCTTATTGTTTTTTATCAATTATAGAGAGGGATATAAACTTTATTGATTATTATAAATCGAATTGCCATCGAGCTCAGTTTTCCAGCCATATAAATTGTATTATTATCAAATTTAAATTATTTTCAGCTAAAATAATATTTTAATGAATTATTGTGGTCAGAGTGCTAGGTGCTTAGCGCTCAAGAAAGCAAATTACTAACTGGAAGTGCTGTAGTAATCGCATAGCGCTGCAGGCATCATATAGCATCGATTCGAACTTTGCACCCTTAGATCCTTACCAGGACGAAGTAGATAAGTGGAAAATGATATTGGGGCATCGAGTGGCCTGATGGAATGTTGTAGGCGTAACGTGAGTATATTGGCTGCATTTCGATGATTTACACATTCTTCCCGAAACCAATCTTGTACGAACGTGCTAAATTCCTTGAAAATCGGCCGCGATAACCGAGGAGAGTATGTGATGTTTCCTGATGGGAAATGATGGACTCTCTGTAGGCTCCTCGATTGGAAGTAACAATTTGTTTTTATAGAAAACTTTAAGGTTTTCACTCCTTGTCTCTGAAACAGAAATAATTTGAAAAAATTTAGTCAAGATGGAGTGGTCCTGCGAAAATCTTTGCACTTATTTGTCAGGGGCAAATTCGTCTTGAAAAAATTGCTGATAAATGAAAAAGGCGATGTAACGTTTCGGTGTCTATATCAGACACCTTTTTCAGACAAACTTGTAAAATCTTCAGAATTGTGTGTTTTTTCATTTGCAGTCTAATTGGCAATAGAAATACAGAATCCTCCCAGAATATATTTCAATCGATATCTAACAATTTGTTGTTTTGTTGATAATTCAGTATACGAATTTCCGTTTTTTTTCTGAATCGCACCATTGTTTTAAAAGAATCAAGAACCAAATTAATTTTTAATGCGATGAATTTTCAGAAGTGCAGTCCAGTTTTTAGATTTTTATGGTCTTATATATTGCGCGTCAAAATCATGAAACCAATTCAGTTTTTAGTTTGGTCATCATATAGTCTACATGGCTTGAATCGTACAAAACTTGCCGAATTCGCACTGCTTCAATTAATTTTTCTTCCATTTCTACTACGACTCACCGTGAATACATACAAGAAACTGCGGGATCGACTCACGCTGCGTCACCTCACGAAGCTGCTGGTCAATTTGCGCCTTGCCTTAGCCTCAGCAAACAAAATAGCTATTTATGATATGAGTGTTAAAAGTGACGTTTCGTTTTGTGAGTGAAAAAGTTTGTGAAATGAGCGGAGCTAATTGAACAATTTCACGAACAAAATAAAATCACTTTTAACGCAAATACCATACAATATTTTTTGTACTACTGCCCTATTTTGATAATGAAATGGGCGAATTTGCAATGACAATAAAAAATTCAAAATTATATGAGTGTTAAGAGCGGCGCTAATTTACGTGGAAAAATGTGTTTAACAACAACACGTGTTAAAAATGTTTTTTACACGCTTCCACTATAACATTGTTTGCTATCATTAAAAGTGTCATTTTTGATGGCAGTTATCTTCTTCTTCTTCTCTGTGCGGTGCCTTACCGGCCGAACTGAGGCCTAGTGGCCCATTGTTCACCCGCATCGTTCCATAAAGACTCAGCTCTTCAGACACGAAGACATAAACGTCGCGAGCCTGCCAGGAGTGGTCCCTCTCACCATAGGAATAGAAGGTATTGGAATTCCTAGGTGTGTTGACCTTAACTCAGTAAGGTTCCACAGTTGAACAAAATATGCTCAACCGTTTCATCAGTACTCCTGCACCACCGGCATAGGGAGCAGCTCGTCAATCCCATTCTCTTCAAATGCTTGTTAAACAGGTGACCAGTCAATGCACCAGTCACCAGACCGAGTTGTTTCCTCTCCAGCAACAGAAGCCTATTGACCTCAGATCGCGAGACGGTCTCTCAATGAGAATCCTCGACCACCTCAGGCCCACCCCTGCGCTCAATTCCGAGGAAAATTCCCTATTCAGCCAGTTCCCGAAGAAACTTCTGACAGATGTGCGACAGATTGGCAGCGAAGGCTTCGGACCAACAAATGCTAATCCGGCTCCCCGCCTAGCCAGTTCATATGCCTTGACGTTACCAGGTATATCCGCATGAGCCGGACACCAGATTACTTTCAAAAAGTTATCAGAGCCCAGCCCACGCAGAGTTTTCCTGCATTCTTCTACCAAAAGAGAATCAACTCTAGCATCGGATAGAGATTTCAGAGTTCCCTGACTGTCGCAACATATACAGGGTTTTCCTTTTAAGTTGGCCTATTAGACGTTTTAGGAGAAGTAGTGAATATTTCGTTCTGAAATTTTAGGTGCAGCCCTGAGGGTGAAGGAACTCTACTCTTGGCCTAAAATATTTTCAAGTCGACAGTGTTGCCACGTCTATCTCAAACGCATATCTACTTTCTTATTTCAAATGGAACTACCTATATTTTCATTTACGTATCGATTCAATACCAAATTTGCTGTATAACGCACTGAAAAAAAATTCTCTGCCATGCACTGTTGCCAAGTTATTCACAAATTCCTGAAACTTTTGACATTTGCATTGCCAGTTTGAAAATGCAATATCTCGATTATTTTTTATGCGAACGGAACCAAAATCAGCAGTCTCATAGTAAAGACTCCGTGCATTCATGTGGTATATTCAGTATTTTGATACATCGTAAGGTTTCTCGAAGATATTGCTCCGAAAATGTGAAACTCAAAATTGAAATATTTCGAGATTTTCAAATGGCAACCCCATATTAATTTTACAGCATTCGATTCGAAATAAAAAAAGAATGGCAGTCTCCTTTTACACTAATTATTTATTTTGGATAGTTTTCGAATGAGATGAAAAATACTGAAATTTTTCAGTATTTATAGTTCATGATCTATGGTTCTGTTTACGATGAAATGACTCAATAATGATGGGGTAAATTATTGAAGTATATTCTATGGTTGAAATCATAAAAAGTGTTCGATTATCATGGATGTCATAGAAAAAAGTTTACCCATATTATTCAAACACGATTCGGGTTGTTTCACAATTCACGGGGAATGCCAAAAAATTATTGAACGTACCTGTAGGACCTTTAACAATCGTTATTCACATTTAGCACGAATGATCGGAAAGAAATTCCAAAAATTGTTTAGGCTTTCTGTAAACCTGGCCCTATGTTCATGACCTCAGCAATAGGATTCATTCCGATAATTCACTTTATAATCACACCGCGTTATGTCCATTGAACATGACTATAAAAACTGAAAATTTCAGTATTTTTCATCTCATTTGAAAACTGTCCAAAATATGAATGAATGAATGCATGGAGTCTTTACTATGAGGCTCCAGAGTTTGGTTCCGTTCGCATAAAAATTAATCGAGATATTGCATTTCCAAACTGGCAATGCAAATGTGAAAAGTTCAAGGAATTTGTGAATAACTTGGCAACAGTACATAGCAGAGAAATTTTTTTTAGTGGGTTATACTGCGAATTTGGTATTGAATCGATACATAAATGAAAATATAGTATATATTTATTTATTTTTTTTATATAGTATAGGTAGTTCCATTTGAAATAAGAATGAAGAAGTAGATATGCGTTTGAGATAGACGTGGCAACACTGTCGACTTAAAAATATTTTAGGCGAAGAGTTCCTTCACCTTCAAGGCTGCCACCAAAAATTTCAGAACAAAATATTCACTAGTTCTCCTAAAACGTCTAATAGGCCAACTTAAAAGGAAAACCCTGTATAAATGTGCTGGCCAGAGTATCCCCTGCGAATATTTTCCAGTGCGCATGCAAGAACCGCAAATAGCTCAGCCTGCACAATGGAACAGTCCTTCCTTAGAGGGATAGCCTGATTGAAGTGAGGACCCACGATTCCGGCCCCAGACCCTGTTGATGTGACAGAGCCATCAGTGAACCAGGTGGGACCCTCTGGACTAAGAAGCATGTTTGATGAAGACCATAGGTCTCTGTCGGGAACAATTACCCTGTAGGGTTCGTCGAAGTAGAACTTAGTGCCCGCGCGGTCACCTCCTTGGAGAAGGGGAGCATGAGCATCCTTAACCATTTTGAGGGCCCTCGCGTGCCCAGTGAAGAGTCCTCCATCGCGCCATTGTCCCCGTTCCTACATTCCTAGAGCTGTCTTCATAGACACCTCCTTCACAACTAGGTGCAAAGGAGGGAGACCCAGCAGACATTCCATCGCTTCTGTAGGGGTAGACCTCAGAGCGCCTGTAATACTTAAACAAGCTTTCCTCTGGCATTTAGTCATAATGTTCTGGTTGACGGCCCTCTCCATAGAAGGCCACCACACCACAGAGGCATAGGTCAGGATAGGCCTCACCACGGCAGTATACAACCAGTGCATAACGTGCGGTTTGAAGCCCCATCCATTACCCAGCACCCTCCAAGTAGACCAGAATATTACATTGGCTTTATTCGTTTGAGTCTCAATGTGTTTGTTCCACAAAAGTTGCGGTCCAATATCACCCCGAGATAAAGAAACTTGTTCGGATAGAGTGAGCCCAACTCCAAACAGACTGGAAGTCGTAAGTTGCTAGGCACCCTCTTTCTAGTAAAGAGAACCATCTCTGTCTTACTAGGATTTACCGAGAGCTCGTTTTTCAAGCACCATCGTTCGACCCGTCGCAGAGCATTCTGCATCAGATCCCCAATGACACTGATCACCTTACCCCTGATTATGAATATAACAAGGTCGTCCGCATAGGCCACCACAACGAACCCAGCCTTCCTCAACTCCACCAGGAGCCCATCCAGGACGAGATTCCACAGTAGCGGAGACAGAACACCGCCTGCTGACATCCCCATCCTGGTGAGCCCCCTATGGTCGAGCCACCTAGCCGAGCCACGATGCTACGTGAACCAAGCAGAGACCCCGTCCACCGACAAAGAGTAGGCGGAAGACCATGTCTGGCCAACGCAGATTGCATCACACACCAAACGCAGTGTTATTGAAGGCACCTTCTATATCAAGAAATACCGCTAGGGTGTACTCCTTGTTATGTATTCCGTCCTCAATACAGTTAACAACTTAGTGAAGAGCAGAATCTACTGATTTGCCCAGCTGATACGCATGCTGGGAGGGGTGCAGTGGTATAGCCACTAAAGCATCGTCCCTGATGTATCTTTCCACCAACCTCTCCAGTGTCTTGACTAAGAACGAGGAGAGGCTAATTGGTCGAAAGTCATTCGCTTTTGTATGCGATGGCCAGCACTTCCAGCCCCTTGGACAGCAGAGCCGGAACAATGCCATCCTCACCAGCTGCTTTATAAGACTCGAAACCGTTGATCGCCCAACGAAGTCGAGAATGTGTAACTACACGTGCAGCCAGCTTCCAGTCCTCGTATGAGGCCCGTCGATGGCATACACCCTGTGTGTCTTCATTCTCAGCGAAGCCAGGAAAATGCATCTCTAAGAGATGTCTCAAGCTTCCTTCCTCTGAGCCCGTCTTTTGCCCACTAGGAAGATTTAAGTAGTCAATCCTCGGAGGGCCTCCAGCAGAGAGGACCCGCCTGAGCCTGTTAGCTTCAGGCGCACCTCAATATCACTACAGAAGCGCCTCCAAGATTCTCGCTTAGACTTTCTTATAAGTCCTTTGTACACTCTCAGTGCCGACTTATAGTCGTCCCAGTCACTTGCAAGGCCGGATCTCATTGCCTTGTTAAAGAGATGCCTGCTGGTGCGTCTGGCATCATTAATTTCAGGAGTCCACCATTTCGTTTGACCCTTCGGTCTACGAACCTGGGGACTGCAACTGCTATGATAGGCTGAGATTATGGCCTCCTGAAGCTTCTCAGCTGCAGTGTCCAATTCTCTCGAAGTCCTAGGTTTGGGATGCACCTGTCCCAGGTTTTCAGAGAGGAATGCCAGATGGCAGTTATACAAAACGATATTTTTCTGAAAGGCCTGTGTAAGCATGTTCAAGTTTTTTATTCGAGGATAAGGTTTGCATCATTTCTTAACGACTCAATACATCATAATTTTCTCCTAAGAAATCGAAATATAATAATAACTTGTTTTTTAATGGTTTGATTTTTTTCATTCACATATCATGGAGTATGTTTTTATGTGCGTTGTGTTGAGTCAAACTGATTGTCAACCCTTATTCGTAAAAGATAAATTAATGATAAATTAATAGCAAAGAACTAGATATACCTACATACTCTATTTTATTCAAGCGACTAAAACATAATCGGTCCTTCAATATTTTAGAGCCCAGAACATTCCGAAAAATTACAAACTCTTTTCCTTCCATTATCTATGCAGATGCACTTTTTCCATGACGATAGCACTCTCCGCACGAAATACACTCGAGACAATGTAAAATCTTGCACTTAATCTTCTTTATTGGTATTCTAAATTATCTCATCTCAAATCTGGAGAAAATGGGGGATGCATAGCTGATATTTCCGCAGCGATAACTGAGTCATCGTTGGCATGAAGGAAAATAGGGAAAATAACTAGATACACTCTGCGTGCTTGCTTCCGTAAATATTTGTACACTTTCCCATTAGTTGGTCCTGTGAGTTGCTTGGGGTGACATGTTTTCGATCGCTGATTTTTCCTATGATTGGAATTTGTCGGTGAAATTGATTGCTGGTGAAGATGGAGAAGTGAGTTAAAGGATCATATTGCTCGTGATGAAATCAGTTAAATGTTGCAATTTCCTAGGAGAACCAGGATAATTACTGGTTTCCCAAACTTGATCACGAAATTAATATCTATTGAAAATTTCAACTTCAGAATGGAAGTGTGTACAATATTGATTTCACCTTTTTCTTCATTTCATGAATCGTAGGTACCTATATACCTTCCAGAATGTTTTGAAGATAAACTTTGTACAGGGTGTCCCGTAATTAGACCGAGAAACTTCTAGTGGACATTAAAGATCGTATTTTAGACATATTTGACCCAAATCATATAATGCAAAATTGCTTCGTTAAGGAGCTAGTGCTCTTTGAAGATGACGTCCTGTCCACACTTTTTGCCACATATTCGCAAAACGAAGTCACATAAAGTGCTGAGAATTTACACATTGGCTAATATGGAAAATACGCATCGATTAGATTGAGTGCATTTCTTTCATATCAAGCACAATCGTATCATTTGGGGGTATCTTTAGTTGAAACTTTTTTAACTTTCATTATTTCGCGAGATTTACATCATATTCATAAACTCTGATGTTTTTCATTAAAAAAAGATGCTCTTGTATAATAACGCCCAGATGCACCATTTCTGTGAAAAATAGATTCGAAATTTCATTCTTCTAGGTCTTTAGAGTTAATTAAATGATAAAAATAATTTTTTTCTCAGAAATGCTGCATCTGGGCGTCATTATACAAGAGCATCTTTTTTAAAAAAAAAACATCAGAGTTAATGACTATGATGTAAATCTTGCGAAACAATGAAATTTAAAAAAGTTTCAACTAAAAATACCCTTCGTCCCCCCCAAATGATACGATTGTGCTTGACATGAAATTAATGCACTCAATCTAATCGATGCGTATTTTTGATATTAGCCAATTGTAAACTTTCAGCACTTTATGTGACTCCGTTTTGCGAATATGTGGCAAAAAGTGTGAACAGGACGTCATCTTCAAAGGGCACTAGCTCCTTAACGAAGCAATTTTGCATTATATGATTTGGGTCGAATCTGTCTAAAATATGATCTTTAATGTCCACTAGAAGTTTGTCGGTCTAATTACGGGTCACCCTGTATATTTTCTTGATTTTCATGAGTATTGAATTAATAAAAATTAGTTCGATGATTTATCTCGACTGTTTTGATGGTGACAATAAAAAGAAATATTTGTACTCTTTTTCATTAGTTGGTCCTGTGAGTTGCTTAGGGTGAAATGTTTTCGAACGCTGATTTTTGCTATGATTGGAATTTTTCGGGAGAATTGATTGCTGGCATAGTCAGAGACGTTCGTTATAAGGACATATTACTTGTGATAAAATTGGATAAATCTCCCAATTCCATCGAGAAGCAAGTTAATTTATCATCTCTTCGGAAATTAATCATCAAAATAATCTATATAATCTTTATCTGTTGAAATTTATAACCTTCGATTTGAACTGAATACTAAATTAATTTTACTTATTTCTTCCTAGCATAATTTGTATATGCCTCGAATATATACGTTGTAGTAATTGACTGATAAATTATAAAAATGATTATATTATTACGATTCCTATTGCTTTGAATTGTTCTTGAGCTAATTGTCTCGACTGATTTGATGGTGATAATGGTGAATCAGTGAATTATTTTTGACGTAAAATCCTTTATAATGGGACATTCATAGATATATTATTCGGAGTATTTTAATTATATTTACTTTTTCTGTTCAATCTTTTGGTCAGCGTTCGCCAGGCTTCGTCTGGAAAACACGTTAGACTTTGACTCTCCAGAAAGCAACTTTTACTACTCTTTGAGAATGTTTCTTATTTCTTTTTTGTTTCATTTTCGAAGAGAATCAAAAAGTTGCTTCTTGGAAATTCAGAGTCTGAAGAGTTTTCATTAGGGCAGCTAGCGAATGCTGGCCAAAACATTGAACAGAAGATGTAAAAATGATGGCTTCAGGGCGTTTATAGCACAGCCCTCGTTAAATGAGCCGGGCATATATTGGGAAAAGTTTTGACATTTTGGCCACCCATTGTTGTCTTTAGTTCGATTTTTGACTTTCGATTAACTTGCAGAGATTGAAGCCACATTGCAACTATAAAGTAATTATTACCACGTTAGCCAACAATACTCACCGAAAAACGTGGGGCTGGTTCGGAAAGTATTTCATTGTATTCAATAGAGAAGAATAAGCATTTTGGGAAAAACAACGTTTACATAAAACATGAAATATCTCGAAAACTAGGGAAACTCCACAAAAACGAATTATATTTTCATATTTGATACATATTCATTTCATTTTTGTTGGACGAGATCTTTCTGAGGCACCCTGTATAAGCATTATACTATAGATTTTTAATAAGAATGAAACCTACAGAGAGTTGAATATAAGATCATTATCTACGTGTTCGAAATAAGACTTCGAATGGAGAATTCGATAAAGTAGTGTCAATTTTGCTACGCTAAACATGATATTTCACAAACTGCTTATTTTGCAACTTTCATTACTACTTTAAAAATAATTATAGCTATTGTTTTCGTTTTGAGCTTAATTTTGTACCAGGTATAAGTTATCATGTTTCATCCTTTTATTTGAGAGTATATGCGTTACCTAAACAATAATAGATATGGTGTATTGATCTGTTCCCGCTATTACTATTCGGTAGTAAATCTCAATCAAAACTAATGAGTTGACATGTTCACCTTGCTATAGCAAATATAGGTCGAACAGCACTTTCAATCAAAGTCAGATTCAAGAACATCAAATGGATTCCATCGGAGCTATAAAATACTTTGCAATGCATCATATACATTAGAACTGCCATTTCTTTCCCACATTCGTTATTCTGAAAATATGTTCAAACGAAAGTAACGAAATATGACTATATTGAGATTATGGAAGACCTAACTGAAATGGGTCATGATGCGATTAATTTCAACCAACGTAGCATTAGATAGTTCACCATCTTACCATGCCTTTCATGCAATTGTATCAGGAAAGAAAAACTGAGCACCTATTAGTGAACGTATGGATTTCCCAAAATTCACTTCTCTGTTTTTGTTACACAACTGAACACACAGAATTTGGAAGATCTTGAGAAACAAACGGTTATGTAGAACGTTTTCTAATGAAAAGGACAAGTGTAATGGAAATATTGGTGAAAAGTCAGAATATTTCAAAAATCAAAACTGAAAAGTTAATGGTAACAAACGGTATTATCCAAAAACTCATCGATACTATGATAACACTCAATAAGTTGGTAAGTGATGAATAGGACGTTGGTCTAGAGGCGTCCTATCCATCAATTACCATTCACTGGTCTATTACTTCATTAGTTTAAATACCCATTTAATTTGTTGAAGAATCAAACTTCGCCATATCTAGGAAACATTATAATATCTGAATTTATTATTTCTTACTCATGTAAATCTGAACATCTCTATATTTACCCGTGTTCGGGTAGACATCAACAAGACTATTAAAAACGTAGCTGCTTGGGAAGAGGAGGCTACCTAACTCTCAGAAACTCATAGGACACGAATAGCAGGTTCACTGTTCGAATATAAGGCAAGAGAACGTTGGTACCTTAGAGACACAGGTGCCGAGAATAACGAAGTAACGTAACGTAGTTCCAGGAATGAAATTTGTTAACTACAACAGAACCTTCTAATCTAGAATTCACAACATCACAGCTATGAAATCAAATGGAAATATACTGAATTAGGCGTTAAGAGCAGAAATGAGTACATACTTGTTGATATCTCATAGCCGAACTCCAAAGCAACTACGTTATAGCTTGAGTGGCTATACATATTTTGAAATTTATATCGGAACAAACGATATACAATGCATCAGATAGAGAATTTCGCCGTCCAGTTGAACAGTTCTATATTCGAGAGATTAACGTGCTGTAACTGACTGAATCCAGTTGTACGATTGCAATAATGTATAGTTACGGGCAATGTATTATTCAGTTCATATTCATAATGCTTGCTAATTATGAATAAAGACCATTTAAATTGGGCAATTTGATAAATTTTTAATACTTCACGATAAATTCTTACATTGCCTGGTCATTATAAATAACACTTTCATTGTTTTGAACACTTTGATTAATTTCCAGCAATGAGACAACTATATATGTATATGTTTCTCGAAAAAATCTCTCGGACTTCTTATTATGGAATTAAAAAAGTTCTTCTTTTAAATATTCCAATTAAATTTTCTATTGTTTTCTTAACACTGTGGCCACAAAATTTTGATGAGGCTTATTAGGAGCATCTTGCATATGGCCGCAAAATTTAATTTCAATTGGGTTCGTTTTGTCTGAGATATTGAGGAACGAAACTTTTGAATGGCCATATTTTATGGAACACCCTGTAAGATTTGGCTGGTTAACGAACTTGAACGCGGTATTTGAGAACCGAACTAACCCTGAAAATCTCAATTATCTAGGACAGTTCCTTCGACAGTTATCGTACGAACGGCCAGTCGTATCGAAAAAATGTTTCGATGTGCACAATATATTCTATTAAGATATAGGTTTGAAAATAATTATGAGAAAATGTTGTATTTGACTACTTTCGATTAAATCAGGTTGAAAAATTCCTCCATATATCAATTCAATCGAGGTAACATAAAATGCACTGCGATTCGATATTGTTTTCAATAAATTGGTGCATGAATAAATTTTCGAACTTGATCAACTTTAAAATGTTTCGACTATCAATCTGCAACAAAAATACAATTTCATGTGACAATAATTGAATATTTTCCATTTCACAACGAAGTTAAAATCGATGGAGACAAAGTAGTGTGGTTTTATTCCAATCAATTTTTTTCGCATGAAGTTCAGTGCACAATATTTTTGCTTATATTATAATTCAGTTACGAATCATTGAATTGACGTTTATAAAAACTTGTCCATATCATTTTGATTTCCTTTTAGCAATAAAATTACAAATGTTGTCAATTTACAGCATCGTGCAGACTTACATTCTCTGGAATCACCAAAAATTGAGATAGAAAACATCCTTTACTTATGGAACAGTGAAGAAAAACCTCCAAACCAGAAAGAAACCTAACAATGGATTTTTAGTGATGAAAGATATAAATTTCGTCAATTTCCTAAACCGAGCAAATTCACTTTCGCCGAAATTCTGATCCAAAATCTGTATATAGAACAGTAAAAAACCTGATATGGAAGTTCAACCTTCATGATCTGTTATAAAACCTTTAAGCCAACTTTGACTGTTTAATTTTGCACTTCCGGATTTTTTGTCGAGTTTTTGCCATTTCGTCATGAGCATACGATTCATATTTTGGAAACCAACTCGCGAATACCATCATAAAAATGAATTATTCAAACCGCTTTAATTCCATGCTCTCTTCTATAAGACCAGAGATAAAACTAAACTTCCTGATCTCCATCTTTTATACAGAAAGAGTTGCCCTCGTTCGTTTAGTGCAGTCGAGAAACTCCTGCTGAGGTGTAATAATCCACTTCGATTCTCTATGATCAAATCGCCTCAAACCAGGAACAAAATTAATTTTAGCAATGAGATACAAATTTTGTCATATTCCTGGACCAGGCAGACTCACTTTCGATGAAATCATCAGAAATTCAGATCGAAAATATCCTGTATATGGAACAGTAAACAAATAGGGAAGTTCAACTAACTCTTATGTCTTCAGATATCAATTAAAATATAATCTGACAACTTTCAATGTCAATTAGACTGCAAACGAAAAAATACACATTTGCAAAGATTTTACAAGTTCCTCTGAAGAAGGAGTCTGATATATACGCCGAAACGTCACATTATCCTTTTCATTTATTTCCTTTGTTAGTTTTACTATTAGCCAACAACTTTTCGGAACCAATTAGCTCCTGACAAATAAGTGCAAAGATTTACGCAGGAGCATTCATCTTAATTAAAAATAGTTTCATTATTTCTGTTTCAGAGACTGGGAGTGAAAACCTATGAATTTTCTAGAAATCATATGCCTTGTATGATCTAGTTATGGAACGTTAGCTTTTTCACTTCGACATTTTAATTTTTAACTTCCGGTTATTTTTTCGAGATTTTGTCATCTTTTCTGAATTTTGTCAGTGACATACGGTTCATCTTTTAGAAACCAAATTTCGAATTTTTAGGATTTATAATTTTTCAATTCTCGAAAGCATATTCGGAAACACATTCAAAATATTTAGGACATGGAAATTACAAATTTTTGTATTTGGCAGTTCTGTGTTTCCAGCCAGACAGAATTACCTGAAAAATTGTCAAAGCATCTGTTCATTCGAGACGAGACCATAGACTAACTAAACGGAGAATAGATGAGACACTAGTAGAACAAGCTTCAACGCCATCTTTTTTTGTACAACATTACTAATTCGTGAAAAAAGCTCAATTGAAAAAGGAATCTGTATCGTAAAGCTCCCTCAAAAGAATTCTGTAGTGCACATTTTGAATAGGTAGGTACACCCATATACAAGAGGCAAAAAGTTTTTTGAAATTCAATTTCCAAAAGGAAATCAGAAATGGATTCGTGCAAGTTATCGATGAGTGAGGAAATTTTTTCATGAAAATAATACCTGCAACGAACTTTCATCTGATTTTCTTTTGGAATCGAGAAATGAGGATCAATAATCAATTCTGGATAGAATGAAAATTTATTAACTGAAATAGGTATCACCAATTGAAAATACAGAATTATTTCATAAATATGTAATCAATAAACTAATAATTGCATTGAAAACATTCTCAAAAACTAAAAATAATGAATTCAATAATACAAAATATGAGTATTTACCTACTAAACTTATTCAATACATGAAAAATTTTTTTGAAAACTACGAGTATCTTAATTTTTTAGTTAACAGAATATACATGTAAATTTTATAATTACCTTCTTGCATCTCGATTTTCACATCCAATAACACAGCACGTCTTCACTCTTGCAGGCATATCGAAATTTATTATACAATTTCAAAAAGAACGTGTCAAACCACTCCTTGTGTCAGTTGACAATTCAAAGGTTTTTTGATAATAATTTTTTTACATACTTACTATTTTCTCGATAGGATTTCCATGAATGCAACGACATCTAACTATCAAATTGAAAATAATTTTTTCGTGTATTAGTCTCCTCCTCCGACAGATGTCGCGGATATACGAGTGGCTCATCTATTTATTAGTTTGTCTATGGACGAGACTTCTTCAGACCAAATTTCAGAAATGACAGGAATTAGAATTAGATTTCGAACCCAAGATCTTTATTATATTCTGACATGACAAAAGAAGTAGCATAATGCTCGTGTTGGAAAACATATAGTCCTAACATCTTCAGTAAATTCTTCGAGTTATCGAATTTTTCCACTAAGAAAATCAATCATAAAAATGAATTATTTAAAACTTCCTAATTCCAAATTCCACCTCTCTTCTACAGAAAGAGTTGAACGCAAACTCGTTCGTTATACTGCAGTCTCCAAAACTCCCGCTGAGAGGCACTCCGGTTTTCGATAATCAAATCGCCACCAAACCAGGAACAAACCTAACAAACTATCCAGACTGTGTAATGAAAGATACAAATTTTATAATTTCCAGGACCGATAAGACTCACTTTCGCTGAAATTATCAGAAATTGAGATCGAAAATGTCCTACATATAGAACAATAAAAAACCTGATATGGAAGTACAAACAAAATCATATTTCCATTCAATTTCCACTGATGTTTTTTCGATCTTTTGTAATCTTTCCGAAATTTTTCATAAACATACGACTCATCTTTGACTTCGGTTTTAGTGGATATCTGTTGTTTGTTTGGGAAGTATTTTTTTTGTAAGAGGAAAAATTTTTGTGTTATTTTGTTTTGTATGAGGTTTTCCAATAAACATCTATCTATATATCGAATGTTTGAACATACCAATAATTCAATCATTTTGACTCTAAAAACACAAACAATTTTTTTTTCAATTATTTCAGACGTTGAAGGAGATATTTTAATGGCTGTAGTAACAAAACCATTTGATATTTTACGATTATGTTCTGATATTCGTGAAAGGTATAAAAGAATTGTGGAAAATGTCATCCAATTCGGTTTTTTTTATGGCTGTGGACATGTTAATAAGAAGTTGTGTTCGATTGAGGAAAATAAATTTTTCACAGAAATTCTTCGAAATTGTGTTCATTCAGAAAAAAAAATTCAATTTTACCACCGCAAACAAAATCAGGAACATTGCAGGTTTTCCATCATTTTGAATTTTTTCGGAGTTTGTCAACTTTTCTGAATAGAGAACCCGAAAATACTGAGACTGGACCAAAACCGTTACTTCAATTTACAATTCAATTTGACAACCGAAAAAATTACTGAGATTGGTCAAAAAACCGTTTCTTCAATTGTTCTATATAACTGACCACGCTCACTAGAATCTTGCTCAAAAATTATGTTTAACACCCTCTATTTCGAAACGGAATATATGAGATAAGGCAAACATGATTCTCCCGGTGTCCTCTACGCACATTATACATATCATGCAATAACCGCCTCGAAAATCCATGTCCGGGTTAACAAAAATTATGAATCGTTTAAATCCTCGAAACAACACCCTGTACATCGGAATTTTGAAAATCTGTTTTAATAATCGAAAACACCACTAAAAACTAAACTCAGACGTATACTTCAAATTTTCGCGCAGAAAGTTTTACTGCACAAATTTTCAAGGTAAATGTTAAGTTTTCAGGAACTTGGATACCCGAAAGTGGTTTGAAGTAACTTTAACATTGAATTATCAACAATATTGAATCCATAATTAATTAAACATTACTTTGTAATTCATTTCAACATTGATTTTCCTTTTTATAGCCGTATACTTGAAAATCCAGGTCCGGGTTAACGAAAATTATGAATCGTTTGAATCCTCGAAACAACATCCTGTACATAGGAATTTTGAAAATCTGTTTTGAAATTCGAAAATACCTCTAAAACCTGAACTGAGACGTACACTCCAAATTTTCGCTCAGATAGTTTCAATGCACAAATTTTCAACGTAGAAGTGAAGTTTTTGAGAACTAAGATACCTGAAAATGGTTAGAAGTGACTTTTAACAATGAATTATCAACAATATTGGATCCATAATTATTTCATCATTACTTTGTGATTCATTTCCACATAGTTTTCATTTATTGAGAAGTGAGTTGCATTATAACGTATAATAATTATGGATTTCAATATTTTGATAATTCATTGTTAAAAGTCACTTCAAACCACTTTCAGGTATCCAATTTCTTAAAAACTTCACTTTCACGTTGAATATTGTGCAATGAAACTATCTGCGCGAAAATTTGAAGTGTACGTCTCAGTTCAGTTCAATAATTTTTTGGCATTTCCCGTGAATTGTGAAACCACCCGAATCATGTTGGAATAATATGGGTAAACTTTTTTTATGACATCCATGATCATCGAATACTTTTTATGATTTCAACCATAGAATCTTCTTCAAAGATTCACGCCATAATCATAGAACCATTCATCGTGAACAGAACCATAGATCATGAACTATAAATACTGAAAAATTTCAGTATTTTTCATTTCATTCGAAAACTATCCAAAATAAATAATTAGTGTAAGAGGAGACTGCCATTCATTTTTCATTTCGAATCGAATGCTGTAAAATAAATATGGGGTTGCCATTTGAAAATCTCGAAATATTTCAATTTTGAGTTTCACATTTTGCAGCAATATCTCCGAAAAACCTTACGATGTATCAAAATACTGAATATACCACATGAATGCATGGAGTCTTTACTATGAGACTGCTAAGTTTGGTTCCGTTCGCATAAAAAATAATCGAGATATTGCATTTCCAAACTGGCAATGAAAATGTCAAAATTTCCAGGAATTTGTGAATAACTTTGCAACAGTGCATAGCAGAGAAAAATTTTTAAGTGGGTTATACTGCAAATTTGGTATTAAATCGATACATAAATGAAAATGTAGGTAGTTCCATTTGAAATAAGAAAGTAGAAATGCGTTTGAGATAGACGTGGCAACACTGTCGACTTGAAAATATTTTAGGCGAAGATTTCCTTCACCCTCAAGGCTGCACCTAAAATTTCAGAACGAAATATTCACTAGTTCTCCTAAACGTCTAATAAGCCAACTTAAAAGGAAAACCCTGTATGTTTGTCTAGTTTATGATGAAACACTCAGTATATAAGAATTAGCAGAGCTTAATTATTGAAATTTATAATCTATTCAAATATTATATAAATCTTCGTTTTTCCTCCAAAGACATTCATTTCTAAGATTGATTGAGTTATTGACTTGGAAATATTCTTTATTATTCTATTCAAACAGTCATGCTTATTCATGAAAGTTGCTTCAATATTGCACAGCTTCGATTTAAAAATTCATTCTGTAATAAAAGTAAACTCAAAGATCCTCGATACGAATTCCGATAAAAAAGCAGATTCAAAATTATTCCGCAAAAAATTATATGTTTCGGAGATCAAACATTTTCGAATTATATGAATCATGTCTCAACGGTACAGAAAGATGAATTTGTTTTTTCGATGAACCTGAATATATTTTTCCTGGGGAGTTACCGTTGGAGACATAAATCCTTCTTTTTCATAGCAACCCGTCTGATCTTGTATCGTTCCGTATCAATTTCTGAAAAATATTTTAATACCGGATAAGACCTGGATCAATACGTGGAATTTATATACCTACCCTCTTCATACGACAATGAATTATGTGTCCCAACCTATATTTCATCTCAAGGGAATCGTTCGACTATAAATAGTTATGCAAAGTAGTGCAGTTGAATGAGAATTGAATTAAAATAGGTCCTAGGTTATAATTTTGCGGTTAGACATTAATTCCAGGTTGTTGTTGTGAAACGTATGTTCGATATCCTGTTTGGAGTTTTCGCTTCTTTTTGATTTATTTCTTAGGAAGATTCATGATGAGTTATATAATATATATTATTGTATAGAGTTCGAGAAACATTATTTCGAAATTATTAGAAGTGGAACTAATTGCCGTCTAGAACTATTGACTGATCCGTTGTTTGATCCTTAATTTCTCGGTATTGAAATTCTCAATTCAATTTGCCAATTTGCCCCTACAAAAAATCCAATTCGGTAGTTTGCATCACGGATTGCGTCTGTGAGTTTCGAGTTTTGAACGGTAAAGATCGTGAACGTCTGAATCGGATTCACCTTAGAATAGAAATTTCTATCGTTCTGATGATGCGATCCTCTGAAATTTTTGCATGAACATTTAGTATATCAGTTTTGATTAACAAAATAAATTTCTCTTGAATCAGATATCCCGTTATGGAAATATTAAGATTCTTCTTTTCAATATTCCAATTGAATTTTCTATAATTCTGTTACCACTATGGCCACAAATTCTGCATAAACATTCAGTGTATCAATCTTTATTTATAAAATAATTTTCATCCGAATAGGATATTTTTTCTATGGAAATATTAAGTCTCTTCTTTTCCAGATTCCAATTCAATTATCTAATGGCCCTGTTCACACTATGGCCACCAAATGTTGCATGAAGGTTACTATGAGCATCTTGCATATGGCCGCAACATTTCATTTCGATGGGTTTTGTTTTGTTTGAGATATTGAGGAACAAAAATTTTGAGTTGCCATATTTTATGGAACACCGTGTACGATTTGGCTGTTTAAAGAACCTTACCGAGCCATTCAAAAATCCAACTCACCCTGAAAATTTCAAGTCTCTAGAACAACCCTTTCGAAAGTTATTGTGCTAACGAACAGCTGGACGGCCCCACGGACAGAATTGAATTTGACCACGAATTTGTCATCAGGAAGTACCCTATCTTTTGAGACCGTTTTGGGCTCAAAATCTGAAAATAACAGACATTTGGGCAAAACGATATAGCGCTAGTTTAAGAAAAACGAGCGCTCAAAAAAGAATTTGTAATAGTCAATAATTCAAAAGTTGTTCGACATATTGAATCACTGAAATTTTGATAATACAGGGTGACCAGAATTGTTGAACCCTGAACCATAGTTATTCAAACTTAGAAGATAAAAAATAATGAATGGCACATTGCTGTTATCATTTTTTTCGTTTTTGTTCCAAAAGTATATAGCATAACATATTTCTATCAGTTAGATTTATGAAGAAAAGATATTATGGTTTGTTCGTGAAATTTAAATTATTCAAGTTCAAATCATAAAGCAATGGAGATATTGACCAAATATCAATTTTGACCTACCTGTAAGTAAAAAAAAAACAGATAGATTCATGAAGTGTCTCCAAGAACACACGATCATTTTTTTTTTGTTCAAGAAATGGGAAAGTATTATTTTAATAGTTCGGGATTTATAAATTTGCATTCGATGCGTGAGAGTACCTACCTACATATCAAAAGAAAGAGTGAGTATATTCCGAAACATATTCATACCTTCCAGAAATATAATTAAAAATCGGTGGAAATTAGACATTGAGGCGACAGCTCGACTAAACCAAACCGATCTGCATTATAAACAACATTAGGCATATCAAGTAGCTTGCTATTGGATCAATAGTCTATCTCATTCTCGATGTATTCATTCGTCACTCGAGAGACATTCTCGTAAAGATTATCAAAAAAAATCTATTCGTATTCAAATTAATTCGACATTGCACGGAACGGCTTTTTTCAAAATGTTATCTTATGACTCGCAGAAATACGACTGCGTTTAAATTGTTACAAAATGGCGAATGCGTCGGTCATTTCTAAACCTAGTATATAGCATTACTAGCAAGGTAAGAGGGTTTTTACTGGCGAATGGAGGATATAATTGACGAGCCGCAGGCGAGTCAGTTACCTCCTTGAGCCAGTAAAACCCGTTACCTTGCGTGTATTGTTTTATATTTTATTTGTTTCTCGTTTGTAAAAAGGTGAGATAAAATCCAAAAAAATCTCAATAATTTGTCGCAAATGTCGTAAGCTATTATGATTATTTATAACATCCGAAAATTATGACAACTGTCAGTGGCTTTACGAGAGGGAAGTCCTTCGAGAATATTTGCTAATTTCTGACGAAAAAGGCCAGATCCAAATGAACAAGGTATGAATATCGTTTTTTAATACTTTTATAACGTTTATTACTGAAATATTTGTTCCAGGAACGATGAAATTAGAAGGATAAATGAAATTAGAAGCAAGTACATGAAAAGGATAGCGAATAGATACGAATAAAACAAGGTACGAATATCGTTTTTGAATAGTTTGAGAACGTTTATTGAGAAATACATTTGTTCCAGGAACTCTGAGATTAGAAGAATAAATTAAATTAGAAGCAAGTACTTGACAACTTTCAATGTAAATAATACTACTAACTTGTAAAAGTTTTTTACAAGTTAACTGTCAATTTTACAAGTTAGTGACTTGAAAAAATAAACTTCCTTGATTAATATTGTGTTTTTGGAAACTGACGTTCACAAATGAGAAACAAATAAAATTATTTTCTTGTTCAAGTTTATAATCTCTTATTTTGAGTAGTTCGAGCAACGTGTATTTTGAGGCATTGTGATTTTGTTCAAACTGCGCAAACCAGAGTTCGACTAACAGAAAATATAGTGATAGAAAAAGGTTTTACAATCTTTCTGAAATTCGAAATTTTGCATCATTGAAGCATTTTTCCTTGATCTGAATTTTTCTCAATTCCTTCTCATTCTGCACAAGCTTGCAATAATGTAAAAGTAACCAGAGTGTTCGCATTCGTCCTTCTTTATCGAAATGCTGGCTTCAAGAATAACCTACCGTTACCTACACTCTATTAACCCTCGATTAGTCATATGCTCCAAATTTCACTAAATATATCATAGTCCCCAGCAAATACTCCATTCTTCACAAATATCGTTTCTATCATAGGCAGAATGCTGCCTCAAAAGGTCAGTTACTTTCGTTGTAGAAAAACTTAAAACTTGAATCCTTATATTTTGGCCGGACATGCAATCAACCAGCCTAACTACATATTTCCTGCTTTATCCGGACGTATAGTAACCCTTATTCGTGATTGTGTTGAAAATGGGAGCCATAAACGCAGTGAACAACATCAGTAGTGTTCGACAGCTTATTGAAGACGACAGACGTCGTACCACTCCTGAAATTACAAGTTAGTTCGGGATAAGTTAAGGGAGCACCTACTCCATACTCACAGAGGAGCAAGGGTACCGTAAGGGTTGCGCCAGGTGGTTTCCTCGCCTTCTCACAGCTCACCAGAAATTGCATCGTTTTCAGGTGTGTGGGCGTTTTCTTGCACGATCTCAGAACAAGAAGACTAATTTTTCACTCACAAATTATATGGTGGAAGAAGAGGAAATTTCCTTGATATTGACCTTTTCCACCCACTTCTAAACCCAAAGTTTTTCCAACTCGTTCAATTTCCGCAAACAACGACTGACCGTGGTCTATTAACCCTCAATTAGTCATATGCTCCAAATACCCCGAATCTATCATAGTCTTCAGCAAATTCTCCATTCTTCACAACTATCATAGCTAGACGTGATTCACATTTCAGCAAGATGAATCGTCCCGACAGGACGGGGGGGGTGTAGACTCCCAGACGTGAATGTCGACACACAAATATCTGAGTCATCCCCTGCACGCTTCGCTGGAGCAGGATAACTTGCCCCGTTTGTTATTACACAGTCTGGATAGTTTGTTAGGTTTGTTCCTGGTTGGTGGCGATTTGATTATCGAAAACCGGAGTGGGTTATTGCCTCTCAGCGGGAGTTTCGGAGATTGGAATATAACGGAAGAGTTTGCGTTCAACTCTTTCTGTAGAAGAGGTGGAATTCGGGATTAGGAAGTTTAGTTTTATGTCAGGTCTTTATAGATGAGAGGATGGAATTGTCGAGTTATTGAATAATTCATTTTTATTATTGGTTTTCTTATTGGAACAAATTCTATTACTTGAAGTTGAAGAAGTTGCTTACATGTATAACTTTGTTTTCGATACTTTTTTTGCGATTTTCAGATTATCACAGAGATCTTTGGGTTGAAGTTCAATGTCTGCTATTCAAACTGTTGACCCGAATAGAATCTTGAATGAACAGGTTTGCTATGTCATTCTCTTGGGTAATTCTGCCTGGCTGTAATCAAACAACTGTCGAATATTCCTGAATATTTCCAGTTAGTTTGTGAAAAGACTTTGGAGTTATGTATTTTTGAGTTCTTTCAAATTTGATAAACTATAAATCCAATATATTCGAGAGTTGCTTTCCAAAGATGAGTCGTATGTTTATGAAAAATTTCGAAAAGATGACAAAAGATCGAAAAAATATCCGAAAGTGGAAAATGGCACTATCGAAGAGAAATATCCATACTAATAATAAATGCGAAAGTAACTCTGTCTTTCTGTCTGTCTGTCTGTCTGTTACTCTTTCACGCCTAAACGCGCAGAACGGATTTTGATGAAATTTGGTATGATGATAGAGATGATAACCTAGAAATGGTCATAGGCTATAAATAATCACGCCATCGTTGTAAGGGGTAGGCAGGAGGCAGATAACTAAATTGAGTTAGTGATTTTTAGTTGTTTTTGTTGGGACTTTTGCTCTTCCACGTCTAAACGGCTGAACAGATTTTGATGAAATTTAGTAAGGTAAGAGATGGTTACCTAGAAACCGATATAAGATCAAAATGATCACGTCATCGTACTTAGAGGGTAGGAAGTAGGCAGAAAACTGAATTGAGTTAGTGATTTTTTTATGGTTTTTGCTGGGAGTTTTGCTCTATCATGCTTAAACGGCTGAACGGATTTTGATGAAATTTAGTTAGGTGATAGATAGTAACCTAGAAAAGGATATGGGCTATTAATATTCATGCTATCTTACTTAAGACGTAGGCAGTAGGCAGAAAACTAATTGAGTTAGTGATTTTTAATCGTTTGTTTCAAAAGTTTACCTCATTCACGCCTTAACGTCTGAACGGATTTTCATAAGACTTGATTAATATAAAGATAGGATCCTAGGCACGGACACAGGCTACTTTTTACGGCCGAAAATACCTCATTCCTGCGGAAATCTAGCGTGATCGTGTCAAGAAGCGCATGACGCCATAGCTACTGAAATGATTTTGATGTTTTTTTAACTGAGTGTTACTAAGACTTCAAGTTAGTATTTCATCACTTTTCTAACTTAGAGGGTGGGTAGGCGCCATAATTTAGGGAATTTATGATAAAATTTTGATGCAACTGTCTTTATTTAAGCGACATTCCACACACTGCTTAACTCATAGGGTAGGAAGTTACCAAAATTCAGACTACTTTTCACTTCGGGAAAATATCTCATTCCCACAGGACCTATACACAGCTACCTATTTACAACATAAAAATCTGTCTAGAATCACATTGCGCCAAAACTATTGATCTGATTTGTATACGATTCTTTATTCAACCTTCAAATTATACGTCGTCGTATGCAGACGAAGTCGCGGGTAAAAGCTAGTGATTATACAGGGTTTTCCTTTTAAGTTGGCCTATTAGACGTTTTAGGAGAACTAGTGAATATTTCGTTCTGAAATTTTAGGTGCAGCTTTGAGGGTGGAGGAACTCTTCGCCTAAAATATTTTCAAGTCGACAGTGTTGCCACGTCTATCTCAAACGCATATCTACTTTCTTATTTCAAACGGAACTACCTATATTTTCATTTATGTATCGATTCAATACCAAATTGCAGTAAAACCCACAAAAAAAAATTTCTCTGCTATGCACTGTTGCCAAGTTATTCACAATTCGTGAAACTTTTGACATTTGCATTGCCAGTTTGGAAATGCAATATCTCGATTATTTTTTATGCGAACGGAACCAAACTCAGCAGTCTCATAGTAAAGACTCCATGCATTCATGTGGTATATTCAGTATTTCGATACATCGTAAGGTTTTTCGAAGATATTGCTGCAAAAACGTGAAACTCAAAATTGAAATATTTCGAGATTTTCAAATGGCAACTCCATATTTATTTTACAGCATTCGATTCGAAATGAAAAATGAATGGCAGTCTCCTCTTACACTAATTATTCATTTTGAATAGTTTTTGAATGAGATGAAAAATACTGAAATTTTCAGTATTTATAGTTCATGATCTATGATTCTGTTCACGATGAAATGGGTCTATGTTTATGGGGTGAATTATTGAAGTAGATTCTATGTTTTATGTTTGAAATCATAAAAAGTGTTCGATGATCATGGATGTCATAGAAAAAAGTTTACCCCATTATTCAAACACGATTCGGGTTGTATCACAATTCACGGGGAATGCCAAAAAATTATTGAAAGGACCTGTAGGACCTTTAACAATCGTTATTCACATTTAACAAGAATTACTTAAAAAGAAATCCAAAATTGTTAAGGCTTTCTGTAATCCTGGCCTTATGTTCAGTAATTATTTATTTGTGACAGTTTTCAGATGAGATGAAAAATTCTGAATTTTTTCAGTATTTATAGTCATGTTCAATGGACATAATGCTGTGTGATTATAAAGTAATTATCGGAATGAATCCTATTGTTGAGGTCAGGAACATAGGGCCAGGATTACAGAAAGCCTAAACAATTTTTGGAATTTCTTTCCAATCATTCGTGCTAAATGTGAATAACGAAGGTCCTACAGGTCCTTTCAATAATTTTTTGGCATTCCCCGTGAATTGTGATACAACCCGAATCGTGTTTGAATAATGTGGGTAAACTTTTTTCTATGACATCCTGATCATCGAACACTTTTTATGATTTCAAACATAGAATCTACTTCAATAATTCACCCCATAAACATAGACCCATTTCATCGTGAACAGAATCATAGATCATGAACTATAAATACTGAAAAATTTCAGTATTTTTCATCTCATTCGAAACTATCCAAAATAAATAATTAGTGTAAGAGGAGACTGCCATTCATTTTTCATTTCGAATCGAATGCTGTAAAATAAATATGGTGTTGCCATTTGAAAATCTCGAAATATTTCAATTTTGAGTTTCACATTTTCGCAGCAATATCTCGAAAAACCTTACAATGTATCAAAATACTGAACATACCACATGAATGCATTGAGTCTTTACTATGAGAATGCTGAGTTTGGTTCCGTTCGCATAAAAATAATCGAGATATTGCATTTCCAAACTGGCAATGCAAATGTCAAAAGTTTCAGGAATTTGTGAATAACTTGGCACAGTGCATAGCAGAAAAATTTTTTTAGTGGGTTATACTGCAAATTGGTATTGAATCGATACATAAATGAAAATATAGTTAGTTTCATTTGAAATAAGAAAGTAGATATGCGTTTGAGATAGACGTGGCACCACTGCCGACTTGAAAATATTTTAGGCGAAGAGTTCCTCCACTCTCAAGGCTGCACCTAAAATTTCAGAACGAAATATTCACTAGTTCTCCTAAAACGTCTAATAGGCCACCTTAAAAGGAAAACCCTGTATATGTAGCATGTTTTCAATCTCAGTTTCTGATAATTTCAGCGAAAGTGAATCTGTTCGGTCCTGAAAATTGACAAAATTTGTATCTTTATTGCTAAAAATTAATTGTCAGGTTTTTTCCCGGTTTGGTGGCGATTTGATTATCGAAAACCGGAGTGGGTTATTGCCTCTCAGCGGGAGTTTTGGAGATTGGAATATAACCGAAGATTTTGCGTTCAACTCTTTCTGTAGAAGAAGTGGAATTTGGGATTAGGAAGTTTAGTTTTATGTCAGGTCCTTATAGTTAAGGGGTAGTAGAGATTGTTGGGGTATTGAATAATTCATTTTTATGATGGATTTTCTTAGTGCAACAAATTCTATAACTTGAAGAAGTTGCCAAGATGTTATAACTTTGTTTTTTGATACGAAGATGAGGTTACTTTTTTGCGATTTTCAGATTATCACGGAGATCTTCGGGTTGAAGACCTTATTGGTCGCAGTGCAGAAGGGTAATCAACGTGCCGATCGACCACTATCTAATCTAATCTATCGGGTTGAAGTTCAATGTCTGCAATTCAAACTGTTGACCCGAATAGAGTCTTGAAGGAACAGGTTTATTTACCAGTAATATTTCTTATAACATTTATAGAAGAATCACGAAATCTTTTGTCAACTGACATTTCGAGACCGATTGTACATTGAATGAATTCTTTCTATTAACTTATCGATTAATAGAATAAAAAATCCAAATTTATATTAATCTAGCCTGAAATTTGCAAGGCCACACGTTCATTCAGTCGGAAGTTATTGCGATCAATGATAACGAGTAAAACAATAAAAATAATGAATTCTATATAAAAAAACAAAGGAAAAGAAATAAAGTATAGTGATTTGAATATTTATTGAGAATATGTGCATTTCTGATGTGAAAAGGTTTCGAAGTTATCTATCCAATAAAAAATATCAGTTGTTTTTCAATCATTATACTAGATTCAACGATGGCTTTCTAAAACGAGAATGATGAAAAAAGTTTATTCTCTGAATCACTAAATTAAAAGAATTATTTGAATACTTTTTATGACGGCGATAAAATGCAGATCTGCCAATTGAAAGATTTAATTTGTCAATTGGCATATTCAACCAGTCCCTTGACACTCATTCTGACAATGAACAGATTAAATCTTTCATCTGGCAATTCAGCAGATGTCAGATTCAGCATAGGTACCTTCATCTCATAGCTACATTCTCAACATGCAGACGAATAACAAGCTTTTCTATTTCGATTTACTTCGGTCCGCTCAAGCGTTAATAGTTCGAGACCATTAGTCGCTTGATTAATAACCAAGTTGATTACAAGATTTTTCCGACGATCTCAACATATATTTGTGTATAAATTCTTGATTGAAATACATTCTCATTTCGCACAAGACATACATTTGACATAATGGAATTTCTATTTATCTATGTTCCAGTAAAGTTTTGACATTTCTTGTAGTGCTTCTGAATACTTAGTGTACGCTTCCCATTAGGATTGCACATTAAAATATAGCATGAATTGAGCATTAAAATGGGTTACTATTATTCAATTTCGTACATAATGAAATCACTTTTCATTTCAAGTGATAATTGTCTAATTTTCAATCAAAATGCGAAGGTCTGTCAAAGCACAATTCAAATACCTATGAGCTTTAGATGTCATTCTCCTGGGCTCAAAGGAGAAGGATGATTGCGGTTATTCAAACTTGAACATTGTTGAATTACCAGATTAAATATGTTAATTGATAGATTTGAAAGTGTCAATTGACGATTACATTCTTCAATGTATATATTTCACGGATTTTCATTTGATAGTAGTAGCACTAATAGGTATGCCGTCTTCCACTTTCGAAGAAGGAAATCATTAGAGATTAAAATATTGTATTTTTTATGAATAAAGTTTATACGATAGTGTTCCGTTAAATTAACTATATGAGAAAAGAATTTGCAATAGTTGAAACTCTTTTCCGAACGAAAAAAGTTCTGGAAAGTTCAGAGAAATATGCTCATTTAAAAACATCCTCTTTTTATTCTATTTCATTGCACGATGTTAACCTCAAGAAATTGTATCGAAACTTTTCAGTTTCACTAAATATATTTTATACTTCTCGGCTATAATTCCCCTAATCCTGAACTTATCGAACTTCTCAACATCTCCGTATAGTCGACGGAAGTTTTACAACCCAGAACAAATAAATATCTTTTTGTATTTATATATATGTTTTATTACTATGTTCCAATTTATTATATCGAAGCGACTACAACTTGTTCAGTCGTTGGAACTTTTATTGATTCATTTTTTAAGCTGATTTCGAAGGGATAAATGTGTTAGATATATAATATTTATGGCTAATCCAGAAAAATGCATTTACCATTAGGTTAACCATATTATTTTCTGGATATTTCATCAACATTTTTAGAGAAATTACTGTTATGAATTTTACTTATAAATAGAAATGTTCTTTTGATTCACAGCAAAGAGCTTGAATATATTTTGAAACTCAATGGGTGCCTTGGAGATTAGTGAACTCTTCGCCTTAATAATCTCAAGTCGACAGTGTTGCCACATTAATCTTAAACCCATATTTGCTGCTTTATTTCAAATGTGACCACCTATATTTACAATTACTTATCGATTCAGTAAATTCGAAGTAGTTCAACATAATGAAAAAATGTCTGTGCACGAACTGTTGCCAATTGTCATAAGGTTTGACATCTTCATTACCAGTTTAAAACTGCAATATCCCGCCTACTATTTTTCTCAGAAAAAAATAGAATGAGCTGTCTCATAGTCAAAGATCGCAGCGTATCTGTCATAAATTAGTAATTGTGAAAATTTCCAGGAATAACCGAACATTTTGCTTCAAAAAAGAGAAAGTTGAAATGGAAATATTTCGAGATTTTCAAATGGCAAACCTATATTTTTTCATAGTATTTGAATCGAAATGAGAAATTATGGTCATTCTTTCCTCATTTTGGAAAGTTTCAAATGAGAATGATGATACTGAAATATTTCAGTATTTATAGTCATATGGTGAAATGACTCTGTGATTACAAAGTTATAAATTCTCAACGATAAGACTGTCGAGATTGGTTTTGTTTGCGTGAATAATAATCGGGATATTGTATTTCAAAACTGTTAATGCAGATGTCAAAACATAGGAGAATTGGCAACAGTGCGTGGCAGGTAACTTTGAACTCTGCACTTGATATGAAATCGATGAATCATAATTAATTGCAATGAAAATGCAATGCAATGCTTTAAAGATAGATGTGACAACACTGTCGACTTGAAATTTTTTTAGGCGAAGAGTAGTTTTATCCTAAGACGCCCAAAAAATTTTGAATGGAATATTCACTATTTCCGGCAACAGGTTAAACTGATACACGGAATGACTAACAACTACATCAAGTCAAGTTCCAAGTTCCAAGTTTACTTTTGTTCAAGATATACATAACACAAATAAGAGATGATTTAAGAAATGAACTAGATTCAGAAAATAAGTCCAAGACTCACCAATTAGTAGAGCTTGTCAGACCTTCAATCAAACTCTATCAAAAATATTTATTTATATATTATGTATAAATTATATAATTTCAAACTGAAAGTACCTACTCGTGAGATGTTAGTAATTATGCGTATATTTTTTTGTTAATTTGGATAGTTGATTTTTTTGTTATTTTTGTATTCCGTTAGATAAGCCTTGTCACCAGTAACTAGTACTGTATTAGAAGTCCATAATGAATAAACGAATAACTAAATAAATAATAGAAAAACCCTGTATACAATTCCTGTGGTTTTCATAACACTGTGGGGTTTGAGGTAGAAATTAAAACCGATAGCATCTGCTCCGTTGTAATTTCATTCAGTTGAAGCTTTTATTCGAATTGGAACCATGAAATTTGCAGCAGGCGTAATAGGTTAAATTCCACTCGCATAAATAAATTCGGAAATCCAGTATGGTTTAGCCACTGCTTGGTCAGAAAAGCGGGAAATTATTGGCTTTCGTTCCAACTTATTGCACTTGTTGACGCCAAATGGGAACAAGGAGAAGTATTGTTCAAATACATAATAATGTACTTTTTACAGGGTCTTTTTGTGAAATATAAATGATGGATTTCGAGAGACAGTAACAATTAAAAACAAGAATGATCAGGACAGTTGATCACATTAACCGCAAATTAGGATTGAAAAAAAGGAATTCAGAAATGGCACTCCATTTCTTTGTTTAAGTATTGTCATAGCAAGGGAAAATAATTTTCGGTAAAATTCCAATTATATTCTTCTATTTCCATTTTTGACTCGTTCATCTTATTATTAGTATAGGATCAGACTGCAGAGACAGTACGCTCATCGTTTTTAATCATTTTTGACCAGAACCCATGATGAATAGTTTATGCATTGTGCAGTGGTGGGTTCTTCCAGAAACAATAACAAAAAATTCAGCAATTTTGGTTCTCATGCACAAATATTTTGAATTTAACTTTTGGTTACGTAGGAATAGAAAAAAAGCCTGGACGTTGAGTTAACGCTTTCGCACGCTTATTCAAATCGGAACAAACATTATGAATCTTTGACAATCCTTAGAACTCTTTCATTCTACTCATTTATAAAGCCAGATTTACGTTTGTCCAATAGTTTTGACCTCGAAATTAAATATGATTCCAATATGTACGAAATTGATCATTAATGACTTATTTTGATGCTCAATTTATGCTATTTTCATGTGCAATCCTCATGGCGTTCGCCAGAGCTCACGCATTAAAATATCTTGAACATTAGTCGCTGTCTTTAATAACCTAGTTGATTAAATAACTTTTGAAGTAATTGAGCGATTTATTTTTATAAGCTTTTTCGAGTTACGTTCCTGAAACACAACGGCTTCACGCTTCAAATAACAAGGCGAATTTGTGGCCTCAGACGCAGTACATCAAACGCCATACAATGATTTGGTGCGTCAAGCTTCAGGTTTATATCTCCAGACTAGAATTATAATTATTACCATATTATTTATAAAATCAATAAATCTATTCCAATAGGAACGTTATTGAAAATTAATGTAGGACAAAGCAGTAAAAAGGACCAAATAAAAGAATCAAGTTTGTTTATCATAATTCCCCGATATATTTAATTTCATTTTTGTCCAACTATCTTTTCCGTCAGTTCTATCAAAAACATTGATGAGTGTGAATTTTATATCCGATTAATTAGACCAGGGTCGATAATTTTGAAAACCCATAAAATCATAGTGGGAAGAAAACCATCCTAAAATGCAGAGTACAAGGAAAATGAGAAAAAAGTACTTTACTATCTGCTATCTTAGGTCGGGATGTGGTAAAGGTGAGTTTTGGAGAGTCAAAAACGATAACTGTCTTTTTCCGGAAATCGAAATAAACCGTTTTCAATCCTGGAAAACTAACGCTCTACCACTCTCCAATCTGAGATCACTCGTTAATCATTTTTCCTTTCCTTTCCGTTGCATTCTCTGCCTTTTCCAAAGGGCTTATTTCATTTTACTATAATTTATGTTTCATTTTCCACCATTCATTTTTTTAAGGCTACAGCCTAGCCGAAACAGAATTTACATTGTTATAATATATTCAAAATTACAAGTCAATATTCTTCATAATTTACTCCAAATAAGATGAAATTCCAAGTTAAGATTTGCAGACATCGCATAAAAATATTAATTTTGATCCTATAGCACCAACTTTTTGTAATAACTGATGAATTATGCGATTTTTATATGAAAAATATATGTAGTTAGAAGACCAACAGGCTGGGCATGTAAAGTTCATTAGCTGCAGAGAAAGCAATTTACCTAAGAGAACGACACTATGAAATCAAACGCTGGCCCTCCAGGTTGGAGGTTGAGGCATCGGGCTAACTCCTCGATACTCATAAAAATGGTGAAATGTTAAAAAACCCAATAGTAGCCTTTAGATTACCAAAGAAAGTGATGAGATGGATACCTCGGAAAACAGGAAAAAAGGAAGATCAAGAACGACATGGATTAATGGAATAAGAAAATCAATGAGTGAAGGAGGGCTAAATGATGGAGACTACAACAGTAGAAGGTATTGGCAATTGGGAATCGGACAATATCTTTAGGATGTTTCAATCCGAATAAATAAATAAATAATAATATATTCAAAATGATCGAACATCAAAAATTAATTTCAGATACAAAAATTATATTGATGGTGTGAGACAAATACTCTTTCTCTGGGGTCAGTCTCAGTTGGAACATGAATTAATAATTTACATGGATCTGCAGAAAAATTTCAGAGTTAGATGACCCGCCTGTTATGGTTGAACCTTTTCAGTAATTGCATCTGAAAAAGTCAAGCTGAAGATTTCTGAAAAAGGACTGTATAAGTGCAATTCCATCCCCAATCCTTCATGACAATTTTCTCAGAAATTGGACTCGATATAAGGATCATTCTGGCTCATATTGAGGAAGGTTTTGTTTTTAGACCTATCTCATTTATAAAATTTTATCGGTAATTGAACCTGATATATGGATGAATTTGGTCGATTCAGACAATTTTGTCTGAATAGGGGGTGTATATTTATACAGGGTGGCCGGACGATTGACGTCCAAAAGAAAAAAGCAGTCCCTCCTCTCATGGGGTATTCAAATCACCCCCATGTATGTTATGCGATTTTTCACGGTTTCCGAGTTATGAATTTTTTTATGAACCTTTGAGAATTTTCAACTTGACCATATTGAAAATGATATTAAAAAAAGGACAAGAGTTTTCTGATATATTTTTTTATAAATGAATCGCCATGAACTTTTATACATAAAATAACCAGCATCGTAAATTTGATAAAAATTATAGAAATGTTGGTGTCAAGTGAAAAAGTTACGTATTTTGGATCATAATCTAAATTTTCAAATTCAAATTAAAAATATAAACAGGCTACTTCATGGTTTCTCAGTAGGCTTAAAAACTGCGCTCAACACCCAGCTTTCAGAATCATTGATAAAAAATGGTACTCAACAGTCTACTTCTGCTAAAATTAGCTTTCAAAGTCAGCGAGGTGGAAAAAATCAAAGAACTAGACATTTACTCAAGAATTTTTTTTGCCATTTTAAGATTTTCCTGATCAAGTTATGATATAAAATGCTGAAAATTAATGAAAATAGCATTAAAAGAAACGTTTTGGTAAGAAAAAGAAAAAGATATGGCATACAAATCACACATCATGTAGATAGAAAAAAATTTAGTATAACTAAAAAAAAAATTTATGTATAAAATATACAATAGGTGCTCAAAAAGGCCACCTCCAGCCTCAATACACATTCCACACCAACGCAAAATTTATTTATTCATTTATTTTTTTTATGTAATTTTTAAAAATAAATTTTTTTTATCTATTTGATGTGTGATTTATTGCCATACCTTTTCTTTTTCTTATCCAAAACTTTTCTCCTAAAGCAAATTTTCAGCATTTCCTATCATAACTTGATCAGAAAAATCTCAAAATGGCAAAAAATAATTTTTGAGTAAACGTCTAGTTCTTTGATTTTTTCCACCTCGCTGACTTTGAAGGCTAATTCTAGCAAAATGGAATGTTGAGTACCATTTTTTATTGATGATTCTGAAAGCTGAGTGTTGAGCGCAGTTTCTAAGCCTTCTGAGAAACCATGAAGTAGCCTGTTTACATTTTTAATTTAAATTTGAAAATTTAGATCATGATCCAAAATACGTAACTTTTTCACTTCAGACCAACATTTCTATAATTTTTATCAAATTTACGATGCTGGTTATTTTTGTATAAAAGAACATTTTATGGCGATTTATTTACAAAAAATATATAGGAAAACTCTTGTACTTTTGTTTTAATATCTTTCTTAATAGGGTCAAGTTGAAAATTTTCAAATATTCATAAAAAAACTCATAACTCGGAACCGTGAAAAATCGCATAACATACATGGGGGTGATTCGAATACCCCATGAGACGAGGGACCTGCTTTTTTTCTTTTGGACGTCATTCGTCCGGCCACCCTGTATATGTACGAATAAATAGTGAAAGCAGAGAATATTTTTAATCGATTGAAATCAACCAATATTGAACTCATACTTCGGAGCTAATCTCGTCCTCATTCAAGAGATTAGCTCCGAAGTATGAGGTTAATATTGGTTGATTTCAATCGATTAAAAATATTCTCTGCTTTCACTATTTAATATTCATCGTGATGTTACGCCCTTAAACCCCTTTTTATTATGTACGAATAAATCTACACTGAGCATTCCAATAGCCTTAAAATTAGATTTATTTTCCTTATAAATTGTAATTGCAATATAGTGTGTTCCATCATGAACTGAACAAACATACATATATTCGTGTAGAGGACACCGGGAGTATAATTTTTGCTTTATCACATGTATCCCGTTTTCGAAGCATAAGCGAAATACAGGGTGCTAAACGTCATTTTTGAGCAAGATTCTAACGAGTGTGGTCAGTAATGTATAATACTTGAAGGAACAGTTTTTTGTCCAATCTCAGTTTTTTTTTCGGTTGTCGAATTGAATTTAATTTTCTGAATGAACGCAATTTTCGAAGAATTACTGTGAATTTTTATTCCAAAATCTAACATAATACTTCTGTCAAAAGCGATGAAAAAATTCACCCGAAATGAATGAAATTTTCGAAAGTTGAACTTCTTTTTATGCCTCACGAATATGAAAACAGAATTGTAAAATATTGAACGGTTTCGTTACTACAGCCATTAAAATATCTCGTTCAACCTCTGAAATCATTGAAAAAATTTGTTGTGGGTTCTTAGGTTCCAAATTAGTCAATGGTTCGTTCAAACATTCTAGATGAATTCTTGAAAAAAAAAGCAGTGATACTTAGTTGGGATTCGAAACGACGTAGGTATTGAATACGGAATTGAGACTGCCCTGAGGATATTAATATTAGTCGTCAAGCAACTTGCCAAATTATATTCAGAGTACATAAAAATTCAAATACCAGTCTGATTCTATGAATTACGAACTACTGTTGCCTTGCAACGACTGTTAATGTCCTTAGAACAGTATCAATTCCGTTTTTAATACCCAACAAAGTTTCACTTTTTTATGAATACATCTGTCATGATTTGGGTACACAAAAGTGTACTAAATATCACCGCATAACTATAGTCAAGCAATGCTACTTCAAATCAAATTATTTGTAATATAATCCGAATACTTCCCAAAATATAATTTCAAAAGTCAAAATAAGTCACCACCCACTCGCCCAGCAAAAACAAATCACCCATCAGGATAACAAGCACAAGGAACGTCAACATGTTGCTGGAAAAGTTCAACAAATTACTGCCAATAAAACCGCTGTTGCCTGCCACTTCTGAAACCCTTTTTTTAAGAAGCCAAATTGTTTTTCATACTGTAATTCTCGATCACGTGAGCTAATTTGGTATCACTGTCTTTAGTTTTTTTTTATTGACTTCTTAGGATATTACATTTTTCTCGTCTAGGTTCAATATTTCTTTACGCCATGTAACATTTTTTTACTTTCAACAACAACTGAATATTTGAGTTTGAACTGAATATTCACCAATTTTTTTTCGGGTACTAAGTAAAATCAATATGACTTTTGAAGAACTCTTTTCTCTGCTAGTAATATTATTTTTGGCATCTTTGAGTGTTTCTCCTAGGAACCTGACAGATGAATTTCAATTTTTAAATTGCAGCTTAAAATCAAATTATTTCTATGATATAAGTTTCATAGATCAAGAGCCATTACCCACTCATAAGGAAAACACAATTTATCATCTTCATAAGATCTTACATTTTTCACATCAATATTTTAATATTGTTTAGGTCGTGTGCAAAGTTTTTTGGGTGCTGCATTTTTCCTAGGATGGTGATAAATTTATTTAACTTTTGAATTGACCTGAATACAAAGAAATGAATCAGATATTAGCGCATCCCCATGGACAAACAATGGTGCTCCAAATCAAAAAAAATTTCATCATTCATGATTCTCAGAAAATAATTTCATAGGTCAAAAGTCAACACCAACTCAACTCTCAACACAAATCACACATCAGGAGACAAGCACAAAGAAAATCAACATATTGCTGAAAAAGTTTTACAAATTACATTACATTATTATTAACATAATGATTTATTTTGACCAGAGTATGCATCAAAAATTTTTTGTAACTGAATAAAATTTATAGGCCTCCAGAAAACCCCCTCTGCTAGTTATAGATAGTAATTTTCTGGATTTTTAAGATTTTTGAGATTTTTTTCTCGGAATCTGACAATAAATTCCATTTTCCGCCGACCTCGAAATAAAAGGTGATTTTAATGTGTACAAAATTGAGCATTAATGACCCATTTGAATGCCCAATTTTTAGCCATTTTAATGTGCAATCCTCATGGCAACCGTTCACAAAGTATTCAGAAGCACTACGAGAAATATCAAAACTCTACTGGAACATAGAAACATATAGAAATTCCATATTGCCAAATGTATGTCTTGTGCAAAATGAGAATGTATTTCAATCAAGAATTTATACACAATTCATATTGAAATCGTCGGAAAAATCTTGTAATCAACTCGGTTATTAATCGAGCGACTAATGGTCTCGAACTATTAACGCGTTCGCCCCGCTCACGCATTAAAATATCTTGACCATTAGCCGCTGTCTTTAATAACCTAGTTGATTAAATAACTATTTTGAATCAATTTGGATACCCGGAAATATATTGAATATCAGCGCATATCCGAAGCCAAACTAGGCAGCCTAAAATCAGATTATATCTGTCGTGGTCATATTAATTCTTAAGATATAATTTCAAAGGTCAAAAGCCACCACCCACTCATCTGAAAGACACAAATCACCCATCAGGGTAACAAGCACAACAAACATCAACATGTTGCTGAAAAGGTTCAAGGTTCCACAAATTACTGACAATACAAACGCTCAGCGTTCTTTTGAAAAACGAAGCTGTCTGAAAAATCTATCGTCAATCTTATTTCTATTAAGGCAATGTTATGAAGTTGTTTCCAACTTCTATAGTTTTTTGTATCAGAAGCTGTATTATTCTTCCTACTGTAATTTTTGACCAGCTTATTCTGTATTGATGTTTTTAGTTTATTTTTATTTCCTTCATAAAATGTTACATTTTTTACGTCTACTTTCAATATTTCTTTACGCCATGTAGGTTACGTTTTTTTCACAACAACGGAACAGAATTTTTTCTTCTGCTACTGCTATTAATATCAATTTTCTGTATTTTTAAAGTTTTTCCAAGGAACCTTACAAATGAATTTCATTTTCGAATCCGAAATGTACTGAATATCAGCGCATATTCAAAGTCATACGCGTACAATGTAGCTTAAAATCAAAATTATTTCTTCAATAATCAGGATAATTTTCGAAATGTAATTTCAAAGGTCAAAAGTCACGACCCACTCACCTGGCAAACACAAATCACCCATCAGGGCAACAAGCACAACGAACGTCAACATGTTGCTGAAAATTTTCCACAAATTAGTGTCAATAAAGCCTTTCTTTCGAAGCCGTCTGAAAAACCTATCGTCTGTCTACAAACGGATTGTTTCGCGAATTCCGACACTTGCGTCCAGACGCTCCTAGTTCTCGCGACGCAGGCACACGGCAGGACCTCTGTGGTTCAAATGAGCGTCGCAACGCCAACGCGATGCTTCTAAACGCCCCCTTGAAGGATCAGGTTGCGTGATAACGAACCGCAGGATCGCAAAATCGGTTTTGGCGCAAGATAAAAATTCCGAAGGACGAATATCTGCAGGGCCTATAAAGGTTCGTAGGATAAAAATAATTGTTAATTTTTTTAATTCAATCGACGAAATCGAGTCATCGTAAATATTCTAAGTTCTTAATTTGGTGCTTGTTTGTCGGTATCAATATCACCTCATCTTATATTTGCTTTTTTTGGGTGCTGATATCAATAGAATTCAGATTTGCATTGACATTCATAAGTTATTTTTGTTTTCGAATTCTTGCTTGTAATATTCAAACTTGGTGGTTGTTTTTGTTACTCAATGATCAAAATAATATTCCATCTATTGATTTTCATGAAATGTATGACATTTGATACTGTTTTACATGGCAAGCACAGTAATGACTGTGTTATCATAGAACAAACACTGGCAGTTTAAAGTGCGAGGTGACAAGGTCATCGATGAAGACAAGGAATAGAATGGACCCCAGAATGGATCCCTGATGCACCCCATGTTCAACTTCCTGATTTTCTGAAATAGCATCGCTCCATTCAACTCTCTGTTTTTTTCCACTTGAATACGACCTTAGCAGTGAAAAAACATTTCCTCTAAACCACAAACCTGTAATTTTTTAAGTAAAAATTCATGAGTTACAGCATAGCCTTGTAAAATACTATCCATAGACGGATGTGGGTAAAGTATGTCAAGAAAGGTCAAAATTCAGCATCTCCACAAATTTGTCATCGTCCATAGCCTCTATAATTTCAGTGTTGTTCCTTCCTTTTCTATAAAAATGTTGATGTTTGTTGAAATACTTTTTCTTCTCTATCGAACCTAACACCCTATTTTTTATAACAGTTTGGAAAGTTTTCGATGAACATGGACAAATTGCAATCGACGGTATTTTTGTCCTCCTCTCGCTTGTAAATAGGAATAATTTTAGCAATATCTACAAGAAAAGGGCTTTAATGCGTTGACGTGATCACCTCCGAATTATGACTTCAGTATTCGTTATTTTAATCGATATATATCACTCTCTGCTTTCATTGTTTACTTTAGCAATCTTTAGTTTAGGAAGAAAATAATCTTACCGAAAACATTAATTCATTATCAGATAGATGGGTTTGCTCTCTTACATCTTTCAGAATTTCAGCAAAATCATTTTAAATTCATGTTATTTCCTGTTTTTATATATCGGTTTTATGCCAAAATGCTTTTATTAATTCTCTACTTTTTGAAAACTATTCATTTTATTATCTATTATCTTATTTATTTCGGCTTATTCTGTGAGCTTTGTATGCTCTAAGAGATGGATCATATGCTTTAACTATTGGAATTTTATGAAGAGTCTCTAGTGAATTCTTCATATCCCTTATCTTCTAAGTTTTTCATCTTTTTTTAAATCGTTTTGTTTTCTATTGCATTATTTTTTCTCTCAGGTGGCTCTATGACCTCCATAAAATGTTCATGGACCCAAGAAAACGCTCCTTTTGCATTTTTCTGATCCAAAACCTCATTCCAAGATATGAACAATATGTCCTGTTTGAGCTAATGCACAATTTTCCCAAGTAAGCTTCCCTTTTTTATAGTTATATTTTTGTTATATTCGAGACCATTTACAAAAGCTGAGAAGGTAGGTTTTGTACCAAAATGTCAGACAAACAGAGTTCTACAGTTGTGCATTCAAGATATACCGAATTCAGAAAAATAATATCCAAAAAAGTTTTTGTTTTATTTCCTATCCTGAATCACTGAAACTTCTCCTGAAACCAGAATATTCGAATAACGGTTCTGTTGAGTTATTGTCTCTACTATCGAATCGAAAATGTATGTAAAAATCTCTTGTTATTCTTTTTTTTTCATATTTTTTCCATAATTGTTTTCATTTGAATTATTCAATGCTTTTGATAACTGCTCCAAACACACATCTAGTGTTCTTTCTGCAGTTGCTTCCCAATTTGATCTTGACGCAATCAGTAGGTTCCTCTCCATGTTTAATCATTTACCTTCCAGAATGAGCTTTTATATTTCAATAGAATGATTTAATTTTATTGAATTGATCTTTTCTTGGCCCGGTTTCTGTGACACAAACTTTGTTCACCTTATATTTATATAAGTGTGAATTCAGTTGTTCTATGTACTTTGTTCTGCAATGGTGCTATATTATAGTTAAATAATAACACAAAATTGCTGTTCCAAAAAGATCTTTTCTTGGCCCGGTTTCTGTGACACAAACTTTGTTCACCTTATATTTATATAAGTGTGAATTCAGTTGTTCTACTTTGTTCTGCAATGGTGCTATATTATAGTTAAATAATAACAAAAAATTGCTGTTCCAAATTTTCTCGGAATTGTGGAGTTTGGGAATCTATTAAATCGAAAGAAATGCAGTATAATATTTTCAGGCCAAATTTAATTATTAAATTCATCCAACCGCAAGCAAGACCTATTTCGACTGTTATTTGGTTCATGCTTCTTCAATTCTTCCCCAACCTCTGCTGTTCTTCTCGTTTTCTCTTTGTTTGCAACTTCTGTTTTTTGTTGTTTTCCTATAATATTCTCCGATTTGTTAAAGCATGCCAAATAATTCTTTTCCATTACTGCCACCACTGCTTGCAGAAACGACAGATCTATAGTACCTTCTTCTAGCGAAAGTTTTTGTGCGTACAGACAAATATAATTTTGTTGACCTCGAAATTATCCTCATTCACTCCAAATTCGCTTGATACTATTTTCTACTCAAAATTCGAAAATTGAAAACATCTTGGCAAAAAGAATGCATTAGGAACAATTGCGAAAAAATAATTATAATATTCATTCAGAACTTTATATCATCAGGGTAACAAGCGAAAGATAATAAGTCAAAATATCAGGAAAATGAAGTTTGACTGGCACTAGAATACGTTTTTTGAAGAATCATGTACCTACATACCTACTTTTTATTAGCATGAAGGTCTACCAGGCCCCGTATTCTCGACAAGTGATTTTTCAAAGCGAATACGAACTTCATTGCGCGGTGTGCATTTTTGCAGGCAAAAGAGGGACTCGCGCAATCAAGTTCGTATACGCTATGAAATATCACTTGTCCAGAATACGGGGCCTGAACTGATGAACGAGTGTGAAGAATAAATAATAACTCACACAAATAAAGCACATGCTATCATGCATATTTCAAAACCATATTTCAAGACTCGGTGCTTATGATTGTGAGCTCGACGTATACTTATTACGCCTGACTTGAATATGTCAACTTCATAACGCAGATACCCAAATGCTCAGGCTCACCCTACATTTACCCTTCGCCTGAATTCATATGTCAGTCATTATTTCAATTTCGCATTAATTTGATCTCAGTATGCACAAAAGCTCTTCCGGGGTAGATCCTGTTGCGCGTTATTACGTCATTTGGTTTTTAATATACAACGAATGTGAATTCTTCCACATTGCGGAAGATTACTCCAGTTTGAAGGCAGAAACTGGGTGAAGGAGCAATGGCTAGTGATAAACGAGATTAATGCAGATGAAGGAACTCGGAATAAGAACGAATTACTTGGTGGAAAAAAGATTTAAGTTCACGGATTCCGGGGAAACGAATTTTGTTGAATATCTACTCACTCAATTCTAACATCTTGATCCATTTTGATTGGGTTAGGAACACGATAAGAAAATAACACTCCAAATTTAAACCTGATTCGCATTAAAATTTTGAGTGTAGAAATAATATTGAATGAAACTTTAATTATCGATAAATGTTCTCTAACAATTACGACCATTTCTTTGACTATACAGTGTGTTTGGTCGCGACTTGGCGATAATTTAAGGGCATCAAATATTTTATGGACAAAAACACCCATATTGGGGAGTTTACCCCCTCAGTTTTGGAAAAGCTCCCTTTTAAATTTACTTTTTTATTTTAGTTGACCCTTCCTAATAATATCGATATCTTTAGACATAAAGGTCCTGCAGATGTAAAAAAAATGTTTTTTGAAAGATGATACTACCGCCTTTCATTAAAGTGGAACAATATGAAAACATATAACTTAAAAATGTTAAAAAAATTCTTCAAAAAAATTTTAGTGAAAAAACGTACTGATTTTCTTAGTAAATTCGTAATAGTACAAGAACTAGCACATTGAAGTATAATTTTTTCTCAATGAGCTAACACGCAAGGATATTAGCTACAAAACGTTACCAACATAATTTCTGTAAGTTACATAATATGTGGAAAGTAATTACTGTTCGAACATGACTCACATGAACATTGATAAAATGAAAAAACCTCACTACTGTATTTTCGATAATTTTCAATGATCAAACAAACAATTAATCATAAAAGTTGCTCAAAATGGCCGCCTCTGCACTGTAGACAGGCAGTGGCCTTCATGACGACCTGTCTTGTGTCTTTTGATCGCGTAGTGATCATATTCGAACAGCAATAACTCTTAATTATGTAACTTACAGAAATGATGTTACATGTTAGTGTTGTTTTGTAGCTAATATCCTCGCGTGTTAAATCATTAAAAAAAAATTATACTTCAATGTGCTAGTTCTTGTACTATTGCGGATTTACTAAGAAAATCAGTACATATTTTTACTAAAACTTTTTTAGAGAATTTTGTTATGGCGTTTTCAAGTTAAATGTTTTTATATTGTTATACTTCAATGAAAGGTGGTAGTTTTATCTTTCAAAAAACATTTTTTTCACATCTCTAGGACCTTTATGTCCAAAGAAATCGATATTATTTGGAAGAGTCAACGAAAATAAAAAAGTAAATTCAAAATGGGGGCAACTTCAAAACTGAGGGGTAAACTTCCAAGTTTGGGTATTTTTGTCGATAATATTAGGTATATTTGATGACCTTAAATTATCGCTAAGTCATGACCAAACACACTGTATAGAGTCTTCCATAATGAATGTTTTAATCTTGAGATACCACATACGAGAGCTGTTTGGTGCTTTAATTATTCTCACCGAAAAATATTTTTTTTGAACATGATCAATATTATACAACGTTCCGTCTTTGTGTATCATCATCAAATCTACCAGTTTCATTTAAATTAAATATTATCATTAATATTTCAATATATATTTGGAAAAACGTACGTAACTACGGCCATTTTTGTTGAAAAACTTCCAATTCAAGCTTCGTCAAACAATGTGATAAAATTTTTGTAATGTGGGAGTTTAATATATCAGGGTGAAAAACAAATGTGGGAAAATCTGAGAGTAATAAAATGAATATTCGCTTATCGTCCAGACTTCGAAAAAGGTACAAAGCGTTTCATATCCAATGTGAATTTATTTCAGTTTGTTGTAGAATATGCAAATTCAACTGAATGGGGTAATACGAAACTGTTTTCTTATTGATATAAGGTAGACCTTTTTTTAGGCAATTCAAGTACACAATGGAACGGATTCAAAGCAGGGGAGCGTGGAGGCAATAAAATGCCAACTGTACCAATCAATTTCAAGCAGATTGTTTTCGGCTTTAGTTTTCATGAACAATCGACAAAAGTCATTGAATCTGCTTATTGAAGTTCAGTTTCAGTTCACCAGAAGTTGGTGTTAATTTAACACGTATTTCACTAAAAGAAATGCATTACATATCGAAGTAAAATTGAAAATTAACAGTGAAATTTACTCACTTTGTATGTATACAGCAATACCTTTGTATCCATATTAGTTAGGAAATGATTTGTTTCGTTAAGTTATCTGCATGCATATCTTATGCCTATTTTATAGACCTATGTTAACGAGGGCCGTAAACACGATAACTTTCGGAGAGTTTGTCCTAGAGACTTGAGATTTTCAGAGTGAGTTCGGTTCCCAAATTAAGTTAAGTTCTTTCACCAGCCAAATCATACAGTGTGTTCCATAAAATACGGACATTCAAAATTTTTTGATCCTCATATCTGAGACAAAACAAACCATTGAAATGAAAATTTGCGGCCACACGCGAGGTGCTCATAATAAGTCTCATGCATAATTTGTGGACATATTGTGTTAACAGAACCAGGAAATTCAATTGGAATATTGAAGAGAAAAATATTTCTATTTTCATAACGAGATACCCGATTCGATTTAAATTTATGTCTATGAGATTGATATACTGAATGTTCATGCGAATTTCGAGAGGAACGCTCAGAACCATAGAATTTAAGTATCTTCATGGTTAAATTTCTCTTCATTGATAAACAGCACGATGCAGAAACTCATGTATAATTTACTGTTGTCAATTTCAGGATAAAAAAATATCCAACTTCAAATATTATCTAAAAACCTGATGTATATCGAATGTGAGTTCACTTAATAGTTCATGGTAGAAGAACAACGTAAGAAAGCCCTACAGGGAGTCGAAACTTTCGTTTGAGATCATTTCGGTTGAAAATTCGAATATCACAGACATTTGGGCAAAACGATATAAAACTCGTTTAAGTAGAACGAGCGCTCAAAAATTTCAATTTTTTTAATAAAATAGGTACGTTCTGAGTAGGTTATGTTATTTGCTCTATAGGCAGCGGTTGATCCAATAACAAATTGCCACTAAGTAGTAATTTTCAACAAAACTTTCCTGCAGATTGAATATTAGAATATTATAAATGTTGATGGAAATTTGCATGTAACCAAGAACTTTTGTTTTCATTTTCAAAGAATTCTTATTATATAGTCAAGCTCCCATACGTTTTGGAACATTACAGAAAATTATACTATCTCAAGGCTTCAGTATTTATCTCTCTTTTGTTTTCCTTATTTTATGAAGCAATAGATATAGGTACTCACAGCCCAGCAGCATTCAAGGAAAATCCTGATTCAGCTCAAAAAGGGTAAGCTGCACGTCCTACACGAATCGTTTACGTCTCAATAGGAACCTTTTGAGACTGGGACTTCCAAACTCATGAGTATATATTTTCTGCGGAAAAGGGTTTAATTGTGGAGAACCTTGTAACGAAATGTGCCTTGTGTCGTGATGTCATTATTTGCGGAGACATACCATACTTGAATTATCGTCTCCGTTGCTGAGGTTTAATAAAGAATCGACAACTGTAAAGTGAGCTATGGGAAATATAACAATCAGCTTAAACGAGAAATACCACAATAGACCTGAAGGTCACTTTATAAAATATCAGGTGTCGCTACAAAATGGCGAATTCGCCGGTGACATTTCAAGCTTAATCGTAATTGAGTGAACCAATCAAGCAATTCCCAAAAAGAGTATGAGGTCACCAAAATTAACAGTCTTTTGGTGCAAATTCCCTCACCTGAATGTCCTCAATTTTAAATTGGGAAACGGACGATTAAATAATGAATGAATTATCTGTATGGAGATAGTAGGTACGCCACATACTTCACATTGTAAATAGCATTCTTGTATGGTTTGGCAGAGGTTTCCAAACATACAGACCATGTATTGTGACGCCACTATTCAAATCATAATTTAGAATCTAGCAAACTCACGAAGATTTTCATGAAAAATAATTATGGATCTTAAATTCAATTCAATTTATATTTCTTAAAATTTCAAGGATAACTGTTCGGAAAATGTTCAAGAGGTACAATGACATTTTTTATATCAAAATGTGCTCATACAGATATAGAAAAACCCAGCATAGAAGAATATTTGAAAAGATTTACTTTCAAACGAATAATCTTCAAATAATTTTCCATATTTTCCAAATTAACATTCCGTCAACTTCGACTTTGTTTTTCGATAAAGTATTTAATTAATACAAAAAAAGAGTGCATGAGCTTTCGAATCGTATTAGTGCTGCCATCTTTTTTCTATGGGCCATTGATATCATGATAACAGAACATTACGTTGTTTCAAAACAAATCTCGATTCTTTAGGATTGAATATTGAAATATTTCCTATTTTGAACCAAAAAACCAAATTCTATAGAACCATACTCGATATATACAGGGTGGTCCAGATCGTAACCAAGAAATTTTAACCACGTATTCTACATCAAAAATAAGCCCTAGTTTGTCATATGAACATATGTCGAAAAATGTTTCCTCTCCGAGATACGGGGTGTTAAAATTATAGCAAAAAAAATTTTTTTATTAATAACTTTCCCAATGCTTAAAATATTTTTATGAAATTTGACGCATAGGTTTTGATTATCAAGGAGCACTTTTTGCATAATATCATTTCTTTTCTATTCTACCAGTGACGTCCGTACTGCAGCTGAGACTGAATATTTGCAGATGAAAAAATGATATGCCACTGGTTTTTCCGACAATAAAAATTACTATTTAAATCCTGATTTAATTTGGAGCAAATTCGGTCTCTTGACCGCCAAAATTTGATAAGGTAGGTACAAAATAATAATAACACTTAAATTGCTATATCAAATTTTGGCGATTTTTTCATGCATGAGAATGTGTTTTATTTTTTTAACCGGAAACGGGGCCTCGTTCAGCAAAAAGTCAAGAAACCGAAATGGCTCCAAATTGAATGTGGATTCCAGTAGTAATTTTTATTGTCCGGAAAACCAGTGGCGTATCCTTTTTTTAACTTAAAATATTCAGTCTCTCTGCAGTACGGACGTCACTGGTAGAATATAAAAGAAATGATATTATGCAAAAAGTGCTCCTTAACGCTCGAAACCTATGTCCCGAATTTCATAAAAATATTTCAAGTAGTCTGAAAATTGTTAATAAAAAACATTTTTTTTGCTATAATTTCAACACCCCGTATCTCGGAGAGGAAACATTTCTCGACATATGTTCATATGACAAATTAGGGCTTATTTTTGATGAAGAATACGTGGTTAAAATTTCTTGGTAACGATCTGGACCCCCTGTTTTCGTTAGACCCAGAATCTTTAAATACACAGCATTCACATGATTCGAAAAATCGAGGATCTGTTAACGAGAATATATGAAAAGATCCCTTCACGGAATAGTTGCTACTGTCGTTTCTCCTTGTTGTGCGCTTGTTCCTTGGGAAACAACGTGCCATAATTTCGAGACAAGGAAGTCTCAAACTACTCGTTTGGGCTAACGAATGAAAATCCTTGGCCGAAATGTATTCTTTGCGGCCGTCCATAACTTACAACTTTTTGAACGGAAAAAGCTAGAGAATTGATATTTACATGGTAAGGTAAGCATAACATCGAAATATTTTAGTGAGTGTTAACGGGCCGAATCAATTATTACTTCTTGTGTTGTGATGATTTTTTGAAAACTCGAATCCTGATCGGTCAAAATTTCAAATGAAGCGGGCTTAGTTACGACTTGTGCAAAATTTCTTAAATAGATAAACTCACGTCTGCGATGGTAGTTAGAGTGATGTATAACGAAAAGAGGAATAAATAATTGCAACAATTTCAGACCATATTCAGTACTCCCAAATTAATCAAAGATTTTCGAGCTAACAATCAAGAACAATATGGTTAATTGTTTAGAAAAACATCTGCTCCTGTACAGTGACCAACGTGGGTCTGAAAAGAACGAAGTACCAACGTTACATCTCTAGTAGAAATAATACAGATTATTACAGCCATCAAATTCTGATTTGGTTCAGTTTCGCTTGAAATTATGTTGGTTTATATTGAGGTGTAGTTAATAATTTATTTAGGGTAGAATTAAAAAACAGCATGCAACAAGTTACGTTGCGAAGTGTCTCATCCGATGGAACAATAATGAAATTTTTGTGCCGCAAGGATCCATATTAGTTTTATTCTTTTTATCTATATAAATGACTTGAATGTTCCAGAATGAATAGTTCCTCTTTTTTGATGTTTCATCAGTAGGTATATATGGAAAGTGGAAAGTTAAAGGAAAAAATTGCAAGAAGAAAAATATTATACAGATGTGGAAGAAACGGATGGAAACAGGGGAGTTTCAGTGTTAAATTCACGCTGGTTCGAAGTCCAGTGGAGCAGTGGAAGAATCGAAACCTCGGGGCGATGCGATGTTGAATAAGCGGCTGGTCTGTTGGAATGGCAGTCTGTAGTGAGTGGGGAAGCGCGCAAGCAACGATCTAACTCGTGTCTAGAGACACGAATTCTACTTTGGCTTCCGGGCTTCCGCGTTCGCCGCAGTCGCAGTGAGTTGGAAAGCAAATTAACCGCTGACTTTCTGTAGTTTTAAAAATTTTTAGATTCGTGGCTAAATGGCATAAATCCTCATAATAGAAAGTGAATCGAGTTCTACTTAATTGTAGAAATCAATAAGCCGGTGATATATTCCATTATAATTCAGCAAATTTATGAAAGGAAAATATCTTTGCTTTGTTTAGAACGTTAAATTGATACAATGGTGCCATAGAGTGAAAAGATGAACGTTTTTAGTAAAATCACTAGGCTGATACCGTTTTCCTGTTTAAAATTCGTTTACATAAGAATTTGTATACCGGATTTCATGAAAAATTACTATGCCGGTAACAACTTGATTTTTTGTGTGACTCATCCGTGAATAAGATATTGCTCAGAAAAGAACTAATCTCATTCTCTTTTTCCATCATCTTTTCCCAGAATTCCATTCTTTTGAAATGGTCTTCTGGAAAAATTTCCTGAAAGGTTTGCTCCTTATAACATTTGTAACCATTTATTTTCAAAATATTCCGAACAGTTCTATCGCCCAAATCGACTTGCTGGGCAATTTTTCTGCTAGAACAAGGTGCACTGGTTTCAACAGCAGCACACACCTCCACTTCTCTTGCCAAACGAATGCTAGGTAATTACATGATAGGGCCAGTTTTCATCGATGGTAACCTAAACGCTACAAAATATTTGGATCTATTACAGAATCAAATTATTCCGACAGTTCGACAGCTACCAATTAATTAATTATTTTATTTTCAAACCAGTTATGACGAAAAAAAACCTGAATATTAATTTTCATAGGAAATTATTTGTTTCATTCATTGAGGCAAATAACTTCCGCCCATGGTGCCCATAAGAGTGGAGAAAATTTGACACTCACTATAGACTGCCATTCCAACAGACCAGCCGCTTATTCAACATCGCATCGCTCCGAGGTTTCGATTCTTCCACTGCTCCACTGGACTCTGAACCAGCGTGAATTTAACACTGAAACTCCCCTGTTTCCATCCGTTTCTTCCACATCTGTATAAATACAAATGACAAAACCAAGATTTCATATTATTCTTGCATGAATAGTCATCTAACTTATAGAATACTGTTGAGAAGCCAATCTTCAAGAGATGTTTTCATTCAGCAAAAGAAAGCAATAAGAGCATTAAAAATGCTTAAATTCCAAAGAAGAACAATTACTCACCTAAAATACATACCCACACCAAAACAAGTGATCAATGAATAAAAATCAAGACGAACATAAGTGAATTACAAGAAAAAATCAATTAATAACACCATATCATCAATTGAAACGTAAGTACCCTATAATATATTTCCAGTTGGAGTGAATAAATATTTAGTAACAATAGCCTATACGAACTAGTGGCGGAACGAATGAGTTATTCTGTGAGAATAGAGTAATAATTCGACAAAAATACATGGGAAGTGAAAGAGTTCGCACTAAACAAGTGATTCATAATAATAATTTTACATGGATTAACTCATTCAAGGCTATTAATAACTAATTTCGCTTGCTCTCACTGCACTTGAAATATGAAATATTTTTTATTTGTATTTAGCTATGCATTTTATTTCTGAGAAATAAATGGAAGTTAAATTGCATTTTAACCTTACACTTCCATCATCGAAGTTATTTTCATAATCCTGGCTTTCTATTTGACTGATTAACTGAAGAAATCACTTCACTTCGACCGAATCGATCAATAGTAACGCTGCGTTACTGATTTTGAATCAGTTTGGAAGTAATACAGCGTCAAATAGAAAAGTGGTAATCTCTCTTTGAAGTTTGTCACCCTTGATAGTAGAACCTCATCCTGTATTTTGTAATTATAGTAGGGAAAACCCGGATAGATGCCCCATTTTTTGAATTTGCCACATTTTTTTGAAAATATTGATTTTATATGTGTAATTTCTATGAGTGTAGGAAGCCATATTATTCGATTTGGAATACTGAGATTTTTCTCTGACATAGCAATCCCAAATTACACAATAATTTGATTTTTGTAGAACCCTTTTTTTGGGGATAGTTGCCTACAAGTATGGATAGTTGCCCCACCATGAAAATACTGGGAGGGATAGATGCCCTTCATACTGTGTGAATCAAAAACCCAACTAAATATGTACAATGAGATTTTCTATGCTTAAAACAGCAACTTTATGTACGTAACATGGATCGAACTAACAACAATTGTACATTTTTAATTGAATTTCAAAAGCATGTTATATTAAACGAAAAGTTGCATTCCTCATATTAACATAAAGCATTATTCCACACATTCATGATAAATTAATTAAATAATAAGTCTCAACAAAAATGATCAGGAATCAAGTTTGAAATCAAAATAACGCAATGAATCGAAAATCTGCTAAGAAGATATGGTTTTAGTTTAGATGTCCTAAGGGGCACCTATACCTCAAAAAATCATGGCAACTATCCTTTTCGATAGGAATAGATGCCCATGAATTTTTTTAATAAATTAAGAAGAAAACTAAAACTATTTGTACTCAGATGTACACTCAATGAAACACTGTATTGGCGTAATAATAGTTATTTAATCAACTAGGTTATTAAAGACAGCGATTAATGGTCAAGATATTTTAATGCGTGAGCGAACGCGTTAATAGTTCGAGACCATTAGTCGCTAGATTAATAACCGTGTTGATTACAAGATTTTTCCTACGATCTCAACATAAATAGTGTATAAATTCTTGATTCATTTTGATTTCGCACAAGACATACATTTGACATAAGGGAATTTCTATGTTTCTGTGTTCCAGTAGAGTATTGACATTTCTCGTAGTGCTTCTGAATACTTTGTTTACGGTTGCCATGAGGATTACACATTAAAATGGCGTAAAAAATTGAGAATTAAAATGGGTCATTAATGCTCAATTTAGTACACATTAAAATAACCTTTTATTTCGAGATTACCACTTCAAAAGTTATACAGCGGCAAATACCTACCTCTAAAAGTTTGGCATGTTTGTGAAGTTCACTGCTGAGATGATCACACACACTAGCGAAAAACGGCTTCACTTTACAATAACCCTTACAAAACTGAGGTCCAGGGTGACTGTACCAGCTACTTATAAAATTAATTTTTTGATACGTGTTTCGGAAGTTAGGTATTTTAAAAATGGGGCATCTATCCGGGTTTTACCCTACCCGGAACAAAACCATATTATTTAATGTGTTCCTCTTTTTCTCTCAATCAATTTCCCGAATTGAATACTGGAGCAAGCTGTGTATTCAAATTATCGTGCAAATGTCTTCCTTCCAAGTTACCCTTTCTTTTCATTATATTCCCTACTTTTTTCCCAACTACAAAGTCTAGACAGACGTCGCTGCGATAGTTTACGTTCATTTGTATTGCTTTCAAGTTAGGTCAGACCACTTTTCAGTCCGTTTCAGCAAAGAGAACGTGGTATCGATTCTCATTAAACTAATGCACTGTTTAACTTCCGTGGATACGGGCCGTCAACGGTAGTTTTAAAATGATTAATTTACGTAGAATGAATGAACCTTAAATTTTGAAAAAGATCATTCCAATACTCCCCGCGTCAAATTGAAATAATATAACAGAGAAAAATGAGGAAAATTTGTGTTCTTGTTGAAATTGGAAAATAGTTAGACAAATTTGAACTTGCGATGTTATCTTTTTCGTATCGAAATTTAAATTTTCTTGATAATCATCATATACATATACATGATACATGTATGTTCGAAACATATAGTTTTGCGATTATTTTTAAAATACAGTGGAATTTTTTTTCGAAATCTAAATCCGCGAAAAAATCGTTACCTATAAAGAAATTTCGTTATACAGAAAATTTGTTTCTATAGTCGGCAATTTCGCGGTCAAATTCACTGATAAATTGTTTATCATTCAAACTGTCCTTTCAGACATTTTCGCACAACTTTTCACACATGCGTAATGGTTAGATTAAAACCAAACAGCCTGGGGTGTATTTAAAACTGTTTCAGAAGGATCTCTCTGCCCGCCGTAATGATTTATTACGTGCGTCCGGAAAAATTAACCCATTCAAAGAGTGATGTTCTTTGAATATTTTGTTATAGAGAGAATTTACTTCGTTTTAGAGAGTGCTTTTAACATGGAATTTGGATTCAAGGTACAATGTCTTGTACGAAATGCGTTATACAGAAAAATTCGTTATACAGACGTTCGTTATAGGGAATTTTTATTATTATTACAATAAGGATTGGATCGAAAAATAATTTCTATATGATCCAAATTACAGATAATTATAAATAAAACAAAATTTGACGCGAGTAGTCCAGTACGCACACTTTAATTTTTTCGGCAACAGCGACTAGGCCGGGAAGTTAATTTAATAGTTATTTAATCACTAGGTTATTAAAGACAGCGACAAATGGTCAATATATTTTTTAATAGTTCGAGACCGTTAGTCGCTCGATTGATAACCGAGTTGATTACAAGATTTTCCCGACGCAAGACTTACATTTGACATAGACAATAAAATTTCCATGTATCTATGTTCCAGTAGAGTTTTGGTAGTGTTTTGACATTTCTAGTAGTGCTTCTGAATACTTTATGGCCGGTTGCCATGAGGATTGCACATTAAAATAGCAGAAATCGAGCATCAAAATGAGTCAGTAATGATCGATTCCGTACACATTAAAATGACCTTTTATTTTGAGATCTATTGAGATTGAAATATCTTGACCATTAGTCGCTGTCTATAATAACCTAGTTGATTAAATAACTATTTCATCAAATTCGCCATAAATCATAATGCCTTACTTCTAGGAACAATATAGCAAAGAGCGACTGTATTGATATAAAAAAAATTATACATTTGACAATATTCAAAATTTTATTGAATTTACAGATGTTGAGCGTGGGTGAATTGTTCATTGAATTAACAATACTTCATTTAGTCAACGAAAGCATATACATTGTGTCCCGGAAAAAGTGGAAAATCTCTCGGATTCAGATAGAACATTAAAAATGAAGATGACAAGTTCCCATTTTTTTTCCTAGCGGTTTTCCCTATACGCGACCTCCTAAATGACGCCACTGGAAATCCATTTTAGTGGAATAAGTTTCAAACTACTTGATATAATTTGATGAAAATTTGATATGATTAATAGTATTAAATACCTCTCAAATCACCGCACTCAAATTTCAATTAGCTTGTTCAGTTTACCAGGGGCGGACTGGGTTGTACATTTTAATGCTTACATTTTAAACACCCTGTATGATAAGGTGCTAAAAAACAAATTTGGATACTTTGAACATTAAGCTAAAGAAAATGTACTCCTGTTCAGTGTCGATAAAATGAGCAGTTTTCGAAAAAAAAAATAATGAAAGAAATAAGTAATTGAAATTTATTCTACTAAAATTCATTTTCAATGGCGTCATTTGGGAGGTCGTTTCTTCGTAAGGGATATAGTCTAAGGGTAAAGGAGTAGTCTAGGGGTAATTATTCCCATTATTTATTGATGAATAATATTTAAATTCTGCACATTTGTTTTCACCTTCGACACCCAATTAGTTCATAAGTTAAATGTGATCGAACTAATACATTGTCTAAGAGGAGATATTTAGTGTCAGGATATTGCTTTCAATATTAAATATGTAAATCATGTCCCTCCATTTCTTCGCTGCGTTCCTAACTTGCTAGTCTCATCTAATATAAGATAACGATCAATTTGATAAGTCGACATACTACGGACTGTTCCAATCAAGGGTCTCGTAATATCATATTTTCTGGGGCAATTTGACCGATGTCGAGGTGCTCAAGATGCGGAAAAGAGCCATCGAATTTATTTCAACGGGGAAAGCACTAAATAGTTGTGGACCTTTGTTCAAGGAGTTGAGTATAGGTATAACATCTTCCAGGACTGTATACATTTCAGTAAGTGAATTTTGTTAAGTAAAAAATATTCAGAGATTTATGAAAAAACATAATTATGAGACCAGGCATGGAAATAATCTTCGTGGCCTAACACATAAGAGCTACATACATTCAGCTGTAAAATTATTCAATCCCCCCTCAGTATCGGTAAGATAATTGCCCTTGTTGTTATTCAGAGGAGCAACGAAACAGTTAATTTTGGAGATCTGTCCAAACAAAATGGAAGAGTTTTTCTCCAGAGTGGAATGAAAATGAGAGAAGATTTATTTCGTTGTTTATTACATTTTTTGTATTGACTATGCTAAACATGATATGTATTTGAGCAGATAAAGTATATAATAATAAATGTTATGAATTCCGTTTCATCAATACACAAATGAAATCGGATTTCACATTCATATTGCATTATCCAATTAAGTAAAGGGTGTTATTTTGAATAGCCCGCTATTTCGGTAGTTGTCACGTTTGACGGTGTCATTTTTTGACATTTGAGAAGTAAAAACTACTCCATTAATAAAAATGAAAAGATACACGCTTCAAGAACGCATTGAAATTATTAAAATTCACTATAAAAATGGTGAAAATTCGACAGAGACGGTTCGTAAAACTCGAACATTTTTGGGTCGTCGTGAAGCACTTGCCGGACCGCAGTAAAGAAATTGGTGGAATATTTCAAGCTCGTGGGACAAGTTAGTGATGTGAAGAATAAAACCCATGCACGTCGCTCAAGAACAGCCGATAATATTGCTGCTGTAGCCGAAATTGTTGAAGAAAACCCAGGTTTGTCCATTCCTCGTCGTTCTTTGGAATTAGGCATTTCACAAACGTCATTACACCGTATTTCGCATAAAGATTTGGGTCTTAAGGCTTATAAAGTTCAACAAGACGGCGCTACGTGCCACACAAGCAACCATACAATTGATCTTTTGCGGGAAAAGTTTTCGGACCGTGTTATCTCTCGAAAAGATGATCACAATTGGCCACCGAGATCTTGTGTTTTAACACCTTGCGAATTCTTCCTTTGGGGCCACGTGAAGGAGAAGGTTTACGCCTATAGTCCAGCGTCTATTCAAGGCTATCGAGGACATAGGGCAGCCACTTTGCGATTTGGTTATGGAAAATTTCATTAAAAAAATATGGTCCTCTAAGCGTGGTCGTAGTGGTCATTTGCCTGATGTTATTTTCCACTATTAACGGCATAGCTTCTTCTTTATAATGAAACAAACATCCGATCATTTATATTGAAAAATGGTATTATTCTTCGAATATCAAAATAATACCTCTTATTGGAAAACCCTTTATAACCATGGAAAAGACACCATAATAATAACTTCCTCGTTCATTCACCAGAATAATAAACGAAAACTTAAAAACTTTTAACAACTATTTATTGCTTCCTAGTCTCTAAACAACAAGTCAGTTTTCCTCGTCGACTTCCCCAATTTCCCCAAGGAATGTTTTCCCGGTCACTGGGCCAATACAACCTGTAATGGATTCAACAATTCCCCTTCGATCATATCGCCGCGATATTTCGCAGCAAATATTTGTCGGTGTACCTTTGTAAACAAGTATTCATTAGCTTCAACGCCCTTTTATCAGTCTGGCGTGTATTCATCGAAGACCCCAGTTGAATTAACTGCCAACGGATATGGTCATGAACGGCGAAATATAATTTTGCCGGTCTCCCTGTGCAAATATGGAGTTATCCGTAGAGGTCATGTGTGTAGGGACGCATAGGGGAGATTACATCCAATAATGCGCATAGTACATGACGTGTTGATTTGTTGGGGTTTTTAGGTAAGTATACAGTGGCGTAGTAACGCCACCACGGGCCTGTGTTCAAGATATTTTCCGGGCCCCTACCCTCACTAGCAGCGCTGCCTTCTGGTTACATAATTTAAAAAATTAGGACAAAATGAAACCACTTTTTATTTGTCACTTATATTAGAACAGTGACAATACAAAGTACTTGGGTATACCTTCCACATATAAATATAACCAACTAACAAAATAACAACTACAACAAATAACAACTATAAGCAAAATGAAAACAAAAAACAAAATAATATTAAAACCAAATTAACATATAAATATATTATTATTGTAATAAACACAAAAAAGAGATAAAAAAAGCGGAATCAAAACTTTTTCTTGCGGGCTTTCGAATTTGAAAAATTCGCCACAATAACTTAATATTCGAGCAACTTCACTATAGAAATAATTGAAAATAATTCTAGCAAGATTTCTTGAGACAAGTAACGAAGTAACTTATAAAGAAGTGTTGGTGACCAATTACCAATTCGAACATTTATCCTTGATTATATACCAAAAATTATTTGAAAATAATAATCTGATAACTCGACAATACAATTCACAATTCACTTAGTTTTCAATTCTATCAGCAATCTCCAAAGACTGACCTGCATTTTTTCATATTGAGAAAGGCGCCTAACAAAAAAATCAGCCACGTGATGAATTATAGAACTCACCTTCAATAACACTCAAAGTCCAGAAATTCAAAAACACTAAAAAAAGTCAAGAATTTTGAGAACTTTCACTCTGAACACACTCACAAGCACAACATCGTTTCAAATTCGAATAGGTACTTATTTCTCTAGAATAGGAATGGAAGTGGAATGATTTCGCATTTTTCCCCTAGCCAAAAAAAAAAATTCCCTATGTACATGAAGAATCCTACATCACAGAAGCCGCCCCAATAAAGCGATCATTTGGTGAAGTTAATGTAATGTAATTATCCCCTAAACAGAATGCCGACACGCTTCATGCAAAGAGTTCGGTACGATTGGTCCAGGCCGCAAAATTGATTACGGGGATAGCAATTTTCACCAGAAGAATATAAATATAGAATTCATATTTCTGATATGAATTGATTATTTTAACTAGAGTTTCGGAGATAAGTTGGCTTTAGTTCAAAATGAAGGATTTATTCTGCAAGAAAAATAGTATAGTCGTCCCAAGCCCGGGCCGGGCCCCTAAGGGGCCCGGGCCTGTGTTCTTCGAACACGCCGAACACCGGTCACTACGCCCCTGTAAGTATAGAATTGTTAAATTGTAGTGCTATAAAAACTGAGTGCAAATACTTAAAAACTCAATTTCAGTTTCTTCAAAGAAGATGAAAAAGATTTAAAAAATGACATATTTGACTTGCTATGATATTTATTCATGGTAATAATATTTATTCACCATCAAAAATTTACCTGGTTCGTCAAAAATCAATAATTGCTTTAAAAAGTGAAACAAAAATTCTTCGACAGAATAGAAAGCACTTTTGACCAATAAATCTATCATTTTTATTTAGAAATCCCTTTCCGGTAAGCTTTTTTATTTCTGCAGGTAATCTGTTGAAAACCTTTATACCCCAATAGCTCGAGATATTCTGTTTATTTTTCTTTCTGTGAGTGTGGAGTGTGGTAAGTTCCAATTCTTGGCATAGTGTTTCTTCACCATATACATATTGCAAACATTCTCTGCCTCCAGTTGACTAATAAGTTGACCTCTTTCGAATTCACTTTGTCTAGAATTCATTTCTTTTTCCATGATGTCTACAAAGAACAAAAAGATGAACTTTTCACGGTTATACTATTCTTATTGAGCGCTCATTTAACTTAAAGGAGTACTATATCGTTTTGCCCAAATGTCTGTAATTATCGAATATTCAGCCGAAAATGGTCTCAAAAACGATAGGGTTCGACTCCCTAATGATGAATTCGTGGTCAAATTCGAATTCAATCCTGTCCAGGCCAGATATGACGATAACTTTCTAAGGGATTGTCCTAGAGACTTGAAATTTTCAGGGTGCCTCGTTTAAGTTCGTTAACCAGCCATGTCGTACAGGGTGATCCATAAAATATGGCCATTCAAAATTTTTGTTGTTCAATATCTCAGATAAAACAAAACCAATCAGAATGAATTTATGCGGCCACATGCAAGATGCTCACAATATAAGCCTCGTGCAAAATTGAGGTCATAGTGTTAACGAAACCATAGAAAATTTAATTAGAAAATTGTGAAGAAGAAACTTTATATTTCCTTAAAAATACATCCAATTTGAGTGAAATTCATTTTGTGAATGAAGATTGATATATCATTCTGCAAAATTTCAAGAAGATTGCATTATTCAAACCATAAAAAATTCAATTGGGATATTGAAAATAAGAATCTCTATATTTCCATAAAAAATATCCGATTTTAGTGAAATTTATTTTGTGTATGAAGATTGATAATTACTGAATGTTCATACAAAATTTCAAGAGGGTCGCAACATCAGAATCATACAATATAATTTTTTAATTGGCAAGTTTTCACATATATAAGTTTTCAAATAATTTCCAGAATAATATTCCGATTTATATATTAAGTATCAATGTCAAGTTCTATATAAAATTTTGAGGTACTTAATTGCTTCATTGCTCCACCAATGACACAGTTTTTCAACTAAGGTTTTTATTTCTCTGCTCTGTTATCATATACCTACGAATAAATTTAGTGTGCCCTATTTACATTTTCTCTGATGATACTGTGAAATAAATATGCCGTTATGTTTAATATGAAAGAAAATCCATTTCCCTGAAAAATACACCAGAAAGTAAGTTCTCTTATTTTTTTAAACGGTCGTAGTGAAAAAAAAGCTCAACACGGTAACGTACATTAATACACACCATTTTTGTCGTAATTCCGGAGAAAAACTCGCATTATCTCGCTTCCGACATCATTTTTCTGAATATTCATAGCGTTCCCGATTCACCGGACCCTTTTCCCCAGAAACTCATCATTCCAAAGGACCTGTCCGTTCATGTACTCCTAATCGCCCGACGCCCGCGTGATAAATCGCCAGGACGGGCGGAAGACAAAAGACGAGAGCCGAAACCGACAGATTTCCGGGATTTGAAATATTTCACGGGGCCGGAAAATGCATTTATAAAACATATCGAGGCGTTCCGGGAATTCATATTAATATTGCGGGTTTCAAATATATTTTGGCTCTACGAGTTCATGCCGTTATGTAGAGCTGTTTGGATTGAATTTTCAGCGTACAGACCCTATGGGGGATTCTTGACCTGATATTTACATGATTAAATGAAATTTGAGTGGAAAATATTGTGGAATAGTAATTTACGTAAGTCCGGAAAGTAGGGTCCAATAAAACTATTTTCGGACGTGTTGGGCGCACTATTTTTTCGGCAACCGTAAAGAAACACCATCAAATTGATTAATTGCGATACAAAACATGCCAACTTTCATAATAACTAATTTTATATGAACTGTCAGCCGTTATTTCGTTGCTATGAGGTTATCTTCCGGGAAGTACGTACTTCCCGAACTATCTAATGCTACTTTCTCAGAGAATAAGCGCCTAAGGAAGTGGGTACTTTCCAGACGGTTACCGAAAAACTATACAGTGTGTTTGGTCATGACTTAGCGATAATTTAAGATCATCAAATATACCTAATATTATCGACAAAAACACCCAAACTTGGAAGTTTACCCCCTTAGATTTGGAGTAGCCTCCATTTTAAATTTACTCTTTTATTTTCGTTGACCCTTCCAAATAATATCGATTTCTTTGGACATAAAGGTCCTACAGATGTTAAAAAAATGTTTTTTGAAAAATGATACTACCACCTTTCATTGAAGTATAACAATATATAAACATTCAACTCGAAAACGGCGTAAAAAAATTCTTTCAAAAAGTTCACAGTGAAAATATGTACTGGTTTTCTCAGTAAATCCGCAATAGTACAAGAACTAGCACATTGAAGTAATTTTTTTTTTCAATGATTTAACACGCAAGGACACAAGCTACAAAACAACACTCACATAATTTGAGAGTTATTGCTGTTCGAACATGACCCATATGAAAATTGATAAAATAAAAAAAACTCAGTACTGTACTTTCGATAATTTTCGATGATCCAACAAACAAATTAATCATAAAAATTGCTCAAAATGGCCGCCTCTGCTCTGTAGACAGGCAGTGGCCTTCATGACGACCTGTTTTGTGTTTTGCTCGCGTAGTGATTATGTTCGAGCAGCAATAACTCTCAAATTATGTAACTCACAGATATGATGTGACTGTTGTTTTGTAGCTAATATCCTTGCGTGTTAAATCATTGAAAAAAAATGTGCTAGTTCTTGTACTATTGCGGATTTACTAAGAAAATCACTACATATTTTTACTGTGAACTTTTTTAAAGAATTTTTTTATGGCGTTTTCAAGTTGAACATTTTTATATTGTTATACTTCAATGAAAGGTGGTAGTGTCATCTTTCAAAAAACATTTTTTTCACATCTGGAGGACCTTTATGTCCAAAGAAATCGATATTATTTGGAAGGGTCAACGAAAATAAAAAAGTAAATTTAAAATGGGGGCTACTCCAAAACTAAGGGGGTAAGGGGGAGACTTTAGTTTGTGGCAAACTATTTCTCCATCATTATATTTATCAAATATTTTATTTTATAACAATTAACATTTTTTCAAAAATAAATGCAACAAGTCAAATCAAATGTTCTATATAGCGACCATTATGATCGATACATTTATTATATCTCTTCCTTAGTTCAGTATAAGTTACTGGATTCACTCGTGGAATAACTTAAATTAATCGGGAATAAGCAATCGAGAAATTTATATTTTTGTCTCATCCTGCATAAGAGTATAAGAGTAACAAACATTTTCTATCGAATATATTACAGTTGAAATAGAAGGAAATATTCATCTTATTTCCATCACATAGAGGTAGAATAGTATAGAGTTGCTTGCAATGAAATAAAAGTGGTATCAGATCCGCCATATTACTGCCAGTATACGTCGAATTTTGACAATCATTGAATTTTTTCTAAAAATAGTGATTTTTGTACCTTTTTCAAGTTAAATTGAGATTTCTTGTGCTTAATAAACAATAATAAAATGGTATCGTGGGCTGTATGGCTTTGTTCAAGCAGGGACGAGATAGATAAGAAGAAAATTACAGGAAAAACATTTCACAGGTAATGATGAGAGTGAACAGATCCACATTCGAAATTTTTGCATGACGTCTGTCTTGGTAATCTGATATCTTTTATATGTGTATATTATTGCCTAAAGAAAAATTGTTTATTTGATATTCAATTGACCTTATTTGAATAGGATTCCTAAAGACCCAACACGTCGTATTTTTTGGGTGAAATTTGTAAACAGAAAAAATTGGCAACTTAATTCAACCCTAAACTTTCCGCCATATTGGTCCGCGACTAAGCCCCGCCCAGTGGTTCCATTTTTCCTTACACCAGCGGGTCTCAAACTTTTTTGGTAACGGAACCCTTTTGACAAGCAAAATACTTGACGGAACCCCACAATAAAACAATAGTTTTCAAAAGTGTATTCTTTATTAAAAGCATAATAAAAGTACAATGTGACAGTTAATAATTATTATTCACTGTAGCACATGGCAAGGTCAATAACAGAAGATAGGTATTAAAAGAGAAAAATCTTTACTAATGGTTTCACATGGAGCGTATGATCAACGCTGACAATCAGCTCAGTAACTCAGCGTATGCCTTTAGTATGGAATTTACTGCGCTGGCCGTCCGTGTTCATGTGAAATGCTACATTTTACTGCATGGCACTTTGTTATCCGTCTGGATTCAGCACTGATCATACGCTACATGTGAAATGGCACTAAGTCCTAGATTCGATCTCGAACATTCTCGAAAATTTTCGAGTCGGCGTTTTTGTAAACAAAAAGCGCCAACAAGTAAAAATTCTCGATCAGAAAGAGGTATTTTAATTTTTTTCTCTAAATACTTGCGGAACCCCTACAGGGGAATCGCGGAACCCTAGGGTTCCGCGGAACATACTTTGAGTATCACTGCCTTACACAATTGCTATCGCTATTGCTAATCGCTATGTCATAGCGTCTCTTCTCTATTCTATCTCTATGTTTCCATCAGAACATAGATTGTTCATTTCTTGTGAAACTTAGGCGGCCAAGATTTTTGACGAAGTGTGTGTAATCAATTCATCTCAATTTACTATATTGACTCCGCAACTTTGCTAATGACGGTAATAAGAATAGTTTCTTTTTTGAGTTTCGAACCTTTCAATTCGATCTGGTTGTCTCGGAAATAATTCATTCAGTATTGAATTGAATGAATCATGTGGGTGGTTGGCAGTATAGTTCAACATTTTTACGGTTCTCAGAATGGACCGTTCCCACTTGTTTATCTTCCTTTCGTTTGTAGCTTTCGAAGAAGTAATTTCAAAACACTTCAATAACAGCAAAAAGTTTTTTTCTCGTCTTCTAATAAAAGGTGGAATGCGAGTACACAATGTTTCAATACAAATGAATTAAATCCCGCAATACCGGAGCACTATTCGCTAAGAAAGTAGAGTGTTTTTTGCCAAAATGTATTAAATTTGAGCTAGCGATGGTCCCAAACAATATAAATCGAATCTGTGGTGAGAATATCCGGAAAGGTGAACGAATATACCACTTCAAGATAAATAATATAATTGGAATATGGATCGATATAAATCTTTGTGGATCATTTCACAAGTACCTACTATGGCGTATAGTGAGCCCGAAAAGGAGAACGAACGATTTTTGTAAAAATTACTATTTATTCTTCAACATAGTATACTCTTTTAGCTGGATACTCTCAGTCTAACGATTGCGGTACCTTTTGAATAGTAAGATTTATCGAAGTCCACAAAATATGCTTTAGTTTCCCATTTGACTTCTTCATCCGTCTCGAATTTCTTTCCCTGGATGCATTTTTTCAAGTTTGGAAACAAATGATAATCTCTTGGGGCTAAATAATGGGAATACGGAGGATGAGGAAGCAATTTGAGTCGTAGTTCATGCATTTTTTCCATTGGTTTTACTGATTTGTGAGCTGGACCTGGTGAATAGAATATCCAAAAAATTAAATATGAGAAAATTAAATAATTAAGATTATGCGATCCTTTTTAAATTTTGCATGAAAGTTCAGTATATCAATCTTGATTAACAAAATAATTTCACTCTAGCGGATATCTTTTTATGGAAATATGAAGTTTCTTCTTTTCAATATTCTAATTGAATTTTCTAGGTGCTGTTCATACTATGATCACTTTTTCATGAGGTTTATTATGAGATTATCTTGCACGTGGCCGAAACTTTCATTTCGAATTTTTCAGTTTGGTCTGAGATATTGAGGCACAAAAATTTTGAATGGCCATATTTTATTGAACATTTTGTACAGTTTGACTGGTTAACTAACTTCACCTACGCAATTGGGAACCGAACTCAACCTGAAAATATCAAATCTTTAGTAGAATCCCTTCGAAAGTTATCGTACTAACCGGACTACCAAACCCACGTACAGAATTAAGTTTGACCACGGATTCTTCATAAGGGAGTCGAACCCCTGACATTTGGGCAAAACGATTTAGCACTCGATTAAGTAGAACGAGCGCTCAAAAAATAATTTCTAATAATCATAAACTCTAAAACTAACTACTCCGATATATTTGGCCCATCGACCATCAACTTATCTAAGATATCAGGACCTGTCGTAAGTTTTCATCATAACTCGAATAAGTACTATTTTACTTCTAATGAATTAAGTTATTATTATTTTTATTCCAGGAAGGCTGGAACCCGGATGGATGCCGAAAAGTAATAGGCGCTATGACGAAACTTTTCTCGACTTCAATATTACTTCATGAAAAATCTCGTGCGACCTGACATAAAAAAACTATCGATGTTTATACCGTTTTCTAAAGTATGCTTTATAAGGTATATTCAAATTTCAAATAGGTATTCTTCGCAAATATACTTACCTATAATCACCGATTACAAAAATCAACTCAACTTAATAGAAATACTCATAAAAACGTCTAATTTAAAAATGCTAAAAACATTGTTTCATTATTCAAAACAATGCAAAAAGGTAAAAATTGCTATTTTGAATTTATTTAATTACATATTATAATATGCAGAGCGTTGTCATTGTTCCTTACCTTCCATCAATTGTAACACAGCAAAATTATAAATTGTAACATTTCGTAACAACAATAAGACACAGAAAATTTTCGATTGAAATGAAATCGAGTTTGAGGAGGTAAATTGGCGAAGTGAATGATCATGCAATTCTCAAAAAGATTGTCAAATCAGAACAAAAGAAGGTTGATATTTTAGTTCTAAATTTTTCACAGATTGTCCGTTCACGAAAGGTTGATCCCTCGATTGGCCATGGAAATTTGGCATATTCCACTGTATACTTATATTAAAATTTTAGGTTATGTTATTTATTTTCTTGTCAGATTTATACGCCATGTTGTCAATATTGCATAGAGTTCTCTGATACCTATATTTTATGTTCTGTGCTGATAACTCCGCCGGGTACATTCGGCAACGTTGACTTTATTCTACATTATGACAGCAAACATTGCCAACTTCAGGTAAATGAACAAACGCCTACTATGCGCTCAAACTTTCGTGAACGGACTATATAGTCCGTTCACGGAAGGTTGAGCACATAGTAGGCGTTTTTTATTTATCTGAAGTTGGCAGTATTTGCTGTCATCACGTAAAATAAAGTCAACGTTGCCGAATGTAACCGGCCTCGTTCGACGAGATTGCGAGTTATCAGACAACTCTATGCAATATTGACAACATTGCGTATCAATCTGACAAGAACATAACCTAAATATTAATATACACAGTGGAATATGCCAAATTATCATGGCCAACCGACGGCTCAACCTTTCGTGAACGGACTATATGTAATTCATTTTTTAATAATTCAGTGGCGACGATTGAGGGGGCAATAGTTAGCCAAGGCCCCCCTAAATTTTAATGGCTGATACTCAAAAAAATTGTTCCAATTCAGTCATTACTACCCTCACTCAAAATTCTGGGCCACCCCTGCCTCTCCCCCAAGTAGCGTCGCCACTGACCTAAGAGTGATATATTACATATTATATATTTTTGAAAGGAGAATAAACGGTAATTATTTTTAAGTGAAAATAAACCATTGTTCCATAGGAAAATACAAAGTTACATGTAATAAATAAGGAAGGAAACCCGTCAGCAAAGATTAGATTGAGCCACTGGATTCCTAAACGAAAAAGTGTCTGTATAATGTTTTTGTTCCAAGATCACACCACAAACAGGAACAAGTATAATGACCAAAGTTGAAATTGGCAAAATGTCAATTTTGACTTATAACTCGAAAACAAAAAAATTGAGCATTGCGATTAACGGCTGAATGAGTTTCTCGAAAAATATAACCGTTATGTGCCATTCATTTTTTTCAATCTCATGAGGTTAAAATGTTGTAGTTCAGAGATTGTCAATTCTGGTCACCCTGTACCATAGATCTATAATTAATTATTAGGTCTATGCCCTGTACATAACACCAAAGCACCAGGTCTGAAATGTAACAAAAATGTTACAATTGTAACACCAGGAACATCACTGAATATGCTTCGGGTTTCTTCGGCTACTTCGGTTAACTTCCGTGACTCGACTTCAGTGATTAATCCGAACTGCTACTTGTCATCCGTCAGTAGAGTTCATCTGAAAAAATCCAGAATCTCCTTTTTAGGGATCAAGTACTGCAAGTGCAAGAAGGCACTAAACTGTCCTGAACTTTGAATGACTCGATAATGGTGTTATAAATTTGTTCTATTTCCCATTAACTCCCAATATCGCTATTTATTAACTAGGGAATAAGCTAAACCAGAGTTGGTAAGTATTTTTTAAATTACTGTTTACCTTTAATTTGGATGAAATATTGGGCCTTTCAACTCTAAATTTTAATAAATAGAAATTTTCCACTAGTAGTATATCCATGGTTTATTAATAGTAATGATAATCACAAGCTTATTCACAATTTGATCGTTTGTTTGAACATCTTGTGTATTCTCATGTGGGTGTTTTTCAATATTTTACAATAACTTTCGTAACACTTTCAGTTTTCAATTGGTACAAATGAGAGTAAATCTGTGGGTTCAATTTTTTACGAAATAGTCCTGTTTTTCAGTCTATATTTAGTAATGAATGTATAATGGGTATATGACATCACTATTATCAGGAAGCTCAGATGATTCTAAGTAGTATTGCTCATATATCTGAATATGAAGAAATCTCTAGAGGAAGATTAATAGAATTAAACGAAATTTGAAGAAATAAACAGTTTACTTCTTCCTCTGAGGAAGAAATATTGATCGGTTATCAACTCTTAGTTTGTAATATTGGCCTTTAAGACTCCTACACCTGAAAACCACCCAATATATGGAGAAATATCGCTGTGAATATTTTTTGAAAGTTATAATTCGAAAACATAATTCTAATTACTGATATCTGAAATTTCAAATGAAAATAAAGTAATATATTTATTTGCTTTTCATTGTAGGAAAATGGGGATCATCAACCTCAGGCTTTTATTGATAAGCAGTTGGATGTTTAGTTGTATCCTCGCACAAATTCCAGAACAATTGACTGCACAAAATCCTTGCATCTCAAAACCAAATTGTCATGATTGTATACAGACCCCATCATGTGCATGGTGCTTCGATCCCAAGGTGAGTACATACAAACATTTTCCAAAAGATTGATACCAAATTTCATAAATTTATTTAAAATTCAACCTTTTAAAATATAATTCCATGAAAATATGAAAACAGAATGATTATTTGTTTACTTCCAGGATAGACTATATAGCTTATTCGTTTTGAAGAGTTTCGTGCTCCTGAGCAACTCAAAAGCTCGAAATAGGGGTTTCCATTGGTTGCGCACAAGCACTGGAATAGCTCAGGAGCACGAAACTCTTCAAAACGAATACTATAATATTCTACTATATTTAAAAGTATCCATCATCATTTACTTTATATCTACGGCTAATAAAATTTAATAAACTGCACCTAGGGTTGTCATATGTCAGGATAAAGCAGGAAATAGTCAGGATTTTTTATTGCGTACTGGTCAAAATATAAGCTGTCCGACCTGTCCAGATGTTGTTAAGCTTTTTGCATTTCAAGATTGCTTCTCAGAATTCTTGACTATTTGTCAGTATTATTTTGCTTTCCCAGGGCATAAGTCAAACGTTGAAACAGTTTTTATCTTGATAGGTCAGCAATGGTCAAAAGAACGTATCAACAGGTTACATGTTGATATTATTGCTAAAATGTTGTTTGTATAATCTGATTCAAAACATAGTTGTTAGGATTTTTATTAGGTACTGTATTTTGAAAGCCTTCCTGGCTTCACACATACTCTATTTCTCCTAATCAAAATCTTCTATTTCCTTATACAATTTAGAAAAACCATCGAAAATATGTATCTGATAATTATTTATTCCAATAGTCAGAATTATCAAAAAATAAAATATACCTACTTTGTAAAAACTCTTTCAGTCTAAAGAAAAAGTACCTAAATCATTTTCAATTCTATGAAAATATTTTCTTGAATAAACATTATTTGGATAAACCAATTTAACAAAAAAATATTCAATTTTGGCGCAATTGTTTGGATTCATTGCGCTAATACAATAGCAATAGGTTCTCTTTCATTCGTATTAATAGATTTTAACGAAATTTGTGGCGATAATCGAAAAAGTTTCATTTCACATACATTTTTCGTTCGACCCATTAATACTTAGATACAAAATTCTGAATTATACAGGGTGGTCCAGATCGTAACCAAGAAATTTTAACCACGTATTCTACTTTTCTACATCAAAAATAAGCCCTAGTTTATCTATAAACATATGTCGAGAAATGTTTGATCTCCGAATTACGGAGTGCCAAAATAATAGAAAAAAAAAATGTTTTCTATTGATAACTTTCACGCTTGAAATATTATGAAATATGAGACATGGGTTTTGAGTTTGAGCGTCAAGGAGCACTTTTTGCATAATATCATTTCTTTTCTATTCTACTAGTCGCGTCAGTACTGCAGCGAGACTGAATATTTTCAGATAAAAAAAATGATACACTACTGTTTATCCGACAATAAAAATTACTACTTAAATCTTTATTTAATTTGGAGCAAAGTCGGTCTCCTGACTTTTTGCTGTACGAGGAACCATTTCCAGTTAAAAAAATAAAACACATTTTCATGCATGAAGAAATCGTTCCAAAAATAATCTTATTATTACTCATATTATGTACCTACTTATCAAATTTTCAGTCCCGCTGCAGTACGGACGCCACTGGTAGAATAGAAAAAAAACGATATGCAAAAAGTGCCCCTTGACGCTCAAAACCTATGTCTCAAATTTCATAAAAATATTTCAAGCAGTGTGAAAGTTATTAATAAAAAACATTTTTTTTTATAATTTTAACACCCTGATCTTGGAGAGGAAACATTCTCGACATATGTTTTATATGACAAACTAGGGATTAATTTTGATGTAGAATACGTCGCTAAAATTTCTTGGTTACGACCACCTGGACCACCTGTATAGGGTGTCAGGGTTTTCCACCCAATATCCAGCCCAACTGGATGGTCTGTCCGGCTTTTTGGTTTGACAACCTGTCAACCCTATCTGCACCAGTAGATCTCTTCAAATCAAATAATCATTTGTTTTTTTCATATCATGAAATCTGTAGTTAGAAATTTGAAGTATACTTTCTGATAATCTTTTTAGAGGGAAAGCGATAGAGCAAGATGCTTTCAACCAGCCTATGACATCAATCCCAACCAAGAACAATGCCCGGAAGAATTTACTTTCAACCCTGATAATATCATGAGTTTGGTTTCTAATATGGCTTTGACAAAAGCTCACGGAAAAGCAGCAGTATCTGGTGGTACCATGGAATCTGGATTTTCCTACTCAAACTCTTCTTCTTCATCGTTCTCATCGTCATCCTCTTCATCTTCAAGTGCAGCAGAAGAAAGCAATTGGTCTGAGAGTGGTTCTAGTCAAATCGTTCAGATAGCCCCACAGAGGATCAGTTTGAAGTTGAGGGCAAGTAAGTAATTTTCAGATTATTTTAATAGTGAAAGATCCCCAACATCAATACAGACTCTATTATAATCATTCGCAAGCTTTTTTTTAATTTTAGATATCACAATTTTTTGCACCTTGATCAATTACCACATAAATACAGTGGAACATCCCTAACTCGAATTTTCAAGGGACAGTACTTTCACTTCGAGTTAGGGAAAATTCCAATTACAATAATGATATTAGTCGAGGTTTTTCGAATAAAACATCATTTGTACGTAAATATTCAGGGTGTCGAGGCGATGGACGTCAAAACATTTTTTTTTAGATTCCTCAGAACTGTGGCTATCCAAAAATCCCCCTATATCATGCAATTTCTTGTAGTTCTCGAGTTATGATTTTTTTTTTGAGTGTTTTTTTAATGTATTTTGTCAGCTGGGTTTGAAAAATTCCTATGCTGGGATTCTTTTGCAGTTTTTATTTACCTAATAAAATGAATTCAATAAAAAAAAATTATTCAGCTTCCTGAACTTACCTAAAACAGGCTTTAAAGCTAGAACTTCAGTTTTCATGAGGATGTACTTAAACATTCATTTTCGATTTAGAAATACAAAGAAGTGTTTTTTTACTTTTGAAGAACTTTAAAAACTGTGCGGTATCCTGAGCTACAAAAGTCCTAGGAAAAAAAGGAATTGATCTGATTTTTTTTATTGTAATCTGACTTGGATAGGTTAGGTTGAAAATCATTAAAACTCGACTAAAGTTGTTTTTCTTTTCATCATTTCTATGCTGAATTAAACTAATAAATGGGATTTTAATTGAGATTCCTATGGAACAACTGTAGTTTGTGTAATTTATACAATAATTTTGGTCTCACCGCTGATGGAAAATGTTAACATTCGTCAGAAATACTAGTAACGAAGTTAACTGTTTTGGGATGGAAAAAAAATGCCATAATACTATACAAATTACTATTCACTTCAATAAGTTTTTTTAAATCTGTGGCTCTCTCTCTTTTCTCTTCTGAAAGTTTTTTATTCAATTCTGTTTTGCTGTTGGTTCCCCCACGTTCAGCAGCTTTTTATTAAATCCCCAAATTAATTTCAATTTATTCTCAAGCCTTAAACACTTTAAGTTACCCTTTGATGCCATTTTAGTTCTCCACTGATATTATACCCAACATAGGTAAAGCCTTTATCAAATTTCACAACCGTTTCTAATAATTAATTATTTTTTTGGTTCTATACATATAAATTAGTCCTTCCATATCATTAATTACAACCGCAAGTCCGCAAATGACCAGACTTTAGAGCAGATTAAACTTCTTGTTATCAGCAAAGTTAGGTTATCAAGTAAAAGTTCAAATTTGTTGACAAAAGTTGATGTAAGAAAATGTATAAATAATACTTATGCAATTTTTTTGATTTACTTCCGTCCTAGTGGAACGGACTCTGATCTTCCACCGAAAATTCGGAGATATTCAAAATTAAAAATACGTGAAAATAACATTTTTCTCAGTTACTTTATGCAAGATTTATTACCATTGTTGAATTTGGTAAAGAATTAATTTTCGTCTGAAAGTTCCAAATTATTCAGCTGGTTTTGAAAATAAGTATGGTTACATATAGTCCGTTCACGAAAGGTTGAGCACATAGTAGGCGTTTCTTTATTTATCTGAAGTTGGCAGTATTTACTGTCATAAAGTAAAATAAAGTCAACGTTGCCGAATGTACTCGGCCTCGTCCGACGAGCTTGCGAGTTATCAGAGAACTCTATGCAATATTGACAATATTGCGTATCAATCTGACAAGAAAATAAAGAACATAACCTAAAATTTCAATATACACAGTGGAATATGCCAAATTTTCATGGCCAACCAACGGCTCAACCTTTCCTGAACGGACTATATCTCTGTCAGAATTTAAATTTTATGAAAATTTATTCCTCGATGGCTGCAGACTATACTGTCGATGGCCATTTGGCCTTTGGGTCAATAAATTGCGTTTATTATTTTTTTTATTCTCGATATTCAATATAATCGGTGACTTACATTTAACATAATGAAATTTCTATGTATCTATGTTCCAACTTCCAGTAGAGTTTTGACATTTCTCTTAGTGCGTCTGATTACTTTGTGAACGGTTGCCATGAGGATTGCACATTAAAATAGCCGAAATTGAGCATTTAAATGGGTCATAAATGATCAATTTCGTACTCATTAAAATCACCTTTTACCGAGGTCGGCGGAAATAGTTATTTAATTAACACGAATCGCTCTATGAATAACCGAGTTGATAACAAGATTTTTCTGACGATCTCAATATGAATTGAGTATGAATTCTTGATTGAAATACATTCCCATTTAGCACAAGACTTACATTTGACATAATAAAATTTCTATGTATACAGGGTGTTTTTTTTATTGTTTCATTAGACGTTTCCGAGGAAGGAATTGCAATACAGATTCAAGATTTTGGATTTTCGTTTTAGAGTACACGAACTTTAATTGTAAAATATTTTCAAGAGGAATCTACTTCCGGTTTCCCCGGAAACGAATGTAACTTCGTTATTTCAAATGCAACACCCTGTATATTTATACATATTAGAATTCTTCGTTCAATTCTACACTGATTTGATGTATGATATGTGCAACCACTCAAGCGGTTCTTGAATTATAGCCTGATTATCAATTTTTTTGAAAAAAAGGTTATCACAAATTAGTGTCCATATCTTTAAAATCCCTCATTACAAGAATTTCTTTTTGCGAAAGTGGAACAAAAGAAAGTGCGCTGATACTGTTTCTTGTATAACTTATGAGGAAATATTATACAGGGTGTCTGATAAAGGGCCTCAAAGTGAGCCTCAATAAAACTATGAAATCTCACTTTTTTCAAATGGCAACCCTATAATTTCGTAATTCCAATCGATTGCTCGTCAAAAACCAGTTAAAGTGTCCCGAACGTTTCATGCCTCTAAAATCAATATTTTGGCCGTTATTCAATAAAATTCGAATTTCACGATTAAAGACAGGTTTCGCACAGTTAGTAAGCTTGCATTTTTGAAGTAGGCTATGTTAGGAACTGTCATTCCTACTCATTCTTACAGATCAAGCACTAATTAAGCATAACATGCAATAATAATTTCACTGGAATGAGATATCAAGGGTATGTTTTTTATTTGCGGCAAATGTAACAATTCGTAGAACAGGTAATTAGAAATTCAACGAATGAAATTCACATTTACTGACTTTAACGGAATCAAAGTTCAGGAGGTATCAAAACAATTTTCTCCGTACTGGAAGCCTTAGCCCTAAACGGACACGAGTGAATACAGTAATAGATAATGAATGATCTGTTACTGTATTCACACGATTCCGTTTTAGGTTAATGCTTCCACTACGAAGAAAATTGTTTTGATACTTCCTGAACTTCGATTTTGTAAAGTGGTAAATGTGGATTTCTTTCGTTAAAAGTTCTGACTGCCCTTTCTAATATTTTGTTACATTCACCATAAATGAAGGACATATTCAATACATCACTGTTACTGTAATTCATATTTTGCATAGTGCCCGATGGATCAAAAAAATATAATGACAGTTCTTTAAAATGCATTATAAATCAACAGACACAGCCTTCTTTGAAAATTTCTATCCTAATAAATGCATGGTTAGAGTAAGAAACCTTGATTCAATCCTGAAATTCGAATTTTATTCAATAACGGCAAAACTACTGATTTAGAGGCATGAATGTTCGGGACACCCTAACTAGTTTTTGACGAGCCATCGATTGGAATTACAAAATTATAGGGTAGCCATTTGAAAAAAGTGAAATTTTATAGTTTTATTGAGGCTCACTTTGGGGCCCTTTTTCAGACATCCTGTATAATATTTCCTCATAAGTTATACAAGAAACAGTATCAGCGTACTTTCTTTTGTTCCACTTTCGCAAAAAGAAATTCTTGTAATGAGGGATTTTGAAGATATGGACCATAATTTGTGACAACCTTTTTTTCAAAAAATTTGATAATCAGGCTATAATTCAAGAACCGCTTGAGTGGTTGCACATATCATACATCAAATCAGTGTAGAATTGAACGAAGAATTCGAATATGTATAAATATACAGGGTGTTGCATTTGAAATAACGAAGTTACATTCGTTTCCGGTGAAACCGGAAGTAGATTCCTCTTGAAGATATTTTACAATTAAAGTTCATGTACTCTAAAACGAAACTCCAAAATCTTGAATCTGTATTACAATTCCTTCCTCGAAAACGTCTAATGAAACACTTAAAAAAAAACACCCTGTATATGCTTCTGAATACTTTGTGAACGTTGCCATGAGGATTGCACATTAAAATCGCATGAATTGAACATTAAAATGGGCCGTTAATGATTAATTTCGTACACATTAAAATCACCTTTTATTTCGAGATCGACGGAAAAATCACTTTTTATTTGAAAAATATAAAAGTAACAAAACAGACAAATTAACATCAGTTTCTTGATAGTGGATATCCTAGACTGCTTATAAATAATAATTATAACCTATAATGGCATATAAACAGAAAATTTTGCATTGAAGCGACACTAATATATACATGAACAGATACAGATCTATTTGATCATTCACGATCGGTAACTTTTCTTTGAGCGCATATAAAATTTCAAACATTTCCAACAGATCTAATCGTTTGCACTTTTCTTCAGTATATAGAATTTACATCCTGTTTGTATCGATAAAATGATTACATGTAATGCAGTGGTTAGAAAAACCTGTTGTGGACTTATTTTGGAGGATGAACTTTCTAAGCTCGTTCATATTTTCTATCCAGTTTTGAAAATGGGATGAAACCCAAATGTTATAACAGTATAGAGAGAGAGAGAGAGAACTGTCATTTATTGTCATACAAATACAACAAAAGCCAGTATAGAATATACATATTTATGTAATGTATAGTCAAGTGTTTTTTTTCTGTTTGTCTATTAAAATGTTTCACCAAGTGTTGAGCGGGGAATCTATTTCAACAATGTTCAAACAATAGTCCGTTTTTCCATTTTATTTTAATATTATGCAATTTAATCTCAATATCATTATTCTCTAAGAGAATTTGATAACTGTACCAATTTCAATCAGTTATGTCGTACCTTCTTATAGCCTTACAAAATGAATTTGGGTTAAGTGAATATATGGCGTTTCTCGGCAAAATTCTGATTTCAATCTAATTTGTTAAACAGTTTCATATGTTTCTTGGTTTCATCTCATGAGCGCTTCGTACTTTTGTTATCGAATGGGTTTCTACAAATGATGCATGATTTCAGGGCAGTCTTACAGTATATTCATGAATTATACCCAGGCTGAAGACTACCCTGTTGACCTTTACTATCTTATGGATCTCAGTAAATCGATGGGGACGACAAAGAGAAATTATCTCTTTTGGGTGATCAGTTGGCTTGGACTATGAGAAACATAACCTCTAAGTTTGCTCTTGGGTTTGGTAGTTTTGTAGACAAGTAAGGATGCCTTATGTCAGCACTGTACCTGAAAAGTAAGTACAACAGAATTGATAATATTTAAAAATAAAAATCCAAACACAATTTTTCATCAAGAATAAACAGGTATGAAAAGTGCGCGCCACCAATTGAATAAGAGTGACTTCTTTCATTTTTTTATGTTAGTCTATCCACCGAAGAAATAATTGGAGATAACTTTCTAGGTGTGTTTTCAGGAAGAGTGATAATAATTTCATTTTTGGGTAAAATTAAGGCAAGATGGTTATAAAGTTTCGAGTTAAAAAAAATAATCAAAGTTCAATGAATATACTGTTCTCAAAATTGAATCGCTTTTTGACTGAAGGTAAAACTCGTCCAAATAAGCCTTTTCACCAATATCGACCTCTACAAGAAATTCATGCCCATTGAATTTGGAAACAAATTCCCAGTAATTATGCTAAGAACATTGTTGATCTGTGAAATAAGCCATTGATTTGTTAAGTGACAGTTGAGTGTATCATATGATTCGAATATTGATATGATTGATGACACTGGAATACTCAGATTTACATTCCAAGAAAGAGATAAAACAATTTTGTTTCATTTAATATTTTATCTAGGCTTATGTTGGTACCTTCAGTCAAAACTAAATTTAATTTTGAGAGCACCCTGTTTATGGAAAATGAAACCTTTGTACTATTTCATCATTCGTCTTTGTGTTATCTAATATCTTTCATCACTTTATTTCAAATTTTAATTGTATAATCAAAATTATATCAACCCTTTAGGTTAAAGCGTCCTTGTATTGATTGTGTCGCTCCCTATGGATATCGTAACCACATGACTCTGAGCCAAAACACAGAGCAATTCTCAGTAAGTCTAGGATCAGATATACTCTTTCTAACAATTCCTTTGCCCATCCTTTCCTGCATAGTGGGACCTGGGTATATTGAATATGGAAAGAAACCAAATATGAATCCTTCTTTCTGTATTAAATATACGTATTGTATTATTATTGTATTATTGTCTTGTTCCTTCTTCCCCTAGTGTGAAGATCTAGGAAATTGAGTGTTCTCTGTATCTTTTCTCACTCTTTGAACATGGGAATGTAAGCATGTTTTTGAAGGTTTCAATTTATAATGGAATCTTGGAATGTTCATTAGGTGAAAGATGCATGATGATGGAATCGATGAGCCTGGTATTATTTATTATTATTATAATTAGAGGTTTTGTAGAGCATAGTCCAAGGGATGGTTATACATTTTCATCATGTCCAATTTGAAGGAAAATTTACTCATCTAAGTAGGGGTTAGGTAGTTATATTCTCGAAATGAATCATTAGCTCAGATAAGTTAAGAAATTTGTTAGGCTTTATTGTCTAGTCATTTTTTCTTGACAGCAACAAGCTTTCTCATACAGGACTTACCATAAAATTGGTCAACTGCTTAAAAACACAGAATATCATTCTCTTTTTTTATGCAATAGATCAACTTTTATTCGAAAGCTTAAAATTGATAAGCATATTCTGAAAATATTATATGTCACGGAGACCTTCAAAGATCTCAATGAATTTTTTATTCTTGGTTTCATGTTTTCACCAATGTTGTCATAAAGAAAATTAGGTTAGTACCTGGTAAACATATGAGCTTCTTGAGATTAGGGAATGCCATTGGTGAAACATAAGAATAAAAAATTTGTTGAAATCTTCACAGGCTTTCCAGACATCTGATATTTTCAGGATATGCTGATTAAGTTTTGAGCTTTCGAATAAAATGTTTTATTGAATGAAAAGGGAAGTGATTTTTATGTTTACTAATCAGTTCAACTCTTATGGTACACCTGTATTGTTATAGTTCTCGGTTCATGAGGCTTTGATATTTTTACTGACTGACATGGATGATAAATTCAGTTGTTTGCCTGAATGAGGACAAAAGAATAAAAAGTTGTAGTGAATTGTCTGTATTTTGAGATTCTTTTTGTGAGTTGTTACATCATATTTAAAAGTTTTTTGATTAGGCATAACGAGATAATTTTCCCAAATCTTCAATGGTCTTAAACCTTTGCAATGAGAATTACACTATTGCCTTCAAACAATTTTTTACATACATACATATAGTCCGTTCACGAAAGGTTGAGCCGTCGGTTGGCCATGATAATTTGACATATTCCACTGTGTATATTAAAATTTTAGGTTATGATGTTCATTTTCTTGTCAGATTGATACGCAATGTTGTCAATATTGCATAGAGTTGACAGATAACTAGCAAGCTCATCGGAAGAGGCCGGGTACATTCGGCAACATTGAATTTATTTTACGTTATGACAGCAAATACTGCCAACTTCAGATAATAAAGAAACGCATACTATGTGCAACCTTTCGTGAACGTAGTATACATGTGTAAAATACTGTCTTGTTCTAACAACATCAAAGTCTACTGCTTTGCTCTTTTTATTCATATTTATCATCAGTCTGCTTAACTGCCTGAACAGAACAAAATAATAAGCTATCCCAAATGTAAAATGTTCTCTCTAAAGACTTTTTGAATGATTCAGCGTTCAACCTTATTTTATTATGAAGCCTACAATTCTTCATTAGTTCAAGTTTGATCAAATATGTCAGCTTATCCTTCAAATAATTATTCCTATTTCACTACACTTATGTATGGAGGCACAGTGTTTTTGCTATGGTTATATCTCCGTGCTCTTGTATAACACTTCGATATGTATGGTTCCCCAGCTATATCATTCTATGGATTTATACATACAGGGTTTTCCTTTTAAGTTGGCCTATAGACGTTTTGGGCAACTAGTGAATATTTCGTTCTGAAATTTTAGGTGCAGCCTTGAGGGTTAAAGGAACTCTTCGCCTAAAATATTTTCAGTCGACAGTGTTGCCACATCTATCTAAAACACATATCTACTTTCTTATTTCAAATGGAACTACCTATATTTTCATTTATGTATCGATTCAATATCAAATTTGCAGTAAAACCCACTTAAAAAAATGTCTCTGCTATGCACTGTTGCCAAGCTACAAATTCTGAAACTTTGACATTGCATTGCCAGTTTGGACATGCAATATCTCGATTATTTTTGATGCGAACGGAACCAAACTCAGCAGTCTCATAATAGAGACTCCATTTAATAATGTGGTATATTTAGTATTTTTATACATCGTGAGGTTTTCCGAAGATATTGCACCGAAAATGTGGAACTCAAAATTGAAATATTTCGAGATTTTCAAATGGCAACCCAATATTTATTTAACAGCATTCGATTGGAAATAAAAAATGTAAGGCAGTCTCCTTTTACACTTATTACTTATTTTGGATAGGTTTCGAATGAGATGAAAAATACCCAAATTTTTCAGTATTTTGATTTATGGCCCTGTTTACGATGAAATGGTTCTATGATTATGGGGTGATTTATCATAGATCTATAATACTAACTAGATGGCGAACCTGTCCAAAAATTTTGAGGCACTCGGCGGCCATTTGCAGTTTGGGGTGGATTTGAGAGGTTTCACTTTTTCTATGAATTTAAATATTAGAATTGCCAATATTCCTTCATTTATTTTATTTCAACGAATTAAATTGATAGGATTACCAATATTGTTTAATAACTAATCACAAGAATAGAAAATATTTATAATTTTAATAGACCGAAATGTCAGAGTTCACAGAACACTAATATATAGAGTTCGTTTTTCATCACTTCTATCAAAGGAACGTCTATGTTCAATCAAAATTCGAGCACAGATGGCATAAAACATCAAAATATTTGTGGTTCACCCCAAACTGCAAATGGCGGCCCTTTGCCTCACTTTTTTCTACGTGACACTAAGGAAGTTCGACGTCCAGTTAGTATTATAGGTCCATGTGATTTATTGAAGTAGATTCTATGGTTGAAATCATAAAAAGTATTCGATGATCATGGATGCCATAGAAAAAAGTTTACCCATATTATTGAAATACGATTCGGGTTGTTTCACAATTCACGGGGAATGCCAAAAAATTATTGACCTGTAGGACCTTTAACAATCGTATTCACATTCAGCACGAATGACTGGAAAGAAATTCCGAAAATTGTTTAGGCTTTATGTAATCCTGGCCCTATGTTCATGACCTCAAAAATAGGATTCATTCCGATAATTCACTTTATAATTACACAGCATTATGTCTATAGAACATGACTATACTGAAATATTGAAATTGAAATTGAAATACTGAAAAATTTCAGTATTTTTATCTCATTTAAAATTTATCTAAATTAAATAATAAGTGGACATAGGGCCAGGATCACAGAAAGCATAAACAATTTTCGAAATTTCTTTTCAGTCTTTCGTGCTAAATGTGAATAACGATTGTTATAGGTCCAACAGGTCCTTTCAATGATTTTTTGGCATTCCCCGTGAAATGTGAAACAACCCGAATCGTGTTTGAATAATATGGGTGAACTTTCTTCTACGATATCCATGATCATCGAATACTTTTTATGGTTTCAACCATAGGATCTACTTCAAAAAATCACTCCATAATCATAGAACCATTTCATCGTCAACAGGACCATAGATCATGAACTATAAATACTGAAATTTGCGGTATTTTTCATCTCATTAGAAAACTATCCAAAATAATTAATTAATGTAAAAGGAGAGTGCCATTCATTTTTTATTTCGAATCGAATGCTGTTAAATAAATATGGGGTTGCCAATTGAAAATCTCGAAATATTTCAATTTTGGGTTCCACATTTTCGGAGCAATATCTTCGGGAAACCTCACGATGTATAAAAATACTGAATATACCACATGAATAAATGGAGTCTCCACTATGAGACTGCTGAGTTAGGTTCCGTTCGCTTAAAAAATAATCGAGATATTGTATTTCCAAACTGGCAATGCAAATGTCAAAAGTTTCAGGACTTTGTGAATAACTTGACAACAGTGCATAGCAGAATTTTGTTTAGTGGATTATACTGCGCATCTGGTATTGAATCGATACATAAATGAAAATATAGGTAGTTCCATTTGAAAAAAGAAAGTAGATATGTGTTTGAGATAGACGTGGCAACATGTCGACTTGAAAATATTTTAGGCGAAGAGTTCCTTCACCCTCAAGGCTTCACCTGAAGTTTCAGAACGAAATATTCACTAGTTCTCCTAAAACGTCTAATAGGCCAACTTAAAAGGAAAACCCTGTATATGTACATGCTAGATCGTTCAGTTTTTGAAAAATTCTTAGATATACTCAAAATAATAATATTTCATTTCGGAGTTTATTTTCTTTCAAACTGTGATGTGTGAATAACATGTGGTGTTTTAAAAGTAAATATTTTGTTAACAGTCAGTAGAATTATTGGTCAATAGGAACCATTGAATTATGAAGTCAACTAATAGGTAAATAGTAAATAGTTGATTTAACCCATAGAAAAAAAATTCTCATTGTGACAGGAAGCCAGTATGAATTCGAATGAACAAATATTCTAGAGTAACTAAAGTAATAAAATTGTTCATTTCAATTTATGTTACTTCGATTTGATTAATTTGCAAAATGTTAATAGTAGAAACAATGAAAGCGGAGAATAATATTAATCGATTTAAAATCAACCAATATTGAACCCACACTTCGGAACTAATCCAGTCAACGAACAAAGAACATGCATAGTGGTAATATCAAACGGAGCATCCATAGATAGCTATTTCGCCCTATTTGGGGCTCTTCAGTATGCATGTTCTTTGTTCGTTGGCGGAATTAGTTCCGAAGTGTGGGTTCAGTATTGGTTGATTTTAAATCGATTAATATTATTCTCCGCTTTCATTGTTTATATTATGCCCGCGTTACTCTTGAACGCATGAATTTTCATTTGTTAATAGTAGACACTACAGAACAAAAAACCAACCTGTTTTGAGTGCATTTTGAACATTATTTTCAAATAGTACTGATGTACTGTCTGTGACTACTCCTACTTTTTCACCAGAGAAGAAATTATTCATTTTTTTCAGTTCATACTCCTGGTCCCTAAAAATATTTAAAAGTGTGGTATAATGAAATTCAATTCTGGAACTCTTCATGTGTCATGTAAAATATCATTATGGTTAGGTTTGTTGTATAATTTGATTCTTCATCTTAATTGTTAATTGAAATCAGCGGGTTGAAATTTCGATACCCATCACATAAGTTTTTCTTCTCGAATACATTTGAAGGTAAAAATCTGATATTAAATGAATATATGAAAGTTGTTATTATTTTTTGTTTTCATTTTTCAATATTCTCAGTAAATTTAAATGAATATTTCTTTATTATTTTGCTATTTTGCTAGTTCATTCTTAAATTTTGATAAAAATCTATGGTATTCGTGAATTAGATTGTATTCATTAATTCTACTTTCTGTTGGTAAAATTTAAAACCTTTTACAACACCATGAGTAGTTGTCTTTCAATTATGAAATGGGCTTTGCGTATTTCGGGATACACATATTGTTTTGTGGAAGTAATGCATGTGGTAGAAATACTAGATGAAGTTTATGGTTATAGTTTGTTACAACCTTGCCCCGGTTGCGCTGCTCCCTATGGTTTTCGGCATATGATGCGTCTTTCCAAGGACACCTGCCGATTTTCAGTAAGTGAAATGGATCCGCTTCTATTGCTGGATGTGGTTTTCCAAACACCCCAATATAACAGAGATATTAACGGCTTATCATTTTTAACTTTACACGAAAGTAGCGTCTCTGCAGCACTACATGTAACCTCAAGAGACAAAAGTTTTAATTATTCTGTTTAACGGAATAGTGGAGGTGGCTTTAATTCTTCTTTCGATAGAATGGCTATGCCCATAAGAGAAATCTTATTAAATTTACCACTTATTAGAGTAGGAAATGGGTGATTTGTAAGTTGGTAAGTAAGAGTATAACACCTGTTTCTTGATTTACACAATTGGTAATTTTCCTATTTCTCCTAATAATGGTGTTAACATTTCCTAATACATATATTGTTGTAGTGGTTTGTTTTGTGCATGTTTGTTCTGTTGCTTCTTATGTGGAACTCCAATTATTGTTGATTTTGTTGGTTTCTTTTTGAGAACAAAACTTCCATCACTAACTTCATGACAAAATAAGAAATGATCACTCTTGTTAAAAAAATAAAAATCGTTTCAAGTACAATTTAGAAGAAGTTTATTTAGGTTATTGAGGAATAAGAACAAATTTATCAAAATTAATGGCAGTTACGTAAGATTAGAAGCATTATCATAAACAATTCAAATCCATCTAAGCTTATTTATGTACTTCAATTCATTTGAAAGGTATAAAGGGGAGAAAAAACAAAAGTGACTATTTCTTATTGGAGAAGTATCAAAATAATTGATAAACATCTCATTCTATAGATGATGGTGAAACAAGCTGAGGTATCCGGTAATTTAGATGCTCCAGAAGGCAGTTTTGACGCCATAATGCAGGCTATTGCCTGTAGGAAACAGATAGGATGGAGGCAGAAGGCTAGGAGACTCTTAGTGGTATCAACCGATGCAGGTTTCCATTATGCTGGGGACGGAAAGGTTAGATTGAATTGATATCTTTTTTTGCGTGCTTCTTAAGGAAACGGAGTGGTATCGTTTTGCCCAAATGTCTGTACTGCCAGGTCCAGACGGGTGCAACGTGTAATGTAATATTTCGCGTAATTTAGAGTGCAACTTTTGGATGGCTCATGAATTCACAGCGAATCTTCAATCCGAATCCTTGTTCGTCAGCTGTTCTGCTCAGTTACTACGAATATGCCCAATAGGAGATTGTTCGTCATTCCACATGTTGATAACCAACTGTGCTAATAGCCGTCCAAACGATAACCGTGAGCGCCTTTGAGTTTTCCAAAAAGACCGGCGAACGTTGAGACGAGCGTTACGCGTAATGCTTGTAGTGCCGTCCAAGCGCAGAATTCGCACACGACCTTCTCAACCCCCCGGGTCCGGTCCTTGTCAAGAGCGGCAACGCTAAAAGTAGTCTCTATGGACAGCTGTGTTACAGGCGCAAGCGTGAGATACCCATTGAAAGAACTGACACTTAAAATTTTATTATCGTTCGTATGTGCTCTATTTTAGAATATATTTTGAACGACACCGAAACTTTTTTTTGAAGAGTTTCGCACAAAAATCAATTTTATGTGAAATGACTATACAAAGCATTGGATTGGACTTTTATTACCTATTCAGAATTCACAGAAAGTTGTACTTGTAGTTTGAATTCGAAGTTCATTCTAAATTCTAATCTGAGAGAATTTTATTTGAGTTGATTTCATTTCGAGAGTTATATCTGAGTTCAAGTTTTTTGCGAGAGACATCTCCTCAACAAATTTGCTTTAGTTTCAATTTTTTTCATTCATATTCAATTTATTGATTGAGTAGGGCATACTTCCAACCTTTTTCAGATATTCATCGGAAAACACATCAAATAACATCAGAAAATGAAATTATACTTTCTAAATATCGTGTCTCTCGTGCAAGCGGTATACCTCCCAAAGATCGTCTTTTGTGGCGCCCGGCCATGTCTTCAAAAGTCCATGAATTCGCATTACATTACGCGTTACATCACACCATTTACCATTTACTTGATAATCGGATACAAATCCTTAGAAATCGTCGATTATCTTCCTGCAAAGAAGAGCTTTAATATTGTTTTTTTTCTGTGCAACATCGTGCCGACCCGTGTGGACCCGGCATAACATCCGAATGTACAGGTGGCAGTAGAAGGGGAATAATGATCCACCAACTCGTGCAAAATTTCTTGGAGAACGTGTTTCAATAACCCTATTCATTTCAAAGGAAACGGCTACAAATCAAGAATGACATCCGTTTGTAGGTTATATGAACATAAAACTCATATTTTTTTTTCAATTCTAGCTAGGTGGAATAGTAAAACCAAACGATGGACTATGTCACCTGAACAGCAAAGGTTACTACACTCATTCAGACTCCCAAGACTACCCTAGCGTTTCTCAAATTAACGCTAAAGTAAAAAAAAATGCCATAAATATCATTTTCGCTGTCACTGCCGATAAAACAGCAGTTTACGAACAGCTCAAAATGCATATCGAAGGTGCCTCAGCTGCCACTCTGTCTAGTGATTCTTCTAACATCGTAGAGCTGATCAAGAACCAATACCAGCAGATTTCTTCTTCAGTGGAGATGAGGCACAACGCTTCATCGGCCTTGAACATCAAGTTTTTCACTAAATGCTTGAATAAAGATGGTTCTATGGTAAACACCAATAAGTGTGGAAATATAAGGGTAAGAAAATACACCAGTACAAATAGAAGGCGTGTGTTTTCATCTATATGACTGAAGGATTTGCTAATCAATCTGATGCAACTATGATGACTATGATGAAAATTTTAAAACCTGATAGGCTGGCTACTTTAGAAACTTCTTGCTACTGATTCCATTATGCCTATTTCTTTAGAATATTTACCATTTCCTAATCAAATCTGAATGCATTAATACTATAATTGTTATTTAATCAACTAGGTTATTAAAGACAGCGACTAATGGTCAAGATAATTTAATGCGTGAGCGGAGCGAACGCGTTAATAGTTCGAAACCATTAGTCGCTCGATTAATAACCGAGTTGATTACAAGATTTTTCCGACGATCTCAACATGAATTGAGTATGAATTCTTGATTGAAATAAAATCTCATTTTGCACAAGACATACATTTGACGTAATGGAATTTCTATGTCTCTATGTTCCAGTAGAGTTATGACATTTCTCGTAGTGCTTATGAATACATTGTGTGCGGTTGCCATGAGGATTGTACATTAAAATATAGCAGAAATTGAGCATTTAAATGGGTCATTAATGATCAATCTCGTACACATTAAAATCATCTTTTATTTCGAGGTCGGCGGAAAAAATGATTTATTAGTATTACATTTGTGTCATAGTATTCCGATAGACCTTCAAATTCGATTAATAACCGGAATTTCATTAAATATAGGTTATATTATGAAAACGCCCCATTGAGATTATTCAACAATCTATACGGTTGTGATTAATTAATTTACAACTGCGCTTTTGATTTTAGGTTGGCGATATTGTTAATTTCATGATCCAAATAGAGGTGGTGAAATGTCCAAAGGATCCTAAACTATGGAAGGAAACAATCGAATTTTATCCAGTTGGTATCAATGAAACTCTGGTTGTTGACCTGGAAATGTTGTGCTCCTGTCCTTGTGAACAACCTGATAGTCCGGTAAGTTGACTCATGTATACTGCGTTCACGAAAGGTTGAGCCGTCGGTTGACCATGGAAATTTGGCATATTCCACTGTGTATATTGAAATTTTAGGTTATGTTCTTTATTTTCTTGTCAGATTGATACGCAATGTTGCAATAGTGCATAGAGTTCTCTGATAACTAGTGAGCTCGTCGGACGAGGCCGAGTACATTCGGCAAGGTTGACTTTATTTTACTTAATGACAGTAAATACTGCCAACTTCAGATAAATAAAGAAATGCCTACTATGCTCTCAACCTTTCGTGAACGGACTATATGTGTGTTAAAATATAAAATAACGGAATATTGGGGATTGGCTTATTAGAAGATGCAGGTCAAACAATGATAGATTCAGTCAGCGATTGAGCAGAGGATTTAAGGTTGACGCTCACTTGGACGAGACGAACACTGAATCAAATGGGTAGACGCTCACTTGGGAGGCGCGAAGCGAAGATCAGGATCGTTTGATTCAGTGCAAATCGTGCCTGCGGAAAACAATTCTTCGCTTCGTCTCGTCTCGTCCAAGTGAGCGTCAACCTTTAGAGTAGATTCTTTTAACGGCTTTTGCGCCTTGAAGAAAACTATGCTTTTGTTATATGATTGTTATCGACTTTTAGTCGGAAGTGATTATAGAATTTCAAGCAGACCAACATATTCAACCACTTTGATTCAAAATATGTGAAAAATGTTTAGTACCGATTTGAATGACCGCTTTTCATAAATCTAACAAAACGATGAAGCCAACATCACATATAGTCCGTTCACCAAAGGTTGAGCGCATAGTAGGCGTTTGTTTGTTTATCTGAAGTTGGCAGTATTTACTGTCATAAACGTAAAATAAAGTCAACGTTGCCGAATGTATCCGGCCTCGTCCGACGAGCTTGCACGTAAAATTTTAATATACACAGTGGAATATGCAAAATTTTCATGGCCAACCGACGGCTCAATCGTTCGTGAACGGACTGTAGAGAATCACGATGTAAACAGAGACATTTTGTAATTTAATGGCGGATTAGTCACGTGCGACTACGGACCATTCAAAAATGGGACACTCAATTGGCGCCACTGTCTTGTATAGTCACTGTAGTTCAAGGTTCATGCAGTAAGGGGAGGTTATTCATAAGGCCTCATTCATAGTTCAAATCAATTGTAAGTCATGTGTGTGTGCATTCTTAGAAAAGTGGAGAGGAGAGCGACGAGTTAACAGAGAGAGATTGTGCAAATTGTTTTCGACACTCCTTGGGCACAAAAGGATTTCAATGAAGTTGGCCCACTTCGTACATAATTCGAATTATTTTTATTATTTAAAGATTTTACTCATTTTAAGGACATATAATGAAATATAAAAAAAAAATGCGAATGAAAATAAATAAAGAATATTTATTCCTCCCTTGAAAAAATCCAAAGTCCCTCGAGGTAGAGAAAATATCCAGACTATCACAGAACTTGTTGATTTTTTCGCAATTTTTTAAACAGGATCCTTTTGCAAGATGTACAGGGTGGGCATATTTCGATGTTTTAGGACTACAACTTTTAAACCAGGGGAGATAGACAAAATCTATATACCCACTCCTCGATCTCTTTTTCTGAGAAACTAACAAGAGTAGTATTCATTTTTGGCTACCTTCTTTTGTTTTCGAGTTATAAGCGAAAATTGAAAAAGTGGCGATATCGAAAAAAATTCATATCTCCGCTAATACTGGTGATAAAGCTCTGAAATTAAAACATTATACAGGCACTTTTTTACGTAGAATCCAGTGACGTGCTCGTCTTTTTTGCACCATTTCTAATTACGAAGCTATGACCCAAAGTTAGGTTTTTTAAATAGAAACACTAGATTTTCGTGCAATTTTCTAAAAGCTCAATTTTTTTGATTTCGAAAATATATAACATTGTATGTTTGTATCAATATGAGTATTGAAAATGGACAAAATCTATTTTTATCTGAGTCTCAATATTGTCTATGGTTTCAAGTGTTGACGAGCACAGAAAAGGGAGCTTCCTATAATTACCACAATCTCGTTCCAGTAGTCTCTCATTTCTATGCTCTTTACTCAATTTTTCCAAGATCGAAGAATAATGGACTGCTGTGAAACTTGATCCTCATTCTAAGTTATTACCTACTGACCTATTATTGTAATCACTATTAGGTATTGAAAAATATTTTTCCTTCGTTTCTTTTCTAATTAAATTGATAACTTTAATCATATCTATATGCGTTATTTCATATGCGATTTGAAATAGACTGGCACTTGTGCGTATTCATTCTGGAGAGCAATAAAAATATCCTCCTGCATCCATCTCATTATAACTATATAAGTATATCGATTGAAACGGAGGATCATGTGGATCTTTTTATTATTTCGTAATCCATTTTAAGATATAAGAGTTTATGAAATATATCCATGTTCGAACTTTGAAGAAATTAGTTGAAACCATAGAAATAATGAGATTGACAGAAGGAAATTGCTCTTGTTATAGGAAGCTCCATTTTTCTGTGCTCGTCAACAGTTGAAACCATAGAAAATATTGAGAATCGAATGAAAATAGGTTTATGACCAATTTCAATACTCATATTGATACAAACCATACAATGTTATATATTTTTGAAATCAGAAAAAATTAAGCTTTCAGAAAATTGCACGAAAATCTAGTGTTCCTATTTAAAAAAACATAACTTTGGGTCATAGCTTCGTAATTAGAAATGGTGCAAAAAAGACGAGCACGCCACTGGATTCTACGTAAAAAAGTGCCTGTATAATGTTTTAATTTCAGAGCTTTATCACCAGTATTAGCGGAGATATGAATTTTTTTCGATATAGACACTTTTCCAATTTTCGCTTATAACTCGAAAACAAAAGAAGGTAGCCAAAAATGAAAACTACTCTTTTTAGTTTCTCAGAAAAAGAGATCGAGAAGTGGGTATCAGATTTTGTCTATCTCCCCTGGTTTAAAAGTTGTAGTGCTAAAACATCGAAATATGCCCACCCTGTACATTCGAACCCTATCACTCTCAGGTTCGTTTGCACCCTTAAAAGGATGACTTTACTAAGTGCCTTTTAAGCTCATCAGATCATCATCATGTTATGCGTCTATTTCGAATTGTATTTCTATCATAAAAATTATTTGTCGAAGATATAAGAAAATCTCACCACTTCTAAAACCTGTTTATGAATTCAGATTCCGTATCTAGACTGATGTTCAAATGAGCTATTATTCATCATTATTATTTTCGAACATTCTAATTTGCTGTGTTTTCCAACCAGAACTACGAAATCAACTCTCCAACATGCCACAACCACGGCACGTATCAGTGCGGTATTTGCGACTGTAACTTCGGCTCTTTTGGCCGATTTTGCGAGTGCACCACTGAGAAGATCAGTCAGAACACCACCAGGGGTTGCATTCAACCAGGCAGCCCAAGCGGTCTCGAGTGCAGCGGCAGAGGAAGTTGCATCTGCGGCAGATGCGAGTGCGAGGCGAGAGGATACAACGAGAGGATCTACGGACCTTACTGTGAGTGCGACGATTTCAGCTGCGAACGCCACAACGGACAACTTTGCAGCGGTCACGGGGTGTGCGACTGCGGACACTGCATCTGCCAAACTGGTTGGTCTGGCAACAACTGCGCTTGCAGCGAGGCGAAAGAGGAATGCGTCAATCCAGGTGAGAATCAATATACAGGTTTGAAAATTCACATCGAAAACATACGATATTCAATGCATCAGACAAAATTTTGCCGCCCAGTTGAACAGGTGTTTAATAGCGAGATTCACTTGCTGAAACTGACTGAATCCAGTTGTCTGATTGCAATAATGTAGTGGTGTCTCTTTTCTTAACTTTGGGAGTGGCAATATAGTAGGGAACCTGCATTACTCGCATCGAATTATTTAAATAATATAATGTTGTTTGTAAGAAATTATTAATGTCAGGTTGCCCGTAGTACTCGATTCAAGTATTTTCAGTTCCTACCATACTCCTTGATTAAACCACTTCCAACGATGGGAGACAACACTATATTCCTAACTTTCTATTTGCCTGAATTATTTCCGAAATCACTTCAGTTGGAAGTGAAGTGATTTTGACAAATAGAACATGCCTTTTTCGGATGACAATCAACAAAAAGATAAGGTTTGAAATCAGAGTACCATCGACGATAGTTCAGAAGGAAATTCTAAAAGTAATATGAATTATTTATTACTAGGAATGAAAACCGAGGATAATAATTCACTTTCTGTTATGTTCAGAAGTAAATTGTAAACTTTCACCAAAATGTTAGGTTATGTTATTGTCATGATGAGGTGAAGTGATTGTGGAAATTAAACTGATTTTGTCAGAAAGCAACATCAGTTGGAAGTGATGCGCATCAGTTCAAAATCACAACATTGTCAAATAGAACGCGCATCAGCAGATTTTACATCAGTTTGGAAGGGCCTATTATTGCAATCTGATAAGTGGATTCAGTAGGTTACATAGCAGGTAAAGGGTTTCAATGTTGAATCTGACCCCGCGGCCTTTTCGATTCATATTGAGGGGATCGATTAGGCATTGAATGAAAATAATTCAGCCAACTTTTCCGCTTTTTATTTCCATCCAATTTTCAGATTTCTGTTAAAAACATTTTCTTCGTTTTTATTTTTTTGTCTTGTGAAATCCAAAATTTTCGAATGGTGATTTTTTCTCTTGATTCTTTGCGCCATTAAAGGAATAGACGTATAATTTTTCTATGAATTTCAGCTGAAAAATTGATTTATAGTAAGAAAAAGAAAATTATAGTCATTTGTTATTCGGTGTTCTTCAAAAGTGGCCACCGCCATTTTTTGACATAAAATGTCTTCTTTGGTCCTTTATACCCTGCAATTTTTTCTCATTTTTAAAATTGGTGGAACATCTTGAAAAAAATTAAAACAGTTTGAATTTTGGGATTCAGCAGATATCCATCAAGTTTTGGTGTCGTTGTATTCATATTGGCTCCCTGAACAATATTAGGAAAAAAAAACAATTGGCGATCTGTCTCAGTTTCGAAGATAGGGGCCCCCAAAGTCCGAAAAAGATTTCACCTGAAAGTCACTTTTCTCACTACAAAAATACTGATTTACCACTTTGTTAAGTTTAAAGCCTCTCTGAACATTTTAACATGAAGATTTGATTCATTTTATTTCAAATATATTCAATAATTATTGCAAAGACATCGAAAAAATTCGAGGGAGAGCCCGCCGTTTCTTATGGTAAGTATGGCACTGCCGCGAATTTGTTTCGCTCGAATATGACACGATGCATACTGGTAAATCCCGCTATCATTTCCTATGTCACTGGCCGAAAGACTGTGCGGTAGTGCCAAACTTATCATAAAGAACGGCGTGCTTTAACTCCAATGTTTTCGATGTTTTAGCTATCATTATTGAATATATTTGAAATAAAATTAATCAAATCTTCATGTAAAAATGTTCAGACAAGATTTGAACTTAATAAAGCGGTAATTCAGTGTTTTTGTAGTGAGAAAAGTGACTTTCATGTGAAATATTCTTCGGACTTTGGGGGCCCCTATCTTCGAAACTGAGACAGATCGCCAATTGTTTTTTTTTTTCACTTACATTGTTCAGGGAGCCAATATGAATACAATGGCACCAAAATTTGATGGATATCTACAGAATCCCAAAATTCAAACAGTTTTATTTTTTTTCAAAATGTACCACCAATTTTGAAAATGTAAAAAAATTGCAAGGTATAAGGAAATAAAGAAGACATTTTATGTCAAAAAATGGTGGTGGACACTTTTGAAGAACACCGAAAAACAAATGACCATACTTTTATTTTGTTATCTAAAAATCGATTTTTCAGCTGAAATTCATAAAAAAATTATACTTCTATTGCTTCAATAGCAAAGAATCAAGAGAAAAAATCACCATTCGAAAATTTTGGATTTCACAGGAGAAAAAAAAATCGAAAAAAGTGTTTTTGACAAAAATCTCGAAAATGGCTAGAGATAAAAAGCTAAAAAGTTGGCTGAATTATTTTCATTTTCATTCAATGCCTAATCGATCCCCTCAATATGAATCGAAAAGGCTGCGGGGGCAGATTCACCATTGAAACCCGGCTATACCCTTTCTCTTGTATATATCTGTTCAGCAACCAGAGTTAAATGTGCCTAAAGAATCAGTGGATGGGATAGTTTTAGGATTGTGTTGTCTAGTCTGGTTCTGAAAGTAGAAAACATTTTTTAAATGTGCAATTTTTATCACGTTTCACAGAAAACAATCAAGTTTGCTCAGGGCACGGAGTTTGCGAATGCGGCATGTGCAAGTGCCAAGTAATTTCAGAAGGACGATATTCAGGACGATATTGTGAAAAGTGTCCTACATGTTCAGATAGATGCGAGGAGTTCAAAGATTGCGTTCAGTGCCAAATGTACGAGACAGGACCCTACAGCAAAGAGGAATGTCTCGAAAAATGCAAGCTGTTCACACCTATACCTGTTGACAAAGTAGTCGGTAAGAGCTTCATTAATAAGAATTTGCTGAAACTTTCAGAGATAATATATCTTTAAAGACTGAACGTTACTGTTATGAAATACATTTTCCAAATGTTTTCAGTTGATGAGAAGAAGAACGAAATTTCCTGTGCCTTCTATGATGAAGATAACTGCCGCTACGCTTTTGTGTATTACTTTGAAGCTGGACATTTTGTCGTAAGAGCCCAAGAACACAGAGATTGTCCACCAAAAGTAAGTATAATAAGATTATCGTTATACTGATTACTTCTAGGCTTCGTTAAAATCCCTCGTAAGCTATTCAGCTTATGTGAGTTGGGAGAATCATTTGTGTTCTGGGTAGGTTTTATTAATGGGTCCTAATGTTACATCAGGCACAGCGCTGCTTACTGTTTGTATTGAGGGTTTGTGAGTTATGTTAAGCGATTAATCAATCAATCGTATCTTTCTAAAATACAACAAAGTATACTTTGAAAGCTTTTATGTTCCACGAAGTGGGTAGGGTGAAACCTATAGTGATTGGCACCCTAAGTACATGGATACTCCAATTTTTCAATAAATATGGATTAAATATTCGAGGAGATACTAATTTCGTCAAAGTAACATATTTGATAGTCATTGTCATACTTCCATAATAATTAACACCCAATATGATAGTCATTGACATCATTTCATCTTACTCTTGCATCAATTTTGGGTATGATATCATCCCGCTTTCTCGCACTCGTAATACCCATTATATGGGCCAATGAGACATTAGGCGTTTTCGGAAACTTACTCAGGGTTATTAACTCGCTTCATTGGGTCACGTGACGGATCTACTCGGATCACGGACACGGGTTTCAAGTTTACGAACACATCAAGTTTAGGATTCGAAGTGTCAGACGTATCAATGAAAACCAAATATTTCATGAATTTATTTTTTCAGTCCCAGTCTATTTTCGGATTGTCTCTAGCTTTGCTTGCATTTATTGGCTTTTATAAAATCTTTCTTATAATTTCTAGTGTGCCCAAACAATTTTAATGTTATCTTTGAGTAACTATGTTAAAGAAGTAAAGAAAGCTGTAGCTTAGCGCAGAAAGATCTGCATACAAAGTTATGAAGATGTTGTTTCACATTATTTTCTTGGCTCATAGAACCATACATTTAGCCAAATTTTCTTCACTTTCCATAATTTTTAGGAAAAGAATATATAAAATTAAGGAGAGAGTAGAAGACTTACTTCCGTCTTTTTCAAATACAAAATTAAACTACAGATTATTTTTTTTTTAATAGTGGGAATGTATATATGTGTGTGATTAAAGTTGAATTGAATTATGCACACATTTTCTTTTCAGTAAAAAATACCTCATTTAGTGTACTTTCGAATAACATATCAACTTTTGCGCTAGCTCCCCACTCTCCGCCATAATATCATGACTAACATGATAAAGTGTAAAAATTCCGGACCTGAATTTAATCAATTTCAAAGTTTTTTGTGATTGAATCTCAATGTAATTTTATGGAAATCATCAATTCATGTTACCTGTAGATGCTGAGACCAGACTCACATTTTGTAGGTGGTACCATAATAATTTAAGAGAGTGGAGGGGTCATAGGATATTATGGACTGATGAGGCCACTTTCACGAAATCATGTGTGATTAATTTACAAAATAACCATGTATGGCAGAGAGAAAACCCTCATGCAACTATTGTTTCTCATTTCCAACATGAGTTGAGCATCAACGTGAGGTTGGCAGTCTTGAGAGGCGAACTTTTCGGACCAGTTATACTTACCGATCACTTTAATACTGAATAATTCATTACATTAATCCAAAGCAACTTGATAGACATATTGGATGAAATGCACCTGTCTAACAGATAAAATTTCTGGCTTTAAATGAATTGCTGCCCAGCACATAGCAGTCATAATGTCAAGATCAATTTAATGGATATATTGCGATACAGTGCACTGGAAGATACGGTCAGATGGCCTCCATGGAGCACCGACCACCGACCTTACTTCTTTGGATTTATATGTGTAGAATACTTCAAAAGAGGAAATAAGTCTTATTCGTATTCAGAATCGGAAGGATCTCATCGACATAATAAAATTGTGTTGTGCAGAAATGCGTAGATTCAGTACGAAAACGATATGTCCAATGTATTGAAAAAGGAGTTTTTTCGTTATTATTTTGATTCAAGATGAACTGATTATTTTCATGAAATTACATTGAAATTCGATCATGAAGAGCTTCAAAATAGAGGAAATATAGGTTTGGAATTTTTAGACTTCTTCGTTGTTATCATGTTGGCCATGATATCACTGCGGAGAATGAGCAGCTATCACAAAAGTTGATATGTGTCATTCAAAAGTACACTAAATGAGGTATTTTTTTATTGAAAAGAAAACATGTGCATAATTATTGATATTTCATCGAAAAAACCATTGGAAAAATAGGACTAATTTTGTTAACTTCAGAATCGCGATATTCATCTCCTTACCAACAATTGAACCTCTCACCCTATATGACCTTAAGTGATTTTGAAAGATTCACTTTGAAACCATAGTGAAATGGCTAGTATCATGAATGTCATTATTTCAGAAACATTAATCATTTTGCTTGCTTTAATGAATGTTTTTGAGCTCTCGTTCTACTTAAACAAGTGCAATATCTTTTTGCCCGTCCGTCCGGCCGTTAGCACGATAACTTTCGAAGGGATTGTCGTAGAGAATCGAGATTTTCAGAGTAGGTTCGGTTCCCAAATGTCTCGGTTGAGTTCGTTAACCAATCCAATCGTACAGGATCTTCCACAAAATATGACCATTCAAAATTTTTGTTCCTCAATATCTCAGACAAAACGAACCCAATCGAAATAAAATGTTACGGTAACATTCAAGATGCATGTCAGACAAAACGAAAATAATCGAAATGAAATGTTCGTGGCCATAGTGAAAACGGAACTATAGAAAATTAAATTAGAATATTGAAAAAAAAACGTTATATTTTCATAATAAGATATCCGATTCGAGTGAAATTTATTTTGTGAATGAAAACTGATATACTGAATGTTGATGCAAAATTTCAATAGAATCGCATCATCAGAACCACAGAATTAAATTTTTTCCAATTATTGATTTTTTACATAATTCACTTTTTGCATTTATATACTTAGCACGAATAGTCCTATAAAAATTTTTGTGGTAAAAGCATTATTGCTCCACCAATGAACGAGCGCTCAAAAGCATCCGCTCAGGGCTTTTCTTAACATTTTGTATTGAAGGTGTTCCTCTTGGGAATCATTCTCGGAGTTGTGGCAGCAGTTGTTCTGATGGGTTTGGCGATCGTATTGCTTTGGAAACTATATACCACATTGCATGACAGAAGGGAATTCGCCAAGTTCGAGAAAGAGCGTATGATGGCCAAATGGGACACGGTGAGTATTTCAAATGGGGAAAAATCATCTCTTAATTCTGGCTTTGGTCCATATGTCTTTCCCAAGACATGCAAATTTACAGTGCAAAAGTTAACTGGCCATAAATTTATAGCAAAAAACTTCTTTTCTACTTTACAGACATTATACAGAGTGTCCCAAAACTCGACGTCAACCCGGAACCGGGTGAAAGGGCAAGTAATGCTGGTTGTCAGAAAGATATAAAAAAATTAAGTTGCATGATTTTAAAATAATAGGCATTTAAAAAAACACAGAAAATTCCACACCCCATGACAGTCTTTTCACTCCTGTTGCCACAAATATCAACTTTTTCCAATTTTTTTTTTGATGCGTAATCCTGAATAATGCTTGTCTAAACTGTAATCAAAATTTTGATATCAACTGCTCTAGGTTTCATAAATAGGGCTAACTTCTCAGAAAAAAAATCAAAATAAACAATTGCTTACTTTCAACTGACTGTATTGAAAAAAATGTACTACGCAAGTTTGGCATGTTTTGTCAAAAGTTGGCGCATTTAGTGAGGATTCCAAATTGGTGTAGTTCTTTTTAAATTGTAGCTACCGTAGTTCAAATTCGCTTTCGATTGCTGTGAATACTCTTTTTCTTTAAATGCTTCCTAGTAAAAAAAAGTTCAATAGATTCAAGTCCAGTGAACTGGTTGGCCACGAAAGGGACCAGAACGTCCGATCCATCTTCCATGAAAAATGTTTCCAGAAAAAAAATTTCCAGAGAAAATAATTTTTCCAGGAAAAATTTTTCGGTGAAATTTCTCTGGAAATTTTTTTTCTGTAAACAATTTTTCCCGGAAGATGGATCGAACGTTCTGGTCCAATCTCGGGGACCGGACTTGAATCTATTGGACTTTTTTTACTAGGAAGCAGTATTAAAGAAAGTGTATTCACAGGCAATCGAAAGCGAATTTGAACTACGGTAGCTACAATTACCAAGAATTATACCATTTTGGAATCCTCACTAAATGCGCCAACTTTTGACAAAACATGCCAAACTTGCGTAGTACATTTTTTTCAATACAGTCAGTGAACCTAGGCAATTGTTTATTTTGATTGTTTTTTCTGAGAAGTTAACCCTATTTTTATGAAACCTAGAGCAGCAAGTATCAAATTTTCATTACAGTCTAGACAAGCATTAGGGTTACACAGCAAAAAAAAGGATGGAAAAAGTTGATATTTGTGGCAACAGGAGTGAAAAGACTGTCACGGATGTGGAATTTTCTGTGTTTTTTTAAATGCCCATCATTTTAAAATCATGCAACTCAGATCTTTTTTATATCTTTCTGACAACAGCATTACTGCCCTTTCACCCGGTTTCGGGTTGACGTCGAGTTTTGGGACACCCTTTATGTGATATAAATTATAAGTAGAGACCGGATTATATGCATTTGCATATGATTTTGCATATTTAAGACATCTTCAGCGGTATTTGCATATTTTAGGTAAAATCTAGTTATGATGCATATTTTCAGTACATTTTCTCTTCCCTGCGTTTCGAAATGCGATTAAAATTCTGAATCCGACCAAATCCCACAAAATATGAGGTCTAATGAGTAATAATACTAATAATTGGGACTTTTGTCAGATTGCGAATTACTTTTATCGCATTCTGGAACGCAGTATTAGTAGCCGCGCGCTACGAAAGTATCAAATACAGTAGAGACTTGATAATCCGGATCAATTAATTTAGTAAAGATGCAATTTAAAAAAACGGTTGAAATAAATATGGGCTTATTATCGAAATCATAAAACAAATATATGATTTGAAATAATTAGATATTTTACGTTTTCTACTGTAAGGGTTTGAATGCTGAACAATAGCTTTCTCCTGTATATCTATCAGAAGCTGAATATCAGTAATTGCAATGAGTTATGGAATAAACAGACTGCATCGAATTGATCTATGCTCTAAATGCATTTGCTAACATTATCCCCGTCTTCGAGGATCGAAAAATATGTGCTAAAAGGCCTTTTCGGTATTTCAGTTTTGTTAATTTAATATCATTATGATCCATATGCTGTATCAAAGCTGTATGGTTTGGAGGAGGTAGAGACATTCCATTCACTAATTAATTATTTATTGTCTGACTTTTTTTGTCTTATACCATTGTGCACTATTATATACCAAAAGAACGCCCGATCGTCGTCATAGAAATGAGTTACGACAAGTTAGAACGTAAACACGTATGCACGATCGGAAATTCGGATTATTGAGTCTTGCAATCCGGATTATAAGGCCATCATACAATCTTGACGTCAATCCGGACTAGTAAATATCGGATTATCGTTCTCCGGATCATCGAGTCTCTACTGTAATAAGTAAACTGCGCCAAGTGAACTCCACGTTGCCATTCGCATTTCCAAATAAACTTCAACAATAGTTTGAAAGGACATCCAGGTTTCGAAGATTTGTCTTTCATCGAAAGTTTATTAATGGGACGGCAGAAGTTTTAGCTGTAACTTTAAGGGGGAACATAGCACCAAGGTTGAAATCCTCCCCAGTTACGTCCGTGGATGTGGAGCGAACCTTTTCCACATACCAAAATATTCAAAATGATCGGAAGCAAATTTAACAATTGAACATTTGGAACAGTATTAATTGTAAACGTTACAGAAACATTAAATTAAATTTTCCGTCGATCTCAAAATGAAAGGTGGTTTTAATGTGTACGAAATTGATCATTAATGACCCATTTCAATGCTCAATCCTCATGGCAACCGGTACACAAAATATCAGAAGCACTACGAGAAATGTTAAAACTGTACTGAAACATAGATACATAGAAATTTTATTATGTCAAATGTAAGTCTTGTGCCAAATGAGAATGTATTCAATCAAGAATTCATACACAATTCATTGAGATCGTCAGAAAAATCTTATAATCAAATCGGTTATTAATCGAGCGGCTAATGGTCTCGAACTATTAACGCGTTAAAATATCTTGGCCATTAGTCGCTGTCTTAATAACATAGTTGATTAAATAACTATTAATACCATATTATTGAGAGTTGAATTTTAAATAAGAATTACATCTCTTGTTTTTGGGTTCCCAAAATTCATTATTCAATATTGCATATTTTGCCTATTTTCGTGCATATTTTATGCATATTTGCATGCATATAACAACCTTTTCTATGTTGCATATAATCCGGTCTCTAATTATAAGGAATATAGAGGTTTGGAAATTCACGTTGGAAACATACGATATTCAATGCATTAGAGAGAGTATTTTGCCGTGCAGTTAGACAATGCTATACTGGACAGAGCTTTCGTTTGACCCGATGGATGATCAAATGAACAAATAATATGGTTGTCTCTCTCAAATCGACTAACACGGGCAGCCGGACGCATTCACAAAATGCGTCAGGCTGTGTGTAGTACTCGATGCGAGTACTGCAGGTTCCCTACAACACTGCTCGATTAAGCCACTTCCAACGATAAGAGAGAGACCAAACTACGTTATTCCAATCGGTCGTTTATTCAGAGAGTTACGAATCACGTGAACCTTTCCATTATACAACTGGTCAACTGCATGGCAAAATTCTCTCTCTGATGCATTGAATTTCGTATGTTTCCGATGTGAAATTCCAAACCTGTAGAATTGCATTCTATTAATACCCCTACATTTTAAGAGCCTACTTTACGTGGTAGATTGCATTTTCAGATCAAATTTTCTCTCAATATTAATGTTTTTTAGGGAGAAAATCCAATATACAAGCAGGCAACATCAACATTCAAGAATCCCACATACGCAGGGAAGAGTTAGATCTGATGGTAACACAAGGTGACCTTTGAAACTGCCATTTATTGTTTTAAAACATTCTTCAGATGCCATATTTGTTCGGGAATTTCAATATAAAGCGTTAAAGGTAGTACCTTTATATATATATAATATATATCGGTATATTTTCTGAAGATATTCCCAAAAATTCTGGGCTTTTTATGTATAGTTCGTAATAGTGCCTTAGATTTATATCTCGTACTTAAAAGTGTAATTTTTATCTAATATGTACTCGCGAATTTTTAACTTTTTACTATAGAAATAATGCAGCTATCATCTATTGTGGAATGTTGATCTTCTAATTGCTTATTGTTTACAACGTTTTCTTGTCAAAAAAATCCTCCAAATATTTCAGGTTGTCATGAGAAACTGTTGCTATCGATTATCTCATTGATTGTCCTCATAAACCTAATTTTGTGAGTGAATAATTTATTACACAATTAGATTTTTATTTCACCAGGAATAGAATTATTCAGAATGATTAATTTAGTATATTTTCAGGGTGTGTATTCACATCATTCATTGAATTCAAAAGTTATTCTGAACCACAAGTTTTTTTGTGAATTCAGATCATTGGTCCTGTTAACTAGAACCTGCAATATAATCGTATTACCTGAAAAATCATTTCTATTTTCATGTAACAGATTTATCTCGTTATCACTTTGTTTTATTCAATTTAATCTTCCGACGCACTGACAATTTCAAATGTTTTTCATTATTCTCTGTTTTTGATCCTAAATTTCTTGAATAAATCCTGAAGATTATTACAATATCTTTTCATATTTAAAATCTTTCTTATTTGTATACAATTTGACATGAAGACGTAGTAAGTACAAATTAATACTTAATCCAGCTGTGCATAGAAGTAGAAATCTTGTTGCCATATATATACGTTGGACTTAGGGAAGTAATTCATTCCCTTTTATATATTTTGGAGTTTTTAAGCCAGTGACAGGTTTTCATATTTATATAGATAAAAGACTGAAATTCAATATTGGAATATTTTGTCTTCTACAATTTGAATTGCCAAAGACTAATGAACGAGGTCCTGACTTTTAAATCATGTCTTTTTCATGATTCCGCTTATGAAACTTATGGTTGATATTGTTTCTGTTATTAATTGGTATTGAAAAAAATTAACATTTATAGCATATTTTCTTAGTTTTGTAATGATTAAATTTACTAAAAGGCCTTGAAAGATCTAAATATATTTATTATAGAATTAAAATAAGTATTTTATTTTCAGTCTTGAGTTACATGAGTTTGAGTAGTGCTAAACCTAAAAACGAGAATATTCCAGATCCCAAAAGGAGCAAAAAGAATAACAATGCTATTGTTAAAGCTCTGTCTTTATCGGTGCCATCATAATTCCTACAAAAAAATGTTTAGTTGAAATGAATTGAGAAAGCTTCTCAACAACTCACTTAGGTAACATAATAACACATAAGTTGGTAATGTATCCATTACTGAGAGCGAGAATTATAACAACTAGGATATAAACTGCATCATTGTTGAAAATCACACCTGTATGATGTTTCGATGACAAATTACAAAATAGTAATATTGGAACTAATGCTGTACGTAGTAAGGACAATATCAACACTGGTATTTCTCCTGTTGGCTGAAATAATAGATTCAGTTATTTTGGGAGGTGGATGGGGTGCCATCCCACAATCACTTTTTAATGTGATGGAAGGCTATAAACACGATACTTCTTAGAATTTTCGAGGTAGTTTCAGCCTAAGATGGGAAGTTCAATTCATAAATAAGTCTAATGCCCGATTGCACCGTTCGTCTAAGCAACGTTTAAGCCCTTAAGTGACGTTTATTCCATTGATGAAACGTCATTTCAGGGCTTAAACGTTGCTTAGACGAAAGGTGCAATCGGGCATAAAAATCCTGCAAAGTTCTCAGGATTTATTTGAATGATCACTTTCAAAATTTTATTTCCACAGTTATCATCTAGAAAACACGAATCAAGGATTCAAAGCATACATAAATATTTTGAATCATCTTAAGAGGATTTTACTTAGAAGAAGAAACCGCATTGACAAAGTGAAAGTTTAGGGTTTAGGCTCTGTTATTATTCTGCTCATTTATGAATTCAACAGGGATTTTCAGGCTCTGAAATTATTTCAGTAGGCATTTGGCCAAAACTTTATATCATTGTCTGACTATTGAACAGAAATGGTTAGACTATAGCCCCCTTAAGATCTCCAATGCACTTACTCTTCTTATTCTGAGGGCTAATTCACGACCAATTAAATCGATACAGTTATATACGAAAAACGTTATAACAGGTACGAAGAAAGTATCTGAAAAAAATAACCAAGTAGATTCAATGTGAGATAATATTCTAATATTTACCGTTCCATTTTCTTCCATCGCCAATTCCAGTGGACTGAATAGTTGCAGTTATGCCAGGATGTACCATACTTGTAATCGCAACAATACTCAACATGGAAACAAAAACAAACTTCTGCCTGCTCAGAATAGAAAAAACCATGCTCTTGGGTATATCCACTTTAGCACTATTTCGGATATTAGATGATCTCAAATGATGTATAAAAAACGGTGAAAATTTCAAGCAGGCAACGAATGCTATAAATACAACGACGACAAATGCTACTGTTGCGGAAAAATAAAGAAAACCGTTAGTTTTTGGTGTAGCGTCTACGCTAAGAGTTAAAATCTGCAACGATGAGGAAAATATTCCACAGAGAGCTTGTCCTGATAGAAGGGCAGAAATGTACACTGGAGAAAATTTCGAACACATCTGGAATAGCGTGACAAGGAAGTTAGCGTTGACACCTGAAATAATTAATATTTAGAAAAGTTTAATGAAAAATGCATAACTGATAAAATCCTTAAGATAAAGTTCAAACATTTGAGTGATTCTGCAGAAATATACGTACACTAAATTTTAATTAATTCATTATTATGCTTTTCAATAATAATAATAAATTGCTTTATTGCCATTACCAAGTGCTACATTATTTATAACTTTATGCAAAAGGTGAACATATCACTAAAGCGATATCTCACAGCCTACCTCATGAATTGTAGAAAAACAAGATATTACAAGACCCATTCAATTCATTGCCAAAATTTTTTTAACATTTATCTGAAATCTACAAAAGACTAGACATGCAGGACTGGAAAGAAAGGAGAAAGTGAAATTGCACTGTGCAGCTAGTATTATAGACCCCGAAGACACTCGCAGAGATGTTTAGGCTCAAGAGTTTTCATAACCTTGAAGACCAACAATAACAGGCTCGAATAACATCGTTCCTTTATTGTGAGCAATTTGAGTTCTCGGCGAAAACTACTATCATGATCGAACTTTCTCAAACCATATACCTATACGAATCTTATGCAGAGGTCCTGCAATCAAACTTGCTAAGTTGCAGTGACATCAATCCCATAGGCCACATACGCGTAGTCATTTATGGGCAGTAACAATGGATAAAATAGGGACTTCCTTGTTGCCAGAGGAAGAAAGTTCTCAAGAAAGCGCAATTAGTGCATAGAGCGATTTCTATGAACAGCAGAAACCTAAGCATCCCACAACAAAGTTTCATCAATTGTTAAACCGAGATATCTTCAGGCTGCAAAACTATGGAATATGGATTTATCTTTTTCAGTGACATACAGGTGCCAATTATCATTGATTTATCTTAGCAGGATTAGTAATAGACCCCAATTGATGCTTTTGGCATAAAAGGCTAAATCCTCATTGATCGTTAGAACACAACTTGCGAAATTATCCACATTAGTGTGTAAATCAGTGTTATCCATAATAGAAAAATATAAATGCAGAATAGAAGGGGGTCCAAAACACTACCCTACGGAACACCCACGCTCGTCCACGCCCAATCTGAAATACCTTTGCCCAACACGACTCTACTGTCTACCGCTCAGATAAGACTCGAACAACGACCTAGAGCTAATAATAGCTAATATACATATTAGCATTGTTCCTCAAACAATGATTTAGTTTAGTCCGTTCACGAAAGTTTGAGCTCATAGTAGGCGTCTGTTTATTTATCTGAAGTTGGCAGTATTTGCTGTCATAACGTAAATAAAGTCAACGTTGCCGAATGTACCCGACCTCGTCCTACGAGCTTGCGAGTTATCAGAGAACTCTATGCAATATCGACAACATTGCGTATCAATCTGACAAGAAAATAAACAACATTACCTAAAATTTGATATATACACAGTGGAATATGCCAAATTTCCATGGCCAAACGACGGCTCAACCTTTCGTGATCGGACTATAAATATGTCCTCTAATTTCGTCTTAAACTTCCTATAGGAGGTCATGGCAAGTGTAAAAATAGCCTACATATTAAAACCTCCATAAAAATTAATAAAATCTAAACGACCATATACACAGAAAAAATTTTACATCAATCGTACTGTGTAATTGCAAAAACCTAGCTCCACCACCTTTGTGAACCCAAACGTATGGCGTATAAATAATAATATAATATAGCTTCATTTAGTTGCCGAATTTATAAACAAAAAGATAAACATTATCTACTCAATTAGCCTAACTTAACTACACAATTAACCCAATCAGTAAGATTGAGACTGATTCGGAAACATTAGGTTTGTTCCAACAGCTGACTTTTGTACGGTAATTTGACGGTCACGAAACTGTTAGTAATCGATCTTATGCATGTCTTAACTTTGACCGTACAAGAACCGTCCAAACAGTACTTGCTCCAGACCAGGGATCGAAATGACGATCACAAAACCGTTCCACTCACGGTCCCGAAGCAGGATGGAACAAAAACGAAAACCGTTCTCAAACGATACATTTCAGTTGGAACACATTTTTATCTATTGCGCAGAATCCTGACGATCATTGTACGGTCAATTCTTGAGTTGGAAACAAACCTATAAATTGAGGCTGTTATTGCCTTCTGTGATTGCGCATGTGGCTGAACAGGCCAATTCTTGAAAAATATATTTCTTTCACACTCCACACACTGGTATTTTCTCCAGAAAGATTTCGACGTGGCCTGTTTGGTTGGTTAACGTTAAAGAGGAAAACGGTCCTTCTCCATGCGGTGCGATCTTGTGCAGTTTCCTCCCAAATGTTTTCAATATTTAGAGCCTGGTAGTCCGAGTGTAGCACATCTTTGTAGCGCTTCAACTGTCCTCCTTGATTACTAGTCCGGTCTATTTAGACATTCGAAGTTACATAAAGTCCCAACAAGCTGAATTTCTGTGAAGTTGTTCAAAACATAATTATAAACAATGTCTAAAAGTTCCTCATCATTCCCTGTGAGGAAAAATTTTATTCGAGGTCAAATGTCAAAAAAATGAGTTTTTCGCGATTTTCAGCAAAACGGTAAGTTTTATCATAAAAGTACCTCAGACAAAAATTGTAGATCATAAAATTATCTATATTACGAGCCACCGTTTCTGAGATATAACGATTCAAAAAGTTATAACTACGCGCTAAGTACACTACCTCATAGGTGGCGTGGAAACGTGTGCATATTATGACGATAACGACTTTATAACTTTTTGAATCGTTATATCTCAGAAAGGGTGGCTCGTAAGAAAAAAAGTATTGATACATTTTTTATAGATAATTTTATGATCTACAATTTTTGTCTGAGGTACTTTTATGATAAAACTTACCGTTTTGCTGAAAATCGCGAAAAACTCATTTTTTTGACATTTGACCTCGAATAAAATTTTTTCCTCACAGGGGAATGATGAGGAACTTTTAGACATTGTTATAATTATGTTTTGAACAACTTCACTGAAATTCAGCTTGTTGGGACTTTATGTAACTTCACTCTCATTTTTTGGTCTAAATAGACCGGACTATACGTCGACCTGCTCCCAACTCTCCATATAGGACGCATTTTGGTAAGCGGTTTTCGGTCATCCGACCAACGCGACCTGCCCATCTGAGGCAGGACTGACCGAATATAACAGATAAGCTTTTACACTTGGCTCTTTGAAGGATCTCAGCGTTGGATTTTATGAAACCATTTAACATGCATGATTTGTCGTAAGTGTCTTGTTGAAGGCGATTCAGGGCCCTAATATGTCGTCTGTACGGAACCCAAGTCTCACAGCTGTAGGTTAATGATGGAATTACAATTGCTCTGTCTACCGAAACTTGGTGGAAATAGATAGGTCATGGTTATCGAATACCCTAGATCTGAGTCTCCAAAAGGAGTAGAATTTTTGATACGATGTTGGATCTCTTCGTTTATATTACCGTTGTGTTTACGATGCTACCAAAATAACTGAAATGCTCTACAGTTTCTAAGGCTTCGCCCTGAATCCTGATAGGCGTATGCCTGGTCGGTGACCAGCTATAATAGGACTTTTCTATTGGCTGATTAAATGATGAATCACTTCACTTCGCACTGAATCGACAATTAGGAATGCTGCATTACTGCTTCTTCATCAGCTTGGAAGTGATGCAGCGTCAAATAATAGAAAAGTCATATTATCGTGTTGGAGAGATGCACGCGGGTAACGATACCAGGTTGGCAGCTTTTTTCACACCCTCAAGTCTGCAAAATGAGGCTCGACATCCTAATAGTCATGTCTCTCTGGTGCCGAGCTTAGGTAATACAGCATAAACCGAAGAGTGCATGGCAATGGGGAAAAGTATGGTCATTATTATGCTAAACTCTGGAGATAACGATATAGTCATTTCCAGTACATAAAATATATAAGCCCTCATACATGATGATATATGTTGTCGAATTCATAACATTTTGGGGTTTTACCAAGATAAGATATATTTAATCTCGTAATATGAAATCATATCAGAACCTATAGATATCCAGTTTATGAATGAAATCTCGGAAAACACCGGAAATTTTGTTGTTATCTTTATCTGTAGAATGAAGATTGCATGAGTATCAACCGAAAGTTCACAGTATTGAATAATGTAGGTCTTTCTCGTAATCAGATAACTGCTATACTTTGTAATCAGCCGCAGTATTTTCAGGTCGAACTTATTCCTATGGAATACTTTTGCCGATCGGATCAAAATAGAAATAACAACAAACTTAGGTACCTATTTGATTTTTTCATAAAAGGTCCTACACTCGAGTGTAACCAGTTTCAAGCCATAGCGCATTAGCTATTTAGAAGTATTGCCTCTGATAGTCAGATGGCACTGAGGCAGCTTATGGCCGTTGATTGTAGATCAAGGACCATTTGGAACTGCAAACAGTCCCTCAAAACACTGGCGAAGTACAACAAGCTAGTTTTAACTTGGGTACCTGCCCACCAGAACATTGAGGGAAATGAAAAAGCTGATGCCCTTGCAAAAAGAGGAGCAAACACACCCTTCACCGGACCCGTGCCCTCCTGTTGGGTATCACCTACACTGATTAGGGCAGAGGTAGGCGTTTGGGAAAAAAGGGAGAAACACTCTTACTGGATAAAACATTGCGGTCAAAGACAAGCAAAGAGACTAATCGAACCTTCCAAAGAGAAGGCTCAACAAGCTCTATCGTTGTCAAAAAATGAGTTAAGGCTGCTAATCGGCCTCTCCACAGGGCACTGTCCCGTGAGAATCACACCTACACAAGATCGGTAAAGAAAACTCCGACATTTGTAGGTTATGTGAATCGGCCACTGAAACCACCGAACACATACTATGCCAATGCACTGCGCTGGCGCAAACCAGACTTACTCTACTAGGTGGCGCGTTATAACGCCAGCCGACATAAAAGCGAAGTCTCCTAAGGAAGTAACCAGCTTTGCTAAGGAGGTTAGATTCCTGGGAAAAACGTAGTTTTAGCATGGTAACGCACAAAAGACCTTATTGGTCGCAGTGCAGAAGGGTAATCAACGTGCCGATCGACCACTATCTAATCTATCTAATCTATCTACCTAGCTATTTAGAAATTTGCTAAGTGATAGTTAGTTTTTATGTACAAGCGTTCAAAAGCATTCTGTTGAAGGTTAACGCGAAAAAAGTATGAGACTTGAGAGAGCGAAGGATGGCCCTGCTTGGAGGAAAGCGGTGAATTTCCGAACATCGTGTTTGCTGACGAGAAAATGTTTCCACTTGAGCAATTTGTGATCTCCCAAAACGATAGAGTGCACCTGACAATCCGTTCATATGAGAATCTGAATCATCGCTTGGCTACCAGAAAAGAGCACCCGCCACAAATAATGGTTCGGACCGCTGTAACCGCAGATGGGCGCCCCCAATCGTTTTCATTGAGCTTGGCGTCGAAGTAAATGCGACATTTTACCAGGAAAGTATTCTTGAGACTGCTTTGCACCAGTCGGCAGACAAACATTTCGGCCGCAGACCAAAGATCCAAAAGAAGACTGCACCGGCTCACAAGACGCGAGTGAACCAAGAATGTTTGAAAAACAGCGTTTCGAACTTCATTTCGATAACACTGTGGCTCTGAATTGACTATGACTCTATGATTGATTATTTTCTCCGAGCCATTTTGGAAAGCAAGATCCGATCTATAAAAAATATAACAGCTTCGAGAGGCTGAAGAAAGCCATTGTCCGTCAGTGGGTTAAAATACCAGAAAGTTACGTTCGGGCAACTTGCGATTCGGTTTTTGACCCTCTCAAGATAAGCGTCCATTAAAGGTGGTCATATTGAGCCGAAGTGAATTGATTCCGAAAATTTTCACATGTTCTGTACATAATAATAAATTAACATCATTTTCCTAACCGAATATGACCTTTTTAATAGGCATCTTTATGTGGGAAGCGACTTCTGGATCGTATTCAATCCAGTCTCCGAATGGAATGCTTATCTTATACGGAGGTATGTTTTCAGTTAGTTTTGCGCGACGGTAGCGTGTCCTAATACTATAAATCCGAATTCCTTATACTAAGTCTGCTAGTTTTTATTCGAGACTTTTGTAATCACATACTTTCTTGAGCCAAGATGGGTCAGTCAGAAGGACTCTAGTTGATCCTTCCTTCTGCCATGTGCCAAAATACGTCATGTGGGATTCTAAGGAATGGTTTCTGGCTCACAATAGAAAATGTTCGCCATTATATGCCAACCTGTGTTCCTATTTGTTATCGAATTAGCTTGAGCAATTCGACATCCAGGACAAGTGTGATTCCTTTGTTCATTATGAGTCTGTATAGTGCTTTTGTCAGTTACAGTTTGTTTTCGGTGTACATCAGCTAGATTCAAGAGTTTTTATTGCTGGTTGACGATCGCAAAATAATTTGATTTGATATCGATGAATCTGCTCTTAAATCAGTAGATGCGCCACGGTTTTAATGGCAAATATGTCTACCTGGGATATGGTTTCTTACTGACTAAGACTAAGTTTTACTTCCACAGACCGTTTATCGTTCTAGGGTTGCTGTAAACAAGCCAAGGCCGGATTTCAGAAGGACGTCAGCATGTTGGGTCCATCCGTACCTGCCAGGCAAGATTACCTGAAAGTGGCGCTCTGGCTTATAGTTTCAGGCATTAGGTCTATTGTAAGGAGACTGTGCGTTAGATGTTCGTCGAGAAATCCTGAGACCCTATTTCTCAGACTTATCGAATGCTAGTTGACGTAGTCTGTAGGTAGTCCTTTCCACCTCTTCATAAACATGAGCAGGATTAGCAAAAGGGGTACTGCTGTGACTGTCGTGCGAAACGCTCACATGATCGTTAGGCAAGCCTGTCTCTGCAACTGCGGGTGTTTGGGCTGGTCCATGATATTTCTTCTATCATGGGCTGGTCAGTTGTTGTTGGATCTTTTTCAATCATGCTATAGCGACATACGTTTTCTGTGTTCTAATATTCATCGCATATACAGGGTGAGTCTTTGACTTGTACATATTTTAACCGTATATTATTGGGGTCGAAAGAAACATTTTTTCCTCTACCATTTTTTCCGATTCGGCCTAAATAGAAGATATAGCCCATTTTTGTTTTAGAATGAGCTATGCCGCCACTGGTAAACTAACCACTGAATTTTTGCAAGTACATACGTGATATAGCATTCAAACCTTCGAAATAAGCTATTGTATCAAAGAACGAGTAGATATAATACATCTGCTTGGGATTTAATTCCCAAGTTTTTCTCGTTTACGCCTGCAGGTCATTATTTACTCTGGCTTTGTGACAAACATTTTCAAGGTGGGCATTCCAATTGGGAAATTAGATGGTAGATACGATATCACAACACAGAGGTTTGTCAAGGATTAACCTAGTTTTGTTCAAATAGAATTCAATTACATAGTCATCTTTTAGATTACCATGAGAAGTCTGTGTAATCAGAATCTCTAAAACAAATATAATAAACTAAGCCCAGTAAACGTTGAATTGATCCGATACTCATCGTAAAAATGAATCATGTTTCGAATTGAGAGAACTATAGAATGACAATTTGTTTGAAATCTTATGAAGAGTTGCATCTTTATAAACAGGACATTTGAAGAAGATAATATATCGAAGACGATTTCTAAATGTTCGGTACCTGTATGAATTATTGCCATAAGTTGAATAATAAAATCGAGGGAAATGAGATCAGTTTTGTCACCCAAAACTGAATATCTAGTATGTGTCTAGGGCTGGAAGATTCTGGGATACATGTTGCTATATTGACCTTGAAGTGAAAAAAATCAAATATAACTCTGTTTGGCAGGAGATTACTCCTTCGATTCTACACTGCCAAAAAAATTAACGCACATTCTGATATCTCAATTTTAATGAAAGCTACCTCAATATTGACTTCATAACTTATTTTTTGTTCTCTCGGGAAGGTTTTCAACGAAACAAGACACATTAAATGGAAGAAAAATTCAGGATTCACCAAATCTATGTGAAAGAAGAGAAAGAGAAATGAACAATTGTCAAAATACTTGAATGCTGATAAGTGATTCAATACTTGGTATTTCCACCCCTTGCGTTAATTACAGCTCGGCAAGGACGGTTCATACTCTAAATGAGTGATCTTGAAATGTTCTGATCTAATCTTGCCAGATTTCTCTGAGTTGGATACCTAAATTATTAAGAGTAGCTGGATGATTTCTGAAAACTTCTCAGCCTTCTATTGAGGTTGTTCCAAAGCTGCTCAATCGGATTGAGATCTGGACTTCTTGCTGGCCGTTCCAATCGAGATAGTTAAACCTCTTCAAGGTACCCCTGAACGATGCGCGCACGATTGTGGTCTGGCATTATCGTCCATAAAATAAAAATGAAATTTTCACCAATGTATGGGCAAATGGCACTACATGCTCTTCAAGAATGTTTCTCATATACCTATCAGCATTCATAGCTCCATTATCAACGACCACTAGGTCTGTGCGAGCAGTCAAAGATATTCCACCCCATACCATAATCGATCCTCCCCCGAAACCAGTAGTATTCAGGAAATTGCACTGAGCATATCTTTCATGTGGACGTCTGTATATCGTACAAGGGAACGTCGATCACAATGGTAGAGACTCATCTGTGAAGAGAACTCTTTCCTAATCAGCCTCTTCCCAATGGATATGCTCTCGCAAAATCCAAACGCGTCCTTCGATGGGCTGGGGTAAGAGCTGGGACTCTTGCCGCGACACGAGGCCTTAAATCATATTCTCTGATGCGATTTCTTATTGTCTGAGTGCTAATTGCACCCCATGAGTTTGATCAAGCTGATTTTGAAGGAGGCGAGCGGTTGCAAACCGTTGTCTCAACGAAGAAGAAAATCTCAAGTAACGTTCTTGAAGGCAGTTGTTACCCGTGATCTACCCTGCCCTGGTCTTCGGAATTCATACCTGTCTCCCTGAAACGCTGCTGCACATCTGGACACACTTGTATGGGAAACTCAAGCCTTTCTGCAATTCCTGTGTATGTCCACCCTTCTTCTCGCAAAACTACCTCTTGGGTCAAATTGCGTGTTTCTTGCATAGCTATCGAGTATAGAAAATTCAACGAAAGAAAAACTATTGATCACTAGAATTGATCGAGAAACAACTTATTTCAGAATGGAGCCAACACATTCAAATTGATTATATCATCTTTTTTTTTATTCCTGCTGGAAAAAAAAAATACTTGAGAACACCTTCAGTTGTAGAATAAATTGAGATTCCATAATGTGCTTTAATTTTTGCGCAGTGTATTTCATATTCACATCATATTCAAGAAACTGATTAGTCGAAAGAAGAAATGGGCGAAGGTGAATAATACTAGGTACTTACATGAAATAAGAAATATGATGAATAAGGTGATGTAGAGGAATTCTTTTTGCCCTGAAAATTAATAGTTGTTTGAAAACGTACATATATGTATACTGAAATAACTATTTTACTTACATTTATCAGTATCGATAGCAACAAAAACAACTATCATAAGAAACATAAGTATGTAAGCAGTAAAACATCCCAGCATTCTATAAGTCATATTCCATCTTCTGGTGTAAAGTATAGCAATGGTAATCGCAAGAATTGTTGTGACGTTACCAACGATAGAAAAATCAGCAGTGAACTCATCCTGTAATGCGGTAGTGGTGTTCGAAGATGGTTTCCAAGGTATGTCAGTATCTCTCAGTTTATATTTCCAGTACTGAAATATATCATTATACAGTGTGTTTGGTCATGACTTAGCGATAATTAAAGGTCATCAAATATACCTAATTTTATCGACAAAAACACCCATATTGGGGAGTTTCCCCCCTCAGTTTTGGAGAATGCTCCCTTTTTAAATTTACTTTTTTATTTTAGTTGACCCTTCCTAATAATATCGATATCTTTGGACATAAAGGTCCTACAGATGTGAAAAAAATGTTTTTTGAAAGATGATACTACCGCCTTTCATCAAAGAGGAACAATATGTAAACATATAACTTAAAAATGTTATAAAAAAATTCTTGAAAAAAAATTTGGGAGAAAAATGTACTGATTTTTTTAGTAAATTCGTAATAGTACAAGAACTAGCACATTGAAGTATAATTTTTTCCTAGATCTACCACGCAAGGATATTAGCTACAAAACGATACCAACATAATTTCTGTAAGTTACATATGTGGAAAGTAATTGCTGTTCGAACATGACCCACATGAACATTGATAATAAAAAAACCTCACTACTGTATTTTCGATAATTCCCAATGATCAAACAAACATATTAATCATAAAAGTTGCTCAAAATGGCAGCCTCTGCTCTGTAGACAGGCAGTGGCCTTCATAACGACCTGTCTTTTGCTCGCGTAGTCCAGTCAAATAATACAAAATTTGGCCCAAATCTCGGAATTCGAGATACCCAGCTGAAAATTTGTAATACGTTTACATTGACTCCCTAAATGTTGTCTCAAAACCTACATACGGTAGGGTGTGAGCAACTATTAAATTTTGAGGTCAAAGGTCACACAATGAAGACCATTTTGAAATTTACCAGCAGCCAGAAGACGACGATAAAGAGGAAGAAGATGATTTAAATTATAAATTGTAGCTTTTGTACCCTTTATTTCATTTTTTACTTTCAATAAAAATAAATGAATTGAATGATATTTTTTAACAAAAAGATTAATTGATTATTTATTTGTTTTTTTTCATCATGTAAGAAATTATTACTATCAATAAGGTTAAAATTCAAATAGTATTCCTATATTTTCATTAACAATTCTCCAATTACATGGGCAGGTAAGTGTAAATAGAAATTGCTGCGATCAGGTTCTTAGTCTTACCACCTTTATTGAATTGGGTTTTAATAATAAATTAAAAACAGGTACAGCTTTTGTGGATTTGTCTGCAGCATATGATACTGTTTGGAAAGATGGTTTGATTTTTAAACTTTATAGTCATCTGAAATGTGGAAAAATGGTCAAATTGATAGAAAATATGCTGTCAGACAGAAGGTTCCGTGTTTTTGTCGACAAGAATAGTAGTAATTTCAAAACATTGAATAATGGTCTCCCACAGGGGTCAGTCTTATCACCTCTTCTTTTCAATTTATATTTGTGTGATATCCCCACAACTTCATCTGAAAAATTCATATACGCCGATGATATTGCTTTGGCTTACCATCATTCAAATTTTAAAACCATAGAAGATAATCTTTCTGCAGATTAGAATTCTGAAAAATTATTTCTTCGATTGGCGTTTATGTCCAAATACTAACAAACCGAAGTCTCGTGTTTCCATTTGGATAATCATCAGAAATATAGAAAATTGAACGTACTTTTTTGGTAATTCTTCTCTCAAACATAATTTCAATCCTAAATATCTAGGCGTTAAACTAGATTCTTCTCTTAATTTCAAAGCCCATTTAGATGATTTACGTATGAAGCTGAAAACAAGGAATAATATAATTCAAAAACTGGCAGGTACTTCATGGGGTGCGGACGCAAAAACTCTTCGTACGGCAGCTCTAGCCTTAGTGTACTCTACTGCCGAATATTGTTGCCCTGTTTGGCTCAATAGTGCACATGTACAAAAGATCGATTCACAATTAAATTTTTTCCATGAGAATAGTAACTGGAACAATAAAATCAACACCAACTCCATGGTTACCAGTTCTTTCAAACATTACATCTCCTCCACATATCCGCAGGCAGGCCATTATTTCGAAAATTTGGAACAAATTCAATTCTTCGATAAATTCATATCCATACTCTCCTATATTCCAGACAATAACATTCCTCGATTAAAATCACGAAAACCTTTTTGGTCAATCATTTTCTGAACTCAAATGAAAGTGATAAAGCAATTTGGCAATCCGAGTGGAACTCATGTATTATACAGAACAAAGATTTAATAACTGATCCCTCGAATAAGTTCCTGGATTTGATCTTCCAAGGAAAATATGGACTGTTCTTAATCGTATAAGAACAGGTCATGGACGTTGCAATAGTATGCTTTTCAAATGGAATTCAGTTGAGAGTCCTAGTTGCGAATGCGGAGAAGCAGAGGAGACAAATTGAACACCTGATAAATAATTGTTCCATATATAAATTTCAGGATGGCTTGAGAGCTATACATGAAATTACCGAGTCGTTTTTGAATTGGGTTGTTTATTTTTAAATCGATTTAATAGAGTTTTAATCATTTATTTTTTCTGTTTCTTTTTCTGCTTTGATTTTTTCGTTTCAGATTCAGAATTCCGAAGGCATCCTGGAGAGGGATATCGTTCATTTGGACTAAATAAAGAAGAAACCTTCAATATTGTAATAGTTTTCAAGTGTTTTTTTGTTGAAACGGCGAGACAGGGTTTTTTCTACTGGGGTTTTTCCCTGAGCTCTGGTATCATACGAAAAAATAGTATGGTTCCCCGTTTTGCACCAACCTCAGTTAGGGATTTTTATTTTTGTTTTTATGTATTGTATTATGTTAGCTCTTAATTTCAAAAGAATATATATATATATATATATATATAGGTAAGTGTTGGTAAATTAATTGATACTGAATAAACAGTGGATAGGTTAAGAAAAAAATGATAAAATATAACATAATAGTCAATAAAAATTGACAAATATTCATAATAATTGATTTAGCGATAGTTCATCAACTGTATATTGCGCGTTTTCGACCGGAGGCGCCGGTTGACCTGAAGTGATGCTGTGACCGCGCCTTCTGCGCCCTCTATCTCGAAAACGGTCAACTTTATCGAAATTTTTTTCAAACAAAATTTGTAGATAATTTTGTATTCTACAATATTGATAATAACTAAAAATAGGAAAAAACCCATAGGAAACGAGATATTTCGAAAAAAAGCGCAAAAACCGATTTTTGTGACCTTTGACCTAAAATTTAATAGTTGCTCACACCCTACCATATGTAGGTTTTGAGACAATATTTAGGGAGTCAATATAAAGTATTTACAGATTTTCAGGTGGGTATCTCGAATTCCGAGGTGAAATGTATTATTTGACTGGACTAGCGTAGTGATCATATTCGAACAGCAATAACTCTTAAATTATGTAACTTACAGAAATGATGCAAGTGTTGTTTTGTAGCTAATATCCTCGCGTGTTAAATCATTGAAAAAAAATTATACTTCAATGTGCTAGTTCTTGTATTATTGCGGATTTACTAAGAAAATCATCTACATATTTTTACTAAAACTTTTTTAGAGAATTTTTTTATGGCGTTTTCAAGTTAAATGTTTTTATATTGTTATACTTCAATGGAAGGTGGTAGTTTCATCTTTCAAAAAAGATTTTTTCACATCTGTAGGACCTTTATGTCCAAAGAAATCGATATTATTTGGAAGGGTCAACGAAAATAAAAAGTAAATTTAAAATGGGAGCTACTCCCCAAAACTAAGGGGGTAAACTTCCAAGTTTGGGTGTTTTTGTCGATAATATTAGGTATATTTTGATGACCTTAAATTATCGCTAAGTCATGACCAAACACACTGTATAGATAAGGATGGGCGTGCACCAAAGAGGCAAGGCAAGTAGTATGTTGTCTATGGGCAGTATATATTTTATGTTCTGTGGGCAGTAGCGTGGCGCTCGAGCGGCGAGCAGAATCGCAGTAAGGGGGGCAGTTTGTTCACAAATGCAGTGTACCGAAAAAATGAGCATTCGGTTCATCATCCGTGCTACAGAAACAAAAAGAAATAACTCAAAGACAGCAAAAGATCTCTACAAGGACTATGAATTCAATTTCAAGTTTGGTCGTCTCGGATATTTGTTGTGAAGAACAAAATTGTTAAATTGATTTGTGATGATAGAAATAGAGGAGAAAACAGAAGAAAAGATAGAAAGAGCTATATTGACAATAGGTAGGTATTTCAAGGAATGAGGCAACAACTCAAGCTGCAGCACTTTCTGTTCTCAGAAAACAATCGATAACTTTGATCTATTTTTGATTTATTCAGTTGTCCAAAAATTCATTTGATCTTTTTCAGGTTGGATCTTATCATTAGAGCCTTGATATTTTTGATATCAACATGCGGTTGACTGATGGGGTTTCAGTTATTGAAATGAATCTATAGTCCTAACAAAGCATGCTATCTGGTCACTCCATAGCTTCAGCGGCTGTCATACGAAATCTTTCATTTTTTCGAGAACGCAAGATCAAATTCTAACCTCCTATTTATTTGTCCGATTTTCCCCGACCACACATCCTTCCCTGACTAGGTTGCAGAACGAAATTCAATGCAGCATTTTACACAAGCAACAGAGGGCAGTCTCTCACCAACTGAGATTTCAACTCTTACAGAGGGCCTTTTCTCAAAACTCTTTCAAGTTAGAGTTGGTACCCTATACTGAATGTTATCTATGACTGAATTGGTCGCTCACCAACATTCCTTCAGAGCGTTTTTGAGCAAATCTGAAGGGACTGAGAGATGAATGCAGAGAGGTGGGGATGAATATCCACCCCAGAAGTTTTCAAATTGTCAGCCATTTTAACCACTTCAAGGACTCAAAAATGCAAACCGTAATATTCATGTTAAGGGACAAGTGATTGAGGTATAACTCACCCCCTATTCCCAATTAATAATTTAGGGGTGATAGCCAAGGGTTGAGGAGATTTCGATTTACAATTCTGCTATATCCCCATACGAATAGAAATTGTCCAGTTCCGACATTTTTCCCGAAATCATCCTTGCCCCTGTAGAGAGAATTTTCTTTATGGTCTAAGTCAATGAGCTATTGACCTTAGTCCTTTCGCTCAGTTGTATATATTTTTTCCTAATCCTACTTCGATTCTACATATCTTTCATAAATTTATAGAACCTGCCATAATAGACACAACTTAATACCTTAGTAATTTTTTTTGTAAATATGTATACAGAAAATTATGCATATAATTCTTTCACGGAGGAAGAATTTACTTCAAATATATTTCTCGAGACTCATTGACATAGAAATGTCGAAAAAGGTTTTCGAATTCAATCATTAGATACTGCACAGTATCAATAATAACATTCAACAAATGGAGGGCTCAGAATACAAGGAGACACTTTTTGTCATTTTTAAGTTAGCAACGCTATGACATGCACCAAGTATGTTAAATTTCAGTGTAATAATGAACCAAGCACTGGGTGGTGATAATATCCGCTCGACAGCAGAAAGTTTTGTTGCTCAGTAAAAATTGTTATTTTCTTTCAGAATACTTCAGAGCTAAGTTGAGATCAAATTTGACCAATAAAACCTATGTAAATGCCTAAGTAACTCCTAATACATCTTAATGGAATAACTATTTTTTGAAAATGTTTACAGGGATTGAAAATGAAGCTTTATTTGCAATTTTCTGTAGCTCAAAAAGTTAAAGTGTTCACTTGTATTCTGATCCCTCCAAATACGTGTTGACAAGAATTTGGATCACGCCAAGCTGCCGAACTGATTGATTATATTTTTTCTTACTAAACGCCTAACACTACTGGGTACTCAAGTCTCTACATGTGAGCTTGTGAATCAATTCATCATTCCGAAAAATCTCGTCTTGTTCAAATCATAAAAATATAAAATGAATTTGTTTGGCTTACCAATTGTGCATTCGGAAAAATCGAGCTAGATATCTGTGCTAGGGTTCCTAAACAATACATCAAAATGAACGTCAAGTTGTATCGATCTTTTACGACTTCATCGCCATTAGAAACCATTTCGATTAATTAGCGGCTCTCAAGCTGGGACAATTATATCATCTCAATAGGAGAAATGATTGTGAATGTCTCTGCTCCCGGAATATCTGAACCTGATAAGAAATCTGCACCGTTTGTTATCTTGCTCCATTTTGATTATTAATGGATTATGATAATGACGACAAAAATTGAAAGTGTATAATCTCTCATATTGTAAACTGAATGCTATTTTAACGAGATAAGCAGGTATTTCGCGCGTATAGGCGTCGAAAAAGCTGTTAATGCCAATTATCCAAATTATACAGGATGTTTCGAAAAAATCAAGAATGAAAGAAAGAAATTTATATGGCACTTGATATTGATACCAAATATATGAATGCAAAATCTCAGTACAATCGGAATAATATTCTGGAAATCAAGGAAAAAATTAAAGATATAAAAATAAATAATTGAAGAAAAATTAGATTTTATGGTTCTGATGATGTCATCCTCATTAAATCTTGCACGAACATTCGGTATATCAGTCTTGATTCACGACATAAATTTCACTCAAATCGGATGTCTTTTAATGGAAATATCCTTTCAATATTCAACTGACTTTTCTATGGTTCTGTTAAAATTATGGCCACAAAATTTTGCATGAACATTCAGGATATCAATCTTAATTCAAAAATAAATTTCAATTGAATCGAATATATTTTTAAGGAAATTTGATTTTTTAATCAATTGTTGTAGGGAACTCGATTTATAACTGCATTTACTCAACATACATTCATTTTATTCCATTCATATCCGTATTACAACTTACCCGTATAGGGGGAGGTCCATGATGTATAAGAATACATGTTTCTTATATCATGAGGAGGTCTACAACTATTTACAATAAGCAAATCTGTCAACTGGTTTTATTTCTCTTTTTGATCTATTTGTAATTAACAGGTCAGTTTAGTCTCTAACCTCTTTTCCAAACAATCATCTTCATTACTGTCTTCATTAACATCGATAGGTTCCTTTGATATATTTAAAGCCATCGAAATGATGCAGTTCATAAGTTTTGCATAATTGATTGGCGTGCTGTTTCCAAGTAACAAATATGTGCATTTGCCAATCTTTTTAATTACTATAACCTCTCACCCAACTAACTTTATAACAATTCTACAGATGTGGAAGAAACGGATGGAAACACAGGAGTTTCAGTGTTAAATTCACGCTGGTTCGGAGTCCAGTGAAGCAGTGGAAGAATCGAAACCTCGGAGCGATGCGATGTTGAATAAGCGGCTGGTCTGTTGGAATGGCAGTCTGTAGTGAGTGGGGAATCAGTAAGACTCCAAACGGGAGATGGATAACATCGCATGACTATTGAAAATGAATACGACAAATTTTCTCCACTCTTATGGGCGCCTTGGGCGGAAGTTATTTGCCTCAATGAATGAAACAAATAATTTCCTGTGAAAATTAATATTCAGGTTCTTTTTCGTCATAACTGGTTTTAAATAAAATAAAATAATTGGTAGCTGACTGTCGGAATAATTTGATTCTGTAATAGATCCAAATATTTTGTAGCGTTTAGGTTACCATCGGTGAAAACTGGCCCTATCATGTAATTACCCAGCATTCGTTTGGCAAGAGAAGTGGATGTGTGTGCTGCTGTTGAAACCAGTGCACCTTGTTCTAGCAGAAAAATTGCCCAGCAAGTCGATTTGGGCGATAAAACTGTTCGGAAATTTTGAAAATAAATGGTTACAAATGTTATAAGGTGCAAACCTTTCAGGAAATTTTTCCAGAAGACCATTTCAAAAGAATGGAATTCTGGGAAAAGATGATGGAAAAAGAGAATGAGATTAGTTCTTTTCTGAGCAATATCTTATTCACGGATGAGTCATCGTTTTCATTGCATAGAAAACATAACCCATCCGTAGTAAGATATTGGTCTAAGGAGAATAAGCACCTGAGTATTCCTGTGCGTACCCAGTATCCTGAAAAACTTAATGTTTGGACAGGAATGCTGGGTAATTACATGATAGGGCCATTTTTCATCGATGGTAACCTAAACGCTGCAAAATATTTGGATCCATTACAGAATAAAATACCCAAGTCATAACGCAAGCGTAGTCACACAATATCTAAGAACGACTTTTTCTGACCACAACGGAACCATCAAATGGCTCCCCAGATTTATTTCCCAATGATTTCTTTCTTTGGGGATATCTCAAAAATATGGTGTATTGGCAAGAAATTGAAAGAGCGACGAACATTATTGAATTAAGGTCCAAAATAATCCAACTTTGTTCCAAAATAGCAAGTACGCCGCGAATCTTCTCCGAGATATGAGATTAAATCTTTATAACAGATTAATTTCTGTTTTTTTTTCATATTGTTATTTTCGTTGAATTTGTTTTTGTTTTTCGTAGAATTTATTTTATTTTCAAACCAGTTATGACGAAAAAGAACCTGAATATTAATTTTCACAGGAAATATTTGTTTCATTCATTGAGGCAAATAACTTCCGCCCATGGCGCCCAAAAGAGTGGAGAAAATTTGTCGTATTCATTTTCAATAGTCATGCGATGTTATCCATCTCCCGTTTGGAGTCTTACTGATTCGATATTCGAGCCTAGATCGTTGCTTGCGCGCTTCCCCACTCACTACAGACTGCCATTCCAACAGACCAGCCGCTTATTCAACATCGCATCGCTCCGAGGTTTCGATTCTTCCACTGCTTCACTGGACTCCGAACCAGCGTGAATTTAACACTGAAACTCCTGTGTTTCCATCCGTTTCTTCCACATCTGTATATAGTAGGAGAGCTGGCACGAATTTTTGGGTAGGTATTGAGGCAAGCTGAAAACTTGTCAGATGCCTCTCCTATTATATCCCAACTCGGGATTGCAGATCTGGCTGGTGAGTAGCGGGGCTAAATCAACCCCTACATTTTTAATGGCCTGGCAGGTAGAAAGCCCTACCGAAATGATCTGTCTTTTTGGGAATCTTATTTTTAGTTATAAGTACATAAGTAAAATTTCAAGCTGCCTCAAAAACATTTTTTATAATTTTTTGCAACATATTTTTGCACGCGTCTGGCAATGTTAAAACCCTGATTAAATTATTTGGCAGCTTGAAATTTTAATGGAGTGTTACTTATAACTAAAAATAAGATTCCCAAAAAGACAGATCATTTCGGTAGGGCTTTCTACCTGCCAGGCCATTAAAAATGAAGGGGTTGATTTAGCCCCGCTACTCACCAGCCAGGTCTGCAATCCCGAGTTGGTATATAATAAGAGAGTAATCTGACAAGTTTTCAGCTTGCCTCAATACCTACCCAAAAATTCGTGCCAGCTCTCGGACTAATAGTCTTTAGCCAACGCTACTTTCCCTACAAAATAATTCACATTCTTAAGACCTACACAATTCCGATTTTGCTTTCTTAACATTTTCAATTAATTCATTTTTTTCAATAACAATATTACTCTTAATTCTATTTGGTAATAACAAAACTAAACTTGTTCATAATTCCGATTGAACAAGTATTGCAGGGCATACTACAGTGGTGCAATGTGGGGTAGAATTTAAGCAACCGTTTGAGATGAAACTTTTTTTAGAGCATATTTCACAGTCTTATGGCAATTTTCTGATGCCCCATTCGAGGCTGAATGGTAAGGTGGCGTCGTTATGTTTTTGATGCCGTTAATTTCTATGATTTTTTGAAATTCATGGGAAGTGATACTGTCATTGTCGGAGACGATACACAAAGGAAGTCCAAATGTTGAAAAAATTCCTCGCAAAACTTGAATTGTATTAAAGGAGCTGGTGGAGGATGTTTCGTACACTTCGACACACTTCTTATGAACATCGATCAAAGCAAAATAATATTTACTATTTAACGGTTCCATATAATCAATGTGCAAACGTTCCCAACATTCATTTGGATATTCTTATTTCTGTAAAACCCTTTTTGGTGGCCTTGAAAGGAATTTAATACAGGAATCACATTGTTTTGTCAATTTTTTGATTTGAGAATCCAGCCATGGCCACCAGAAATAAGAACGTGCCAAAGATTTAATCTTTACCACCCCCATATACAGGGTGTTTCATCATAAACTGGACAAACATATATTTTCGTGTAGAGGACATCGGGAGAATCTTTTTTGCCTTATACAATATATCCCGTTTTCTAAGCATAAGCGAGATACAGGATGTCAAACGTCATTTTTGAGCAAGATTCTTATGAGTGTGGTCAGTTATGTATAACACTTAAAATAACGGTTTTTGGTCAAATCTCAGTATTTTTGGAACCTCTATTCAGAAAAGTTTGTAATATATTTGATTGATATATGATTGGTTTTATTCATACGGCCTACAATGAATGCGTAAAATTAAAAGAATGCATCTTTAGCGCATACGCATAAAGGATACTTATGAAGACCTAATATCTAATATACTACACAGTTAAAGAGAGGTTTCATATTCAATTATGTATATCGATCAAAATTGATCCAATTTCTTTGTGTATCACAAACTAGTGGTTACCTACGCACAATAGGTTTCTGGAAAATGGCAAACAATCAACTCTTTTCGAGTATAGTTTTCTTGAATATAGATAATCGAGGATGAAATTGAACGGAAATTGTTAATAAGTACAAAAGAAGTAAGAGCAGAGTGTAAATGATTTTTTGAACTAAAATTTCTTATACTCTGATTTATTGGTTTGGATCCAGTTTTGCCGAGACTGAATAAAATTGGACATTCACGTACTGTTCAACATTTCAAAACGATCTGCGAATTTCACTAACATAAGTGTTATGTGAAGAGTACCTACCTGAAGTCGCTGTGTAGTAGGAGAAAATAACTGTTCGAATTGTTTCTTTTTGAAAACTTTATTAGATACGAAGACCTTTTTACAATACTGATTCAGTCGAATAGACTTCTTTATTTATAACTAATATGATATCACAAAATTTGGACACACACTTGACCCATAAAAGATGCTAGGAAAAGGATAACTCCATTTGAGGTAGATAGAAGAGAAAAAGCGTCAGTCTTTAAATCTGAGGGGACCAAACTGAAAAATAAAAACATCATATATTTTCTTAACGGCAATATGAAATAGAATCAGAAATCCACAGATACAATCACCACTGATAGAAAATGCCAGAAGCGAATGATTATGGCTTCAAAACAACAATTATGAGCTATATTGAACGAATTATAATAACGTGTTGATTGTTTGAGTTTCTATGTTCTTTAAAAACTTGCAATACCAACTTCTTCAGTTGATTCAGCAAGAAAATAAACCAGTTTAAACGATATTACGAAAAAAATGCCAAAACTAGGTGAAAAATGTGCCAATTTTTTCCTCCATTGGCTGACGTGAACAGTGACGGCAAGGAATTGCTATAAAATTAGAATAACCAAAATAAACGAGAAAAAGTTGATAATATTCCTATGTTAAAATCAATTCCTACGTTCCCCTTTCACGTGAGCCACTGAAGAAAAAAATGGCACATAACAGATTCGTTTACCTCCTTTATATGCAACGTATTTTCAGGATAAACTAAAAACCTCCCTAAAATAAGTTATGATCGCGTTTTTGAAAAATATCGTATAATGAGATACGCCACTGAACGAAACCATATGTGAATTAAAAAATGGTGGGTATATTGCAATTCAAAAACACTCCCATAACCACCAAAAAAGTAGCACATGCTAATTTTGACATTGCTACCTTAAATCAAAAATCTTTATTATTGATATTCCATACTTATTCGACGCATTGTACAGGATGTCTCACTTAGAAGTGCCCACTCTCAAAACCCAACAACGAATCAGAATTTGTGAAAACACCTATACAGGTGGATTTTTGATGACAGAGGGACTACAGGTTCTTACAAATTCGACTCCAGGCATACATTCGTGCTACAAAATAACCCACTTTTTATGGTTCAGATAATGCGATTCTCTTGAAATTTTGTACGAACATTCAGTATGTCAGTCTTCATTCACAAAATAAATTCCACTGGAATCGGTTATCTTGCAATGAAAATATAAAGATTGTTCCTTTCAATATTCCAATTGAATTTTTTATGGCGCAACTTGCAAGTGGTCGCAAAATTTCATTTCGATTGCTTTCGTTTTGTGTGAGATAATAGTGATGTTCTTTCGAACTGAACGAAGTGATTTATATAACTTCAATCAGAAAGATCAGTTGAAGCGATCGTTCTTTCGTTTTCAATCAGTTCCCCCTTCCACAACTCTAAAGTGATTGCAAGTGATTATTCTAATCGCGGAATAAGTTCCATCAGTTCAATCAGTACGAAAGAACACTACTATTGAGGAACAAAAATTGTCACGGTTTTATTTGCCGAGTTGTAATATGATCATGATTCCGTAGCCCTTTCATCGTTACGCCCATGCGATGCTGGAAACTTCGATCCGCGATGTTTTTTTTTGTATGTTAGATTTTTGTTCGATGCGCATATGGTAAGAGTCGACGTATGTTGAATATAATTTTTTTTCCTATGGTTTTGCTTTTCGGAGATATAGTTATCGTTTTCTACGGAATAATTCTCGAAAAGTTAATACAATTATTGATATAGAGGTGTTTTCTATTACGTTATTGAGTACCTTACCTGTAGAGTGCACTTCTTACGACGAAAGTCGGATAAAATTGTAATAAACCTCCACAAAGAGCCGACCAACATCTCAAGGCTCCTTTCTTCCTTCCTTCCGTACTACTCTCTTACCATAATTTTAATATCGTCTATCTACTACTAGTACGTTGGTATTGAGCATCCAAGAATTTAGACGAAAATACGTCGGTGTGCTGTTATTGCTACCCCGGGAAATTGGACCCCAATGAATACCTAAATTTCCAGTTACCTGTGTCAAAATTAGAGAACGTCCCAAAGCTGTCATTCCGATCATCCAGAGGACAGTTTAGTGAGAAAATTTGGAATTCCATACACAACGTTACATACTGCCAAAACTGAGGTCAGATAGATATTTTTTTTTCTTTAACTGAATATTTCTATAATTGCTGATTTGTATGAGATCTATGTAAACTGGGTATAACGTTATTTATACACGGGTGCACGAAAGTTTATTGAGGTATTTCTTTCAATTTGAATAGAGACATTGACAAAAACTTATCTATTGTATCTTTCTTTTGCCGTTTACCGTAGATTGTTATCTGTTCATTTAGATTTGATTTCTCGTAGTTGAAATCAGATTATCACTTTAGAAAAGGAAAATTTTAACTATTAAACTACGTGGCGCCCTAAAAATAATAGAATATTTTTCTTACAACTATAACCCACCCCAATTCTCCGACTGAGGGGCTATCCTTTTCTCTATCACCAACTACTGAACAGTAGGAATCGTGATAAATTGGCGCCCAACGTGGGGCTCATCAGGCCAGTAGACAAGTAGTTTTGCCCAAAATTTATTCTTTACATAAGTAGTTTACAAATTGTATAATAGTTTATCGGTTATATTTTGTTTCAGTCACTTTCATAATTCGGAATCAGTTTAATCTAACATTGTCATATTTTTTTTTTACATTTCTGGTGCGTTGGCATATTTATTTCTGATAGTATCATTGTCGATATCGATTGTTTCTGGCAGCACATTGGCGTACCATTTATATCTCTATTATATAGATTTGTTTTCTGGTTTTTTTTTTATTATTGAATTTGTTTCTATTGATTATTTTCGAGATAACCTTAAAGGGACTGTGTATCTTATATATATTTTGTAACTTTATATATTGCGTTGATCACTACTCTTTGATTTTAATTGATTTTCGTTATCAATTGAGGGTGAGATAAATTATATATACCATGGCACCTTATCGATATGAAATTAATCGGTTAAAAAAGGATGAGCTGATATATGAATTGCGTATTCGTGGGTTCAAGACAACTCAATGCCAGACTGTTCAAGATTTTACGTTCGTTACTTAGACCTCTGTTGAAGTTGGAAAAATTTAATAGGTCAGTGGAGTACCCGGAGCTCACATTGGATTTTTTGGAGGAATTCAATGTGATTTCAAGCAAATTAGCTGAGTTGAAAACTATTATGGAACAACCTAACTCTGATGGAACTTTTGTGTTTACTAGATTGAAGCATCTGTTGTCAAGATGTGATCGATTGTCTCTATCGGATGAGAAGAATCGACCCAAAGTCGAAATATTGCGGACCGATATTGCTACATTTCTGGAAAGAATCGTGGATAAACCGATTACCGAGGATTTTGCCAGCCTTATGCTTGATGATCACGCTGAAGAATACCCGTCTAGTGACTCTGATGGAGAAAATGCAGCGTCAGAACCAGCTTTAGTGAGATCGAGTACTAGAACTGCGTTACAACTTCCTACAAAACCGAATCTACAAAAATGGAATGTTACATTTTCCGGTGATTCTGCTGGAATGTCAGTCCACAGTTTCTTGGAACGTGTTGAAGAATTGCGTATCGCTAGGAATACTTCCGATGCCCATATTTTCTCTGCTGCTACAGACTTATTTTCTGGAAAGGCTTTATTGTGGTACCGAGCAAATCGAGATCGCTTCAGCGATTGGAAAGGACTTGCTGAACTGCTGAAAAAGCACTACGAACCACCTGATTACCGTCCTAGATTGTTTAAGGATATATTGAATCGCACTCAAGATCCATCTGAATCAATTATTGATTACCTAACATGTATGAATTCGATGTTTCGTCGATATGGAAATGTAGATGAGAGTATAAAAGTCAGTATTATAGTTCGCAATCTTGCACCATTTTACTCAACACAACTTCCAAGCGTTAATACCTTACAAGAATTAGAAGATACATGTCTAGTTTTGGAACAAAAAAAGTATAGAGCTGATAGTTATGCTCCTCCTACCAGGAAAAAGCATGCAGTCGTCGATCCAGACTTTGCATTTGTGTCAGCATTACCAAGTGAGAATATCTCTGCCACTGCTTCATCTTCTCCATCCACAGGAAATGTAATGTGCTGGAATTGCCGTGGAATAGGCCACACCCGTCAAAATTGTCAACAACCAAAGAAAATAATATGTTTTCGTTGCGGAAAAATGGACGTAACTGTTCGCCAGTGCCCGAATTGCTCTGCGGGAAACGGTCAGAGGAGAAACTGAAATGCCGGCCAGCTTCTCCACCTCATGTTGAATCGGCATCATTCAATAAAAATATTGTCCTTCTGGACTTCATAATCTCCCACGCCACCGATGATAAACGCCCCTACCTTGAGGTATCTATACTGGGATTTCCCATGGTTGGATTGTTGGACACCGGAGCTAGTCGAACCATAGTCGGTAATGTAGGCTATGATCAATTACTTCGTCTTGGTTTAAAGTTGATACCCAATGAAATTAACTGTACTGTGGCAAACGGAGAAAAGTGTTTGAGTATCGGATACATTAAGACACCGATGTGCCTAAAGGGTAAAATGAAGTGGATCGACATACTTGTTGTACCAAATCTTTCTCATACCTTGATATTGGGAATCGATTTTTGGTTGAAAATGGAAATAGTCCCAAACCTGAATGAAGATATATGGCACTTTGCCAGAAACCCTCCTAATTTGGAAATTGGTTCTGTTGAAGATAGAGATAACTTAACTCCAGAACAAGTTGCAAGACTCGACAAGTTGTTGGATGAAAAGTTTAAGAAGATGGGACTGGAATTAGGCTGTACACAGCTAGAAGAACATAAAATTGAAGTTTTGCCTGGTACTAGACCAATCAAACAGCGTTGGTATCCCGTTTCTCCTGTAAAGCAAAGAATAATTGACAAACACCTCGATGAAATGTTGAAAAGTGATGTGATAGAACCCTCTAGAAGTTCTTGGTCATCTCCGTTATGTCTGGTACCCAAAAAGAATGGAACCTATCGATTCTGCGTCGATTACCGCCAGCTTAACGCTGTAACAAAGAAGGATGCTTATCCTATCCCTTATATCTCTACCATCCTTGATCGTCTAAGAAACGCTAAGTATTTAAGTTCCCTCGACATAAAAAGTGCATTTTTTCAAATACCTTTGGCAGAAGAATCTCGTGAATATACAGCTTTCACTATTCCCGGACATGGATTGTATCAATTTAAACGAGTGGCATTTGGTTTGACTAACTCAACAGCTACATTTCAGCGAGCTATAGATCGTGCTTTAGGTCCCGAGTTGGAACCTTATGTTTTCAAATATATAGATGATATTATCATTATATCAGAGGACTTCGAAACTCACATGAGAATTCTAGAAGCCGTTTTTGATCGACTTATATCAGCAGGTCTCGTGGTTGGTCGTGAGAAATGTAAATTTTGCATGCCTCAATTAAAGTATCTGGGATATGTTGTGGATGTTTTAGGAGTAAGACCTGATCCAGAAAAGGTTGAAGCTATACTTGGTATTCCTACACCCAAGAATATTACTGAAATTCGTCGTTTCATTGGAACAGCCTCATGGTACCGCCGTTTTGTACCTAATTTCTCATCAATTTTAGCTCCATTATCAAATCTAACTAAGAAAAATGTTACGTGGAATTGGACAGAAGAGTGTGAAAAATCTTTTCAGTATTTGAAAGAATGTTTGTCTACCGCCCCTGTTTTGAGTTGTCCGGACTTTAGTAAGAAATTCATCGTGCAGACTGATGCATCAGCTTATGGTATCGGAGCTGTGCTGTCGCAGGATTCTGATGATGGCGAACATGTAATAGCCTTTCTTTCCAGATCTCTTACACGTCAAGAGAGAAATTATTCTACTACAGAGCGTGAATGTCTAGCAGTGATTTGGGCTGTCGAGAAACTTCGATATTATTTGGAAGGAACGTCTTTTCGTGTAATTACGGATCACCATTCTCTATTATGGTTAAATAACTTGAAGGATCCCCAAGGACGATTGGCGCGATGGAGTCTACGACTTATGGCATTTGATTTTGAAATTGTCCATAGAAAGGGCAAAGATAACGTAGTGCCGGACTTGCTTTCTCGTTCTGTAGATCCGATGATAGGATCGGTTGAGAATACTGATATTTCTCAAGATTTTACGTTAAGTAAAGATTCGTGGTATAAAAAAATGCTTGAAGAAGTTGAAAAATTTCCTGATAAGTATGCGACTTGGAGAGTCGAAAAAGGATTGCTTTATAAGTATACCTCCTGTAAAATTCCCGAATTGTCTTCAGAGGCAGACTATTGGAAAATAGTGGTGCCTAAGGATTTTAGAATTAATTTAATACGCCAATGTCATGATGAACCCATCTCTGGACATCTTGGAACCTTTAAAACTTATTGGAGATTGAAATCGCGATATTTCTGGCCAAAAATGAAGGTAGATGTTATGAGATATGTGAATAGATGTTCGACCTGTTGTGCCTGTAAACCAGAGCATAAAGCCCCTGCTGGACTAATGGGATCCCGTCCTCCTATCAACCAACCGTGGCAGATGATTAGCCTTGATTTTGTGGGACCACTTCCATCATCTTCGTGTGGCTACAAGTATCTAATAGTTGTCACTGATTACTTTAGCAAATATGTCTTACTTTCCCCCCTTAGAACAGCTACTTCAAAATCTCTGACGAAATTTGTAGAAGAAAGTGTGTTTTTAGTTTATGGAGCTCCACAGACTTTAATATGTGATAATGGTACTCCTATGCGTGGTGCAGAATTTGTGCGTATGGTAGCTAAGTATGGCTGTAAAATATCTTATACACCTGTATACCATCCCTGTGCAGATCCAACAGAGCGGTCGAATCAGACGATTAAAACTATGATTCGTTGTTACCTGAAGGATAATCATAGAAAATGGGCTGATAATATCGCCGCACTAGGTTGTGCTTTACGTACTGCAAAAAGTGAGGTTACTGGATACAGCCCTTATTATGTCAATTTTGGACGTGAATGTTGCCTGAATGGGAAGAATTTTGAAAGTCAGCTTTCTTCAGAGAATACTGATCTTGGAGTAAGAGATGCCGGTTTTCGTAAACTTTTTGCTGATGTCCAAAATCGCTTGCATCGGGCTCAGGAGCGATATCGTCACACATATAATTTGCGTCGTCGTTCTGTTTCTTATGATGTTGGAGATCAAGTTATGTTAAAGAACAAATCTCTTTCCAATGCTGCCTACCATTTCAGTGCTAAACTTGCTCCGAAATATAAGTGTTGTTTTGTCCCTGAATAAATGAGATTTTGTCTTTGATCTTTATTCCCGAATATTCAGTTGATCTTTGTTCCCGAATATTTCAGTTGATCTTTATTCCTGAATATTTCAGTTGATCTTTATTCCCGAATTTTTCAGTTGATCTTTATTCCCGAATATTTCAGTGAAATTTCCTCATGTTATATCGAATAAACACTATTCTGATCGTCAGCGAGCTGGAAGCTCACTTCCTCGGAAAGTAGAGGGGGCATTGTCACGGTTTTATTTGCCGAGTTGTAATATGATCATGATTCCCGTAGCCCTTTCATCGTTACGCCCATGCGATGCTGGAAACTTCGATCCGCGATGTTTTTTTTTGTATGTTAGATTTTTGTTCGATGCGCATATGGTAAGAGTCGACGTATGTTGAATATAATTTTTTTTCCTATGGTTTTGCTTTTCGGAGATATAGTTATCGTTTTCTACGGAATAATTCTCGAAAAGTTAATACAATTATTGATATAGAAGTGTTTTCTATTACGTTATTGAGTATCTTATCTGTAGAGTGCACTTCTTACGACGAAAGTCGGATAAAAATTGTAATAAACCTCCACAAAGAGCCGACCAACATCTCAAGGCTCCTTTCTTCCTTCCTTCCGTACTACTCTCTTACCATAATTTCAATATCGTCTATCTACTACTAGTACGTTAGTATTGAGCATCCAAGAATTTAGACGAAAATACGTCGGTGTGCTGTTATTGCTACCCTGGGAAATTGGACCCCAATGAATACCTAAATTTCCAGTTACCTGTGTCAAAATTAGAGAACGTCCCAAAGCTGTCATTCCGATCATCCAGAGGACAGTTTAGTGAGAAAATTTGGAATTCCATACACAACGTTACATACTGCCAAAACTGAGGTCAGATAGATATTTTTTTTTCTTTAACTGAATATTTCTATAATTGCTGATTTGTATGAGATCTATGTAAACTGGGTATAACGTTATACACGGGTGCACGAAAGTTTATTGAGGTATTTCTTTCAATTTGAATAGAGACATTGACAAAAACTTATCTATTGTATCTTTCTTTTGCCGTTTACCGTAGATTGTTATCTGTTCATTTAGATTTGATTTCTCGTAGTTGAAATCAGATTATCACTTTAGAAAAGGAAAATTTTAACTATTAAACTACGTGGCGCCCTAAAAATAATAGAATATTTTTCTTACAACTATAACCCACCCCAATTCTCCGACTGAGGGGCTATCCTTTTCTCTATCACCAACTACTGAACAGTAGGAATCGTGATAAAATTTGAGTGGCCATTTTTATGGAACACCCCGTACGATTTGGTCTACGAACTTTACCGAGGAATTTTTCAGCCGAGCTAATCCTGAATACTTCAAATCTATAGGACAATCCCTTCGAAAGTTATCGTGCTAACGGACGGACACGGATATGATTGAATTTGAGCACAAATTCGTCATCAGGGAGTCGACTCCTATCGTTTGAGACCATTTTCGGCTCAAAATTCGAAAATTACAGACATTTGTGTAAACCGATATAGTACTCGTTAAGTACGATTGCTCAAAAACTAACTAATGTTTCAAAACTCCTGACGAAATTGATTTCGTTTTTTTCCTGGAAAGGACAAAAAAATGTTAAATTCGAAAAAAAACTATAATAAACATCTGTATTGATGAGAACTGCTTATTGGCTTGACTCATACTTTAAGTACTGTAAAACGGGCAATAATATAATTAGGGAAGTATGGATTTTTCGAGAGATAATATTGCGAATAGTGCGAACCTGGTGAATTTCCATTTCTGATTATATGTAGCTATTTTTGTAGATGCATCAATTCAAAAATAGAGTACAACATAATAGAATTTTGAGGTGTTCTCCCAAGACTGGCTGAGCAATTAATAGTTAGCATGGAAAAAAGAGGGAGGACTAAGATTGTTAATTGAATATAATAAACATAAATTAGGAGATCGCTGGAGTTCATTCATAACCTATTCGACCTACTTTGATATCGGCGGCCTATTGCACCAAATTATGTGGCCATTAAACAATGAATATTCAATTCAAAAAACAATCAGTTAAGTGCAATGCCTCTAATGTATTGATATCAATTTAAATGCTTTCTTTCTCTGAATGTCATTCAAACTAGCCAATGAAAACGATTTTGGGAATGATATAAACCAATCCTTCGAAATGCGAAAAATTTTAATAATATCAAGATCTACCTGAGCATTTTTTGGATACTGGAAAAAAATTCCTAACGAAAAACGATTAAAACAATTAAACTCCAAAAGTGGAGATCAAAAAAAGTTCGTAAGAAAACAGATCAATTTAGACCAGTTTTGAAAAAAAAACAAAATATTAACTTATAAACAATATTTATTTGAACGGCTGGTTTGATGAATTTTATGGATACTATGAATTATCAAGATAATAAGATTTCTCATATTGTACACAAGGCAGCAATTCCTGAGATATTCTCAAAAAGCTCACAATGCGGAGGTTACTGAGAAATTCTCATACTGCTCACAATGCGAAGATTGTTAGGAAGTTTTCATACTTGTCACAATGGGAGGTTTATGCGAATATCTTAGTGACCTCCACAATGTGAGCAGGCCCCGTATTCTGAACAAGTGATCTCTCAATGCGTATACGAACTATACATTGGCCAGTTCGAGAATTTCCACAAGAATGGGAATTTTCCAGGAGGAGAGATATAGAGCTCCCAGTAACCTCTCAGGGACATTACAAAAGTAGGTACTAACAATCTCCCCAAAAGTTATCGCTGGGATATCTTTAGGTTTAGGACATATTTGTGTTGACTGGACCTGTATATGCTTTTTTCTATAATTATTATTGAAATGGGTTTATTCAGTCTGAATGAATAGAAGCAATCCAATTCAATATCTCCATGAAAGCTATTATTCGTAGTTTGACTGATTCAACAGAATATATTTATCAGTTTCCAGACGAATGATAATGATAGTAACATTATTTCGCATTGCATGCTTCAGGTATTCTTTACATCAACTAATCAACTGTTTTCCGGTATCGCTAGTTTACTTGAAGATCGAATTTATAGAGTCCAAACATGAAAGGAAGTGGATTCACATCAGGACAATCCTTAGAACATTTTTCACCAATTTTTCTGTTTGGACGCTTACCATAAGAGTAGTTTTTATCTGACTCAATAATTAGATGTGGCGTGATGTTGCAAACTTAATTGTCCATGATAAATAATTTCAGCTTAAATATTTTGGAAAAAGGTTGAATGGGTTTTTAAAATAATATGGCCCGATTGAATTTCCAATGAAATATGTTGCAAACATTATTTGTATCTCTATTATTCAAATCGATAATCTACACATCACTTCTTCTATCTCTTCTGACAGTTGTCAACACTCGCTCGACATTAATTGAGATATACATTTAGAAGATACGATATACAATGCACCAGACAGAGAATCAGGCAAGTTGATAAGTTGTATATTCGAAAGTTTCACGTGCTCTAACTGACTGAATTCAGTTGTATTATTGGAATAATGTAGTGTAGTCTCTTCCTTAACGTTGGAAGTGGCTCAACTTGCCAGCAAAATTCTCTGTCTGATGCAATGTACGAGGGCAGTTCATCGGATTGCCTCATCGACCCTCTCGGTGTCCACTGTGACGATGTTTGAGCAGAGTTTCCTCCGTCAATTGAGCAACGTATTGTTCTCTCCACTCCTTGCTTGCTTGCTTAGACTCTGGGGTGTAGTGGTGCACCCACGTTTTATCACAGGTGATAATGTGAGTGAGAAATTGGTCTCCTTGTTCCTGAGATCGTGCAAGAAGACGCCCACACACCTGAAAACGATGCAATTTCTGGCCAGCTATGAGAAGCGAGGAAACCACCTGGCGCAACCCTTACGGTACCCTTGCTGCTCTGTGAGTATGGAGTAGGTGCTCGAATAACTTATCCCGACCTAACTTGCAATTTCAGAAGTGGTACGACGTCTGTCGTCTTCAATAAGCTGTCGAACACTACTGATGTTGTTCGCTGCGGTCATGGCTCTCATTTTCAACACAATCACGACCCTCCACGAACTGTTTATGCCATGCAAATACTCTGGCTCGCGACAGTGTCTCTTCTCTGAACATCGGCAGTCAATTTCCTCAAGATTTTGGCCAGTTTTACGCCTTCTGCGGCGAGAATTATGCGGCGTTCCCACGAGGCGTTATTCAGTGAACCACGCTTTCGTGAAATACACTTCTGTGTGAACGCATAGTCGTTAAACTTGCTTTCGTGAGGAATGCGTTCACACAGAAGTGTATTTCACGAAAGCGTGGTTCACTGTCGTGAATAACGCCTTGTGGGAACGCCGCATTACATTACAATTACATGATTACAACACGTTGCGCAATTGACGGAGGAACCTCTTGCTCAAACATCGTCACAGTGGACACCGAGAGGGTCGATGAGGCAATCCGACGTGCTTCCCTTACTCCTGACAAACTTACCCAACAACAAAAAATCAGGAATACTCTCCCCCTACTATTGTGCCTGAAAATCGAAAAGTCTCGTTTATATTTGAACTGCCCTCGTATATTGTATCTTTCCGATGCGAATTTTCAAACCTGTATTTCACTAGTTAGACATAAATATTCCGAAACTCCAGAGTAAAACATTCGAGTATTAACATGCTTAGGGGTTAACTTGGAAGATTTTTGCTAAAGCCTCCTTGAAAGGATCAGCTGAAATGGTGCCACTGTATAGTCCGTTCACGAAAGGTTGAGCCGTCGGTTGGCCATGGAAATTTGGCATATTCCACTGTGTATATTAAAATTTTAGGTTATGTTGTTTATTTCCTTGTCAGATTGATACGCAATGTTGTCAATATTGCATAGAGTTCTCTGATAACTAGCAAGCTCTTCGGACGAGACCGGGTATGTTCGGCAACGTTGACTTTATTTTACGTTATGACAGCAAATACTGCCAACTTCAGATAAATAAACAAACGCCTACTATGCGCTCAAACTTTCGTGAACGGACTATACTTTTCTATACGTGAAGCGTGCTGTTCAATAAAATTTCAATAAGAAAGTTTTCATAGATTCCCTGATGTTCAGATCTGCCAGCTTTGCTGAGGAGATGTTATGCATCAAAATAACAGTTCATGACTTTGCCCAATGGTATCTACTATACATATTTCCTACAGAGATCACATGACCAGCTCGATGTACGGAAGTGTTTTTATTATATTTAAATATTTTCAAAGATATAGGTACTCACTTTTCTACATTTATATACGCTACATTAGCCAAATATCCTGAAGAAGCTCCAAAAGTTATTATGATAATCATGTACTGCCAGTCGTGAGGAAATAACACCGGAAGATTTCTTCTAGGACGAGCATTGCACATCATTACTGCAGGTACGAAGAGGAGGAACCGAAAGAGGGAAATAACAACCAAGGAAGGACCATTCAGTTTCTGTGAAATACAGATCTTCATATTTTCTATTTATTAGACAGTACGCAGAAGAAACGTACATACCTTCTTCACTTTCGACGCTGTTATCCTGCCACATACATCAGAAACACAATACATGAAGTAAGTCGTAACAGGTACAAAGAATAAATCTGGAATAAAAAAATTTCAATATTCAATTCCATCAAAAAGCATGTTATGATCTTGTATAATTGAACTTTTCTCTTTTAGTTCTCATCTATTTTGTTTTCAATTCAATGGTTTTCTATCAAGACGAACACCCGTTACCCCTTATTTATTTCGGAAATCTATCCCGCGAAAACAAATTTTCAAGGAAAATCATGAGGGTTGTTGTTTTAACTCCTAATATTAAAGTTATGGGATCAAAAAAAAAAAATGTGTGAGTACATCTACTTAATGAATTATATTATTTGTATAGTTTTATGACTCAGTGTTTTTTAGGGCTCTTAATAAAATTAAAAACTGTCAACTCGTCATTCCCTTCCAAAGGCTGTATCTTGTAAGGGAGGTCGATTTCGAAAAAAGTTTATATGAACTACCCCTGCTTATTTTCATCGAGGATCATCTCTCCAAGTCCCTCGCACTTGTTTACAGACAATATAATAATATTATAATAGGGCTGTGCTTCAATTCATGTATTGTGATGAGTTTCCAAGTAGCGTGACACTAAGTGAGGGCCACTATTTCCACTGCGTCCCTTCCACTCCACGGACTTTTGGACCTCACCTCGGATTGATCGGAAGCTTCTGAGGTCTTTAACGAAGCCTATGAGTGATCAGTGTAATCATAATCAACCAATTATTGCTTAGTGGCAATTATATGCGGACACTTGAAGACAGTATACTCCGTTCACGAAAGGTTGAGCCGTGGGTTGTTCATGACAATTTGGCATATTCCACTGTGTATATTGAAATTTTAGGTTATATTGTTTATTTTCTTAACAGATTGATACGCAATGTTGTCAATATTGCATAGAGTTCTCTGATAACTTGCAAGCTCGTCGGACGAGGCCGGGTACATTCGGCAACGTTGACTTTATTTTACGGTATGACAGCAAATACTGCCAACTTCAGATAAATAAACAAACGCCTACTATGCGCTCAAACTTTCGTGAACGGATTATATGTACTCATATGGAACGCGATGATTGAAAAAGTTATGTGAAATGACTAGACACCTTAAAGGGGCCCACTCACTAGGAAGGAAGAATGGGCAGTTAAGTATCTGCACGTTTGCTGTAAAGTAAACGTGTACATTCATATTTCCCACACACAGACACTTTTGCGTGTGGAGTGAGGATGTACGACAAGCGTGAGATGACGTAGAATGTTAATGGCAGTGGCGTATATTGTTATTAAGGAAAAAATGTCCAATGTATAAATAGCGAACCCGACACTGTATTGCTAAAAATATGAAACGTGCACAGACTTGTTGCCCATACACGGTCGTTTTTGGTCATTCTTCCACGTACGATGAGCAATGCACACGCTAAAAATCAAAACCGACGGAGATAATTGCGCATTCCAAATTTCGAACGGCGGAACGCCATACACACACTGTTTTAACTGTACCCCGTACCACGCGCATTCAAGTCTTCGCGCTTCCCTCTTAGTGAGTGGGCCCTTTAACACTTACCATTCCACTTGCCATCGCCAAGGCCATCGGAAACCACAAGAGACGCCACGGCAGGGTACACCGGCAATACTGTGAAGATAACCAAACCCATTATTGCCATACTGGTCCACATTCTTCGAACTATATGAAAAACTTCCTTGTATGTCATCACCTTCTTGCGATTGGCAATCACTGCTGTTTTCATATGGTGTTTATAAAAATTCGTTTGTAATGACAAAACAAACATCATCAGAGTAAAGCTGACGAAGGCTGTGCCTGAACTGAAGTATATTATAGCCGTGAGTTTGGAGTCTGCTCCTATGGATAAGGATAATATCTGGAACACGGCTGAAAATATTCCGGCAGTACCTTGGCCTATTAGGTAAGGAATCAGATAGCTAGGAGGAAAGAAAGATATCACCTCGTAAATGCAGATGTTGATGAAGGATTTCATTGCTAAAATGTAGAAAAAGCAGCGGTTATCGATTGAAAGATAAAACTTTCGAATATTTCAATTTTTGTATGAGACATACTTCATTGAAAGTCTCACAACTTAAGATGAACTACTACTTTAAATCACGAAAACTTTTATAGCTTATCAGACATATACTCTATACTCATCGTGGTGATATTCGTTTTGGAAGAATGCATGCAAAATAGCTTATTATCGTCGCGAATTTGTATTCAGGGATATCCAGAGAGGCGCCATCCGGATTGAGTTATAATTAGATTGATTATTTTTCTTTTGCAATTTGTATTTGGTTACCTGGTTCATTCAATTTCAAAATAAAAACAAATTCAAAATACTCAGACACAGAAAGAATACACTTCAAACTTTTAATGAGAAAATGCTCACAACATTATTCATTATTTGAAAATCTCTTTTCGCAATATAATGAAAATTTCAAGTAAACAAAATTAGACAAAAAAAGTAGATTTATTTGGAAATCGAATATTCGAGAAGAATAGGCCTATCCACCTATTTGGAAATTCTCTATTCAAATATTGGTGAACATCATTTCTGAGGTGAGCAGGTGCGCCATCTAGCCGAAACCACATGATTATGCTTGTTTCCAGGGGAATATCATTCAACATCTCTGAAAATTCTTTTTCAAGAAAAGAGAGAAACTTAGTGCCACCCAAAGAACCTTTGAAAAAAAGGTCCAAAAACATGGGTTCCCATAACACCCCCATATATTTGCACACCACCTATGTCAATTGATCCCGAAAAATGAGGATTTTCTGCATCATAAAAGTGAAAATTGTGTCTGTTTACTAATCCCGTATTATGAGGAGAGCACTCATCTGTAAACATAATTAAGTTTGGGAAATCAAAATCTTCGTTATATTTTTGTAGAACCCAGGAGCAAAATGCCAGTTTCCAATTAGCATCATTGTCGGTTATGAGTTGAATGCTATAAGGGTGGTTATTGTATTTTCCAATATCCTTCGAACACTTGATCTGCTAATTCAACAATCCCTACTTATTATTCGTTGGCTGATATGTCGGTTTTCAATCACTGAAAGGATAACGGGATACTCATTCTCTCCGTGATATACTATCTTTTGTGCAATTTTTTGTACTTGATATTTCTATTATTGTAGAAAATTTGTTTGATTCTTTCAAAATAGTTTTTTAATCAACTGTAACATATTTTTATTTGATTGATACTCACAATTTATTCCAGCCACAGTCACCATTGTTACCAAGAAGAACTGATTTTGCCCTGTAAAAGCAACAACCAAAATCTTAAGAATCAACAAACCTCTATAACTTCTTACATGTGTCCGTATCGACGAATATAAAGCTGAGCACCGTCACAAAAAGGAGAAGAATCATGGTGGTCGCACAAATAATAGTCGTTCTCGTGTTGAGCTTGTACCTGATCAGTGTTACCATTAGGTTGAAGCACATGCTGGTTGTCTGGGAGATGATGGTCAATATTGAAGCGAATTCTATCTGCCACCATGTCCTATCGTCCACTGTGACTTCTGCAAGTGTGGTATTTCGAAATTTGTACATCCAGTACTGCCCAGAAAAGAGAAGAGACGTCAGTAGACAGTCACTAAAAATTGAAAAAGAACCACCTAACGTATTTGGTGCACCTTTATTCGTTACGTGGTAGGAGAGGATATTCTTTCAAGAACTTACATGGCTTGCAGTCGTGAAGAAATTGAATGGTAGTAGTAGCAATACTCCAATTAGAAAAAAAGTTATGTATGTCAAGTTGAAGGTATCCCTGGGAGGTGAAGGCCATTCTGTAGCTGATGGCTTGACCCCGTACTGTACTTTTCCTGAAGGAAATATTAGGTATATGAATTGAATTTTAATTTTATATAAGCTATAGAGAAGATAGATTTTATCCACGTGTTCTATATAATCTAGCTATTTTACGTCTGTGGGCTCGGCCAAAATAATATCCATAAATCACAAGTGATTTACGAGATATAATTCACTGCTGTCAGATGCTTCATAGATTCAGCTTTGATATAATATTCTTTTAATTGGTATTTCTTCAGTATTCTGAAGCACTTCAACTAACAGATATGGGTATACCTTGTCAATCGAGGACCAAATCTACTTTATTATATCAATGAAAGCATTTTTTTTACTAAAATACAATGACCAGCTTTCCAAGAATTCTCATGTGACATATGACTTTTTTCAAGCTTGTCATAGAAGGGCCAAATGTTGAAATCTCCAAAAAATATATTCAGTAGTCGTGGATAAAGTATGGTAGGTACTCGCGTATAATGGCTGTTATTCGCTCGGTGATTGGGGCCACTCGCCTACGGCTCGTAGCCTAAACTTCACCTCGCGAATAATAGCAATCATTATATGCCCGTTGCATAATATACTATTGAGATATTGATGTTTGATCGTTATCATAGTTATTCATTTGAAGCAAGGAATCTATTTTCCATTTTGCACCTCTTTATTTCACACAGGATGTCTCAGATGAGATGAAAATCATTCTAACCAGAGACAGAAAATACCTGAAAAATCCCGAAAACCTTCAATGTTTATTTGAGGAGAGCTCTATATTCTGATTCACGGGCGTTTTTCAAATTTGAATGGAAATTAAAAACACCGAGTTCGAAGAAACTTCAATGTCATGATTTCTTCGATATCTGATGGGAAATGATGCATGAATACATCTTGTTGACATACTAAAGGCGATTAAAGATTCTTCTCAAATCTCAACCGTGGATTTGTCAAAAAGTTCAGGTTTTATCGCAATGCTTCAATGGAAAAATTTATCGAATGATCAACAATGAAGCAGTCTTTTACCAAATTATTAATTTTAAATTATACTTTTTAATGGGATTTCCGAGCAGAAGAAGAACAGTCGTTAATCACATTTGTGAATTTTTGCATAACTCACAGCTGACTTACGCATTATTCTGATGGTTCTTGAACTATAGATATACATTCCATCAGTAAGATGTACATACCATGAAGAGAAAGACTTGGTGAATTAAAAAAATATTCATAACTTTTGAAGAATAGAATTAAATTTTACCAGAAATCTATATTTAGGTGGTAGAATTAAACCTCTCCGTGATGATGTTGCCTGACGGTGATATCATTGACATTATTCAAACCTATTTATATTATTTACAACATCACACAAATCAAATTCTTTCGCACGCTTGTTAATTTTGGAGAACAATAATCAAATTTTAATATCCATAGAGCCTAAGGCCGATCATGAATACTCCAAACGTAGATTTAAGATTTGAAACAAAAGTTAACATAATGAATGAATAGAATGAAACCAGAAGCTCTCAGGATACAAAAATTTGAATAACTCGAATAAATACCGTTCAAGATCATGACTCAGTACATTGACTGCTGTGTGAAAGTGATGAACTTTGTGTAGTCAAAGCTATATCATCTGCATACATAAATTTTCGGGACGTTGTGGAGGGGATGTCAGATGTATACATATTGAACAGTAAAGGAGACAGGACAGATCCTTGAGGTAAACCATTTTTAAACTGCGAAATTTACTTCTTCTGTCATTCAACATCACCTGAAAGAGCCTATCACTCAATAACTCATTCATCACTTGAAGAAATGGCTTGCACGGTACAAAAGAATACAATTAATGAGTAGGCCCTCTTTCCACACAGTATCATAAGCACAAGTTAAATCAACGAAACCGGCTGTTGTGAACAGGTACGTATATCGAAAGGGATTCCAGAAAAAAAATAAATACCGTTAATCCAATATGAATAAGCGTGGAAAGTTTCTGTCTCATGTAACATCTTCCTTTTTGTTTGGTTTCTTCGTCTGCGAATTATTTCGAAATGATTTTCAACTACTGAGTGTAAGCAACAAAAAACAGATAACAATAAAAAGTTTGATTATTTTAAGTTACATTTCAGTTGAGAAACACGAAATACAAAAGGTGTGTAAAGTTGCCCCGTTTTGATTGCACTTGATATACATGACTTTTACTTCGCAGTGTAATTTGCTGCATTTTCTTGAGTACCTAACGTTACATTTGAAACCCTAGTAAAGTTTTCAGTAATTTAATTAAGAAATTATTTTTTGAAGGCCGGCAATTACCAATCTTCGATAAATTTAGTGCTATCTAAAAAATATTATTTCCGAGTAAAAAAAAACATGAATAAAAATTTGAGAAACGCCCCTGAGCAGGATATTTTGAACGTTTGTTCATTGGTAGAACAATGAGATTTCAACCCAAGTTTTCTATAGTACGGTACTTGAGATTGATACAAATATATAGTGTGTTTCGTCATGACTTATCGATAATTTAAGGTTATCAAATATACCTAATATTATCGACAAAAACACCCAAACTTGGACAAGTTTACCCCCTTAGTTTTGGAGTAGCCTCCTTTTAAATTACTTTTTTATTTTCGTTGACCCTTCCAAATAATATCGATTTCTTTGGATATAAAGGTCCCACAGATGTGAAAAATGTTTTATTGAAAGATGACACTACCATTTTTCATTAAAGTATAACAATATGAAAACATTCAACTTGAAAACGCCATGAAAAAATTCTCCAAAAAAGTTCATTGTAAAAATATGTACTGATTTTCTTAGTAAATCAACAAAAGTACAAGAACTAGCGCATTGAAGTATTTTTTTTCAATGTGATTTAACACGCAAAGATATTAGCTATAAAACAACTCACATCATATCTGTAAGTTACATGGTTTGAGAGTTAGTGCTGTTCGAACATGATCACTACGCGAGCAAAGACACAAGACACTGCCTGTCTACAGAGCAGAGGCGGCCATTTTGAGAAATTTTATGATTAATTTGTTTCTTTGATCATTGAAAATTATCGAAAGTACAGTACTGAGGTTTTTTTATTTTATCAATTTTTCATAAGGGTCATGTTCGAACAGCAATAACTCTCAAATTAGGTAACTCACAGAAATGATGTGAAAGTGTTTTTGTAGCTTGTGTCCTTGCGTGTTAAATCATTGAAAAAAACTATAATTCAATGTACTAGTTCTTGTAATATTGCGGATTTACTGAGAAAATCAGTACATATTTTCACTATGAAGTTTTTTCAAAGAATTCTTTATGCCGTTTTTAAGTTGAATGTTTTTAATTATAATACTTCAAAGAAAGGTAGTATCATCTTTCAAAAAATATTTTTTTCACACATCTGCAGGACCTTTATGTCCAAAGAAATCGATATTATTTGGGTGGGTCAACGAAAATAAAAAAGTAAATTTAAAATGGGGTCCACTCCAAAACTAAGGGGTAAACTTTCAAATTTGGGTGTTTTTGTCGATAATATTAGGTATATTTGATGACCTCAAATTATCGCTAAGTTTTGACCAAACACACTGTATAAATTCAGAATCTCAGCACAATCGGACTTTTTCATGTAAATTATTCAGAAAATGAAATATGTTAAAATAAATACTTGAAAAAATTGATTCTATTAATAAAAACAATTTATTCAGGAATTTGGACTCTAATGTTTTCGGTTGAATTTTCTTTAAATCTTCACCAACGTTTCGGATCCAGTTGATCCTTTATCAAGGCTCGAATTTATCTCAATCTAACAAACTTTTTGAGATCTATCATTTTTGAAGGCGTTCTTTCTAATTGTAATGTGTTTATTTTCTTTATGTTTTTTAATTTTAAATTGTGTGATCAAGTTTTCAACGTTACAGGGCATTCTTTTTTGTTTAGAAGTACGTGCATGTGTTGAACGACTTTGTTGAACTTCTTAACAAAGAAGAATTGCCTTGTAACGTTGAAAAGTTGATCACACAATTTAAAATTAAAAACATAAAGAAAATTAACACATTACAATTAGAAAAGAACACCTTCAAAAATGATAGATCTTAAAAAATGTTTGTTAGATTGAGATAAATTCGAGCCTTGATAAAGGATCAATTGGATCCGAAACGTTGGTGAAGATTTGAGAAAATTTAACCAAAAATATTAAAGTCCAAATTCCTCAATAAATTGTTTTATCATTGATAACATGGACGAAAATTCTGATACATATTGATTCTATTGTTCTGATCCTCTTGAACTTTTGCATGAACATTCGGAAGATCAGTATTCATTCACAAAATAAATGTCACTCGAATCGGATATTCTGTTATGAAAATATAAAGATCCTTCCTTTAAATATTCTAGTTGAAATTTATATGGTTCTGTTAACACTATGGCCACAAAATCTTGCATGAAAATATGTATGTATATAAGTCTCCATTCATAAAAACAATTTCACTCGAATCGGATCTCTTCTCTCCAATTGAAATTTTCTATGGATCTGTTTATACTATGGCCACAAAATTTTGCAAGATCACAAAGTATATCAATCAACATTAACAAAATGAATTCTACTGGAATCGGTTATCTTTTTATGGAAATAAGAAGCTTCCTCTTCTCGATATTCCATTTAAAATTTCTATGGTTCTGTGTACACTATGGCCACAAAATTCTGCATTTCATTTCGATTGGTTTAGTTTCTCTGAGATATCGAAGAACAAAAATTTTGAATGGCCATTTTTCATGAACACACCTGTACGATTTGGCAGGGTTAACAAACTCAACCGAGGCATTTTGGAACCGAAATCACCCTGACGATTTCATGTCTTTAGGAATAACCCCTTCGAAAGTTATCGTGCTAACAGACTGCCGACCGCCCCATGGATAGAATTGAATTCAAACACTAATTCGTCATCGGGAAGTCGAATCTTATCGTTTGAGATCAATTTCTGTTCAAAATTATAAAATTACAGACATTTGGACAAAACGATATAGCACTTTTTTAGTTGAACGAGCGCTCAAAAAGACCCTGAGAATGAAAAAGATGACGTCGAGCAGAAAACATTTAAGTGCGATTTGAAAGATTTGCGTTCACGCCCCCGATCATGAAACTTTTTGAAGAGTTTTCATTCATGCTCAGAGTGGACGTCAATTTTCCTACGAGATGATTTTTCAAACTAATTCCTAGTGAGGTTTGATGTGCGTCTCAATAAATATATCAGAGGCATCTCGATTTGAGATAATTAGAAAATAATCAAGTATAACTCTCTTTGGACAAGAAGAATTCAATAGTTTTGGCAACGTCCGTATCAACAGTAATTTGGTTTTACCTTCACGTAAGTTTAATTAAAATGCTATACCTACACGGCATGAATTGAATTGAGCAACATTCAAACATTGCATGTGAGTTACAATAGAAACGTCATAAGTACATTAAATTTTTGAGCGTGAAAACTCCTCCAAAAAGCATTATAAAATATTTTTGAATAACGTAAACCAATAAAATAGTCTGAAGAGGTTACCTAGAGTCATCCCAGCTAATGCACCATCTCTCATTTCACCCAAAAAGGCATTATTTAAAATTTCACCAACACTTCCTGCACTGAACTGTCATTTTTTCATCGCAAATTTGAGTGACTCAATTCGGATAAAAGAAATAATCGATTTGTGAGGTCGTAAATAATGGTCTCGAGACTATTGTCCGCTTTTTTATATACATTTAGCCGTTTGCCGGCCAATTTTGCTCGACAATATTGTTAAATTGACTACTTCCTTCAGAGTCATTCCGTACCCGTGGAAAAGAAAACAGTGAGCTTCGTGGAAGCTTAATTGGTGATTTTTCTAAGCGACTAAGGAGATCCTTCATGACTCATTATAGTCATTTCACTATGAATTGACTGTTATTAGAATAAAATCGCAAGCAGTTCAAATAGATTTCAATAAAAATGTTATATCTTTAATATTTATTTTTGCGCGCTTGTTCCTAAAGGAACAGCGTGCTATTATTTTTCCCAAATGCCTGCTGTATTTTTGAGCGCTCGTTCTACTTAAACGAGTGCTATATCGTTTTGCCTAAATGTTTGTAATTTTCTAATTTTGAGCCGAAAATGGTCTCACAAGATAGGGTTAGACTTGCCAATGACGAATTCGTGATCAAATTCAATTCCGTCCGTGAGGCCGTCCGGCCGTCTGTTAGCACAATAACTTTCTAGAGATTGTCCTGGAAACTTGAAATTTTCAGGATGAGTTCGGGTCCCAAATGGCTAGGTTGAGTTCGTTAACCAGCCAAATCGAACAGGGTGTTCCATAAAATATGGCCATTCAAAATTTTTATATCTCAATATCTCAGAAAATACAAAACCAATCGAAATGAAATGCTGATAACAAGCCTCATGCAAAACTTTGTGGCCATAGTGTGAACAGAATCATAGAAAATTCAATTGGAATATTAAATGAAAAGAAACTTCATATTTTCATAAAAAGATATTCAATTGATTCAAGTGAATTTTTCTCTGTGAATAAAGATATACTGAATCTTCATGCAAAATTTTGTGGCCATATTATTAACAGAACCATAGAAAATTAAATTGGAATATTGAAAGAAGAATGTTTAGATTTACATAACAGAATATCTGATTCGAATGGAATTTATTTGGAGAATGAAAACTACTATACTGAATATTATGTTCATGTAAAATTTCGAGGGGATCGCATCATCAGAACCATAGAATTTAATTAATGCTCAGAGCTTTTTTTAATTTTTGTATTATGATCTTAAAGGGTCTCAAATAACTAGGTTGAACTCACTGATGAAAAATTAAAATCCTGTCCGTCTGGTTGTGAACTTGAAAAATCTCGAACGGATTAAGTTAGTTGTCTGAAATTTTAAGAGTTGGTTCGGGTTCCAAATGGCGCTTCTAAGTTCGTTAACGGGCCAAATCGATCCATTAGTTTTGGAATTATTGACATTTGCAATTTTCCATTATTTCTTCGATATTTCCGAAACCACACATCTGATCATTTCGAATTTGGTATATTTGGAAAGAGAATGAAGAGTCAACTTCTGCAGAATTTCATGAGGAACGTGCCATTAGAAACCACAAAAAATATATTTTGTCTGTGCGTGATGAACCATAAATTTCTGGTCGCTATAACTCTCGAACGGAACGTGTTACGGCCTTGAAATTTTCACGGTGGAATTAAGACAGCGACGCGCGTCAGAATCGTATCAGAATATTTTTCAAAAAATAAATATTCTGGCTCGGAATGTTGGTTCGGATCTCAAAACTCTCTGTGACAATCTCGATCTATATTCTAGATCCTTACATGTTCGAATCTCGCAAAAATCATCATTCAAATTCCCAGAGTCGACAATAAATTGCATATCCACCTAACGGAATGATTTCAAATGTGAAGTGAAAAATGATAGGTATGATAATGCTACTCGTCAATGTTTTTCACACTTTTTGACCTTACTGTACTCTGAGCTCGAAACACAATAAAAGTCGAGTTGGTAACAGAGAAACAGTTTTTGAATTACAGCTAAATGGAAATCAGATTGCAATATCTTAAATTCAAAATATATCAGATAGGCTCAGAAAAACTCCGGTGTCTTGCGCTAACCAGGAGTTTAAATTTTATGCTTAATATCATTTCAAGGCTTACCATCGAATTTCATATCGAATCATTGATTCAATTTGGTGAATATTTTTGGTTGGATACGGAAACTTTCAGTGCATTAAATACCTTCATTTTTGTACAACCCCATGAACGGTGAGCACTAAACTAGAGAATATAATAATACTTTCTTAAAAAATCAGAAATCTGAAATATTATATAGTTATGCCTCGTGGTGTTGGAAAATCCTATTTGTTTATAAATAAATCATTACACGCTATCAAATTGAGGTTATCATGGGGTCAGTATGTGTATTATAGGCAATGTTAGTAAAAATCTAAGAAGATCATTCATTGCAAATATGAGATTGGAAAGAAACTCAAATGCGTTGGGAGCAAAAGCTGTACTTCAAAAAAATTTAAGGAAGCCCGGAGCAGGTGCTTTTGAGCGCTCGTTCATTGGTGGAGCAATAAGGCTATTATTCCAAAATTTTGTATACAGAGATTGATACTAAATATATAAATGCAAAATCTCAGCAGGATCGAAATAATATTCTGGAAATTATTAAAAAAATGAAATATGTTGAAACTTGACAATTGAAAAAAATTAATTCTATGGTTCTGATGATGCGATCCTCTTGAAATTTGCATGAATATTCAGTATAGCAATCTTCTTTCACAAAATATATTTCACTCGAATCGACTCTCTTGTTATGGAAATAAAACAATTCTTCTTCTCAATATTCCAATTAAATTTTCTATAGTTCTGTTAACACTATGGCCACACAATTTTGCATAATGCTTATTATGATCACCTTGTGGCATGTGGCCGCAAAATTTCATTTCGATTGGTATTGTTTTGTTTGAGATATTAGGCCGTATTTATAAAAATGAAGTATTTCCTTCAAAGGTAAAGGTAGAAGTAAAAGTAGATGTCCCAAGGAGAAGGTAGAAGAAAAAGGTTTTGCTTTACTTGGTATTCATAATCTATTCCTTTTCTTTGCAAGCAAATCCTCACGAAAAGAGGAAAAGGTATAGAGACGCGCAATTTACGGGTACGACGCACTTTACCTATATGTTTCCGACAAGTTGCAACTTGCAGGTACATCAGGATAGCGATTATGTTTAGTAGTATATAGTGTTTGCTGCTACTTGGAAGTTGAGTTGTACTCGAAGTTTTGATTATTTAAGTGAGCTGTGTTAAGATGGCAAGTAACGAGGAACTATCAGACTCCCAATTAGAGTCACAAGACACGGCGAATGCGTTTATTGCAGAAAGGGTAAACAATACCCGGAAATATTGGAAAAAATTAATACTAGCATAATTTTTCCGGTTAACATATTCATCCCCAAATAAACGCGGCTTTTCAATTTCAACATGCGTGCAGTCGATAACTTCTATTGCAGTCGGAAATTTTTTCTTTGCTGCCCATTTCACTTAGGCTTCTATTACTTCATTTTCGGTCGATGGGAACTTAATCCAGTCAGCCGCCTTATCTACAATGAGACGAAGAGTTGTATCGACAATTCTGGAAACTATGGCTGTGTACATCCCAGTTCCTCAGCTATACCGCTCTGGAAACCCGGATTGGCCATGTACCGTAAGACACACTTTCATTTTTTCTACAGGTGAAAGCGCCCCCTCCCTGATTTCCTGATTCTCGCCAATGAAGTAGTCGGCCAACCACTGCACGTTTATTTCTTCTAACCGAAAAAGGGTTCGAAAATCGCTTTCACGTGGGAGTACGTCTCTCTTTGTACACTTTTCGAGCGCGTACACCGTACATGCCCTAAATCCGCCATGGGAAATTCCAATTAAAAATATTGCGCTCACTCACTCAAGCTCACTTCCCAACTGAAACACCTTTAAATGTAATAAATGAAAGAAGAAAATGATAAAAAAACCACCCCGGACTAGATGCATATTTTGCGAAGCAAATCCTTCAATTCTGTTAGCAAATGCACCTGTTTATAAGTACCAAAAAAGGAAAACCTTTTAATTTAGAGCAATACCTTTTTCTTCAAGTTCGAAACTTTTTTCTTTTTGTTTATGAATAGAATGTAAAGTAAATGCTTTAATTTCTACAGTAAAGCAAATGCTCTTCTTTATAAATACGGCCTATTGATAACAAATATTTTGAATGACCATAATTTTTGGAACACTCTGTAAGATTTGGCTGGTTGAAGAACTTAACCGAGGCATTTGGAAACCAAACTCACCCTGAAAATCTCAAGGCAATCCCTTCTAAAGTCATCGTGCTTACGGCCGTACGGCTCCACGGACACAATTGAATTTAGCTACGGATTCGAACCCTATTGTTTGATACCATTTTCGGCTCAAAATCCGAAAATTACAGACATTTGGGCAAAACGATAAAACACTCGTTTTAATTGTACGAGCGCTCAAAATATTGGAGAAGTCTAAAGTGATGTCAAGAGCTTTCCGCGTTTGTTCATATGTGAAAACAATGAATCAAATTTGAATATTGAACTAATTTTTAAACTTACCCTGAAAATTTCGATATTCGAACTCTTTCCTTTCACCGACGTAGCTACGAGGAGGTTAATGGAGGTATTTAAATGAAGAAAATTATATCTGCCTAATGGCCTACTTTTTTCAGCTCTACAGACGTTCACGCTCTTATTAAAATTTTCAGTCTGGTGATTATATTTCCTCCGCAATTCGGGAAATAATTGCCTGAGGAGCGATTGCATTTTTTTGCGGATAATTATTCGTGAACTTTCCACTCCAAATTCCCACTTGGAATAGATTGGGTAGATATCACGTTTGAAGCTGTCATTTTTTGACATTGACAAGTAGAAAACTACGCCATTGATAGAAATGGAAACGTACACGATTCAAGGACGCATTGAAATTATTAAAATTCACTGTAAAAATTGTGAAAGTTTTGCAGAGACGGTTCGTAAAACTCGAACATTTTTAGGTCGTCGTGAAGCACCTTGTCGACCGCAATAAAGAATTGGTGAAATTCGTGCTGTTGGGACAAGTTAGTCATGTGAAGAATAAAACCCGTGCACGTCGCTCAAGAATAGCCGAAATACTGCTGCTGTAGCCGAAAGTGTTCAAGAAAACCTAGGTTTGTTCATTCCTCGTCGTTCTTTGGAATTAGGCATTCCATAAACGTCATTACAATACACAACGTATTTTACATAAAGAATTGGGTCTTATAGCTTATAAATTTCAGTTAACAGAAGAACTCAAACCGGCCGATCATCAACAACGTCGTGTCTGCTGATTGGGTCGTTGAAATGCATGAAAATGATTTGGAATTCTATCGAAAATCATTTTGAGTGATGAAGCCCATTTCCATCTCGGTGGCTTCGTCAACAAGCAAAATTGTCGCATTTGGGGCTCAGAAAACCCAAGAGTTATTGGTGAAAAGCCGGTGGAGTCATTGGACCTTACTTTTTCGAAATGAGGCTTGAGCAAAGTTACGGTGAATGTATTGCGCTATCGAGGTATAATTAATAATTTTTATGGCCGAAATTGAATAGTATTGATCTGGACAACGTTTACTTTCAACAAGACGGCACTACGTGCCACACAGCAACGAAACCATTGATCTTTTGTGGAAAAAGTTTCCGGATCGTGTTATCTTTCGAAGAGGTGATCACAATTGGCCACCGAGATCTTGTAATTTAACACCTTGCGCCTTCTTCCATTGAGGTCACGTGAAAGAGAAGTCTACGCCCATAGTCCAGCGTCGATTCAAGACCTCAAATATGAATTCGTGAGGCTATCGAGGACATAGGGCAGGCACTTTGCGATTTGGTTATGGAAAATTTCATTAAAGGATATGGTCCTGTAAGCGTGGTCGTGGTGTCATTTGCCTGATATTATTTTTCACTATTACCCGCATTGCTCCTTCTTCATAATAAAATAAACATCCGATCATTTATATTGAAAAATGGTATTTTTCTTTAATATCAAAATAACAACACTCTTATTGGAAAACCCTTTAATAAGCGACCTACCCAAAATGTTCTGGATATTTTTCATCAGAAAAATATCTGAATACCTTCGAGATTGAAAGAGCTCTAGACTCTAGATAACATTGTGGTTGAGGCAACAGTAACCCGAATATATTCGGAATGGACCATAATAGTTCTTGCAATATATTGTCTGGTCTCAGCACTTTCTCATTATAACCCACAGCGTTCATAAACGGTGAAAAAAGCATTCGAAGTTCGAAGTAACAGTTCTGGTTTCTTTGCACCAATTCATCACTTCGGTTCCTATTATTGGGACAAAGTTCCCACTTGCAACCTGGTGGTTCACCCCATATTGTATGGCAGTGTTCCCAGCAGGTGGTCCTCGAGATATGGCTGAGGGGTCCGAAAGTTATGTTTAGCATTAGTTTGATTAATACATTCGCTCACATATTTCTACTCTTTTCAAGACACTTAGGTTTGGTTAGGTCTTTAGAAAATATAGGGTCGTGATCAAGGTATTACCTTGATCATTATATTTATTATTTACAAAATAAGAGTCGAGGATGCCCTATACAACTCAAAAAAAATACAATTGAGGCTCAACGTGATCGATATACACATTTCAAATAAAGAAAAATCAAATGTAGTACTAGATAAAAAACAAAAATTAAAATCAAAACACCTTCCGATTGCCAGAATTCCATCCATTTTTGAACATGTTAACATTTCTTGTATAGACACTTAACTAGGTAGCATATTTCGATGGTGGAATACTCTGTTGCTCAAGAAATTTTGTATGTTTCTTGTAAAAAACTGTTCTCTAGATAGTTTATAATTATGTCCCCTCAGGTGATTGATATTCAGTGGGAACAATCATGACATATACAGATGTGGAAGAAACGGATGGAAACAGGGAGTTTCCGTGTTAAATTCACGCTGGTTCGGAGTCCAGTCGAGCAGTGGAAGAATCGAAACCTCGGAGCGATGCGATGTTGAATAAGCGGCTGGTCTGTTGGAATGGCAGTCTGTAGTGAGTGGGGAAGCGCGCAAGCGACGATCTAACTCGTGTCTAGAGACACCGAATTCTACTTTGGCTTCCGGGCTTCCGCGTTCGCCGCAGTCGCAGTGAGTTGGAATGATGAAGGCGTTCTTGGAAAATTTAGTTGTGAACCTCTGTTCAATGAAAGACGCACACTTGTTTTTCGACGTTATGTGAACCATCAACGGTATTTATGATTCGATCCTCCTAATTCCAGGGATTGAGGATCTTAACGATAACCAATTGTTCTCTTTTCTACAAATTCGAAATTTGTACTTATGCTGCAATTATCTACAATCATTATTTTTCAAAGTGTGTCACTTCTCAATGATCAAGAATTTGTAAGATTTGGACAGAGAAATTTAACAGAAAAATTATACGGTATGTTGGATTAAAAAGATTTCCTATCCATATGTAATATGTATGATGAGCATTGTAATGTGCCTCCATATTTTTCAAATCATAATTAAGCACTTAATGTTACGGACGTGAACCAGTAGGTCTATGGGCAGTCCATTCACTCTATTATTCACTCTATTAATTTGTATATCCTATGAACGACCATTAACAAGATAACTTCGAACAAATTTATTGGAACTTTCAAATAGTGTTAACTTAGATCACGAAAGTCGTGAAATTGAAACCAATAGTTCACTAATATATTGAACTTTGAATAACCGTTTTTCTAATATGAACGAGTGTGCGAAAAACACCAAAACTCTGGTTACTAAATATACTAATATACAATGAATCCTTGAGCCTCTCATGCACGCTTGTTCTTAGAGGAACTGTGTGCCACAGTGTTGCCCAAATAACTGTAATTTCTTATTTTGAGAACAGGGTGTAGTCTGGTAGCCTGATTCTCAGAGCTTCGACGTGAAGCCGGCGACAATCCCCACTTCTCCTATTTTCTCCCTCGTTGCCGCAGAAATACAAGTGAAGTTAGTTTATTTCAACTACAAAAGAGGCGTGTCGTTACAGTTTTTGACAACCAGAAACCAAGACTCAGAGATGAGAGATGAAAAATACAAGATCGAGACCAACCGTCCGTAAACATTCTCCTCACTTCTTAACGAAATGAGCTTGTTTTCAGGGTGGGTGTGGGGTTGGTATATCTTGGTTACGCTCTTTCATAATTCTAATCGGTCGAATAGTTCTCGAATTGTTGCAAATAAGAAATCTAAAAATTCAAATTTTATGATGGACCTGAAACAGAGAATACTTTTGCGGTCGCAACATTTCGCCTGATTAATAATGTACCTAAATGATCAAATGCCTCATGAGTTAAAGAGATTCGATATTACCTTTTATAATATTTTGAAAATTTTAGAGTGATGGGTTGTTGAGATATAAAGGGTTTTCCTTTTAACTCGGCCTATTAGATGTATTTGGAGAACTAGTTTAGGTGGAGCCTCGGAGAGATGAAGAAACTCTTCGCCTAACAACAATCCTAAATCAACAATCGTTACATTCGTTACCCACATTTAGCAAAATGACGGGAAAAAAATTCCGAAAAACTGTTTAAGAGTTCGGTAATCCTGGCCCAATGTTTATGACCTGAACCATAGAATTCATTGCGATAATTAACCTGATAATTACAAGAAATATGACCTTAGATCTTGGCAATAAATATCTACTGAAAAATTTTAGTAGTTTTCATCTCATTCGAAAACTATCCGAAATAAATAAACAGTAAACAGTAATAAATAGAGACCGGATTATATGCAGACATGCAGTTACATATTTGCATATGTATGTATTTGTATATTTTAGACATGAATTAAATTAAATTTTAATAACATATCATTGGGAGTATTGATTTGTTGATTTGGAATAAGAATTACTTTCTTTTTTTTAATTCGATTTTCAATTTGCATATTCTGCACATTTTTCCTATTTCGTGCATATTTCAAGCATTTTCATGTATATTTTGCATGCATTATAACAACGTTTTTATGTTACCTATATTTCAGTCTCCAGTAATAATGGAGGTTGTTTTAAAACAAATATGGGGTTGTCATTTGAAAATCTCTAAATATTTCCATTTTAAGTTCCACACTTTCGGAGCAAAATCTTCGGAAAACCTAACGATGTATCAAAATACGGAATATAATACATGAGTGCTCGGATTCGCTTCTACGAGACTAAATTTGGTTTCGTTCGCATAAAAAATAATCGAGATATCGCAAACTGGCAATGCAGACGTCAAAATTGTATGTGTGTATAATTTGGTAAAATTGCATGGCAGATGATTTTTTTACTAGGTTACACTGCGAATTTGGTATTGAATCGATAAAACGATAAATAAACACATAACTAGTTCTATTTGAAATAAGAAGGTAGATATGCGTTTAAGATAGATGTGGCAACACTGTCGATTTGAAAATATTTTAGGAGAAAAGTTCCTTCATCCCTAAAGGCTCGACCTGAAAATTCAGAACGAAATATTCACTAGTTCTTCAAATATGTCTAATAGGCCAAGTTAAAACAAACCCTGTATATTTACCTTGTAACGGAATGATCTAGAGATTTGATATTCATAGAGTAGATGTGTCGTTGTATTGGAGTATCTGTCTTAATGATGGGTCAAATCGATCAAATAGTTCTCGGGGTACAGATATTCGACATTTACAACACTAGTGACCAACTCGGGCTAAAATTCTGCATTTAGCTGCTCAATGACTCGAGCGAAATATTATATTAATTCAACAGAAACTGTTCGACAATTATAGCGCTTGTTCTACTTAAACCAGTGCTATATCGTTTTGCCAAATGTCTGTAATTTTCGAATTTTGAACCGATAGGTTAGAGTCCCTGATGACGAATTTGTAATCCAATTCAATTCTGTCCATTGGACCGTCCGGCCGTTAGCACAAAAACTTTCGAAGGGATTGTTGTAGATACTTGATCCCAAGTAGATAAGTTAAGTTTGATAACCAGCCTTATCGTACCGGTGTGTTCCATAAAATATGGGCATTCAAAATTTTTGTTCCTCATATCTTAGACGAAACGGAACCCATCGAAATGAAATATTGCGCCACAAGCAAGATGCTCATAATAAGCCTCATGCAATTTCGTGGTCATAGTGTAAACAATACCATACAAAATTCAATTGGAATATTGAAAAGTAGAAACTTCTTATTCCATAAGAAGATATCCAATTCGAGTGAAATTTATTTCATGAATGAATATTGATACACTGAATGTTCATTTAAATTTTGTCGCCATAGTGTTGACAGAACCGAAGAAAATTCAATTGGAATATTGAAAAGAGGAATCTTTATATTTTCATAACAGGGTATCCGATTTGAGTGAAATTCTGTTTTTGAATGAAGACTGATATCTGAATTTTCATGCAGATCTTTTGTGGCCATAGTGTAAACAGAAACATAGAAAATTCAATATTGAATATTGCCTAAGAGGAGAATCGATTCGAGTGAGTTTAATTTGTTAATCAAGACTGACATACTGACTGTTCGTGCAAAACTTCAAGAGAATCGTATCATCAGTACCATAGAATTAAATTTTTCAAATTATTTATTTTTTACAGATTCCATTCTGAATAATGTCCAGAATATTATTTCGGTTTTGTGCTGCGATTATTATTTGGTATCAATCTCAAGTCTCATATAAAATTTTGGGGTAATATTCTTATTGCTCCGAAAAATAACGGGAGCTCGAAAGCTCCTGCTCAGGGCTTTTTTTTTAATTTTTTAATAATAATTTTAGTAGATTTATTAGTTCCACCAGAAAACAAAACAGAAATCGTTAAAAAGTTGGCAGTAGGGTTGGAAACTCTATATGAGGTTTATATTTTTGACTTTAACCAAACTGGTTTGTGAAAAATATTATATTCAAAAACTTTGTCACGTTTGCTCTTATTGGCAAAAAAACTTCCTTGTTCAAATTTCAAAGCTACCTAGAATAATAGACGTTTTGAAATTGTTCCTTTCGGAAGTTATCGCGTTTACGGCTAGCTGAAAGACCAGGAATAAATGAAACTTATTATTATTAGCTCGAATAAAGTTATGATCAATTATACGACCATTAAGTCTTAGAATAATGAAATTGAAATCTAACTACCACAACCAAAACAACAAATATACCCACCTTCGGTGGTATCTTCTGGACGAAGCTTCATGACAAATTTGATGATCTTCCTTTTCCACCACCATTTATCCAAATTTGACACTGAAATCATTGGACGTGAAAACTACCAAAGTTGAAACCTCTAATACATTGAAAACGTTTGAGATGTGCAAACAGTTATCGTGAATTGGCTTTCAGAAAGAGAATCACAATGCTCTTTGTTTTTGGTAATCTAACGTAGGCATGATTAAGAGCTCTTTTATTTGAAACAGACGATATTTCGTATCTCGACGTTAATTTCCTTATTTCGCATGTTTCGTGGTAAAACAATTGTTTGTTTGTATCATTTCTGATGAATAATCGAAGGTTTTTCAAAAGTCATAACAATTTTATCGGGAAAACTGTATACAAACAATATTTATGTCTTCGATATACAATCTGACGTTCATATCGATATATAGGGTGGCTCACAGTGGAAAAATTACCTTATTTTATCACATGTTGGAAAAATTAGGTAATTGAAAATCATTTTATGGTTTTCAGCGTTTCAATTTTTTGTTCAAGAAATATTATTTTTTTCTAGTATTATGCCCAACCCTGTATATAGACTGAAATGAAGATGAACATTCTTATATTGAGTTTATCCTCAATCAATTATCCTTAAGAATTATGAGGAAAAATACATAATTTCTTATAACTTTCTAAGGCATGCCCCCTGAATAACAACGAATGCACAATATGAAGTCATTGTTCCTCCAAGATTCTACCTAAAATGAGATGAGATGATAAGTGTTCCTAGATTTCAAGGGAGCCATCGGGGGCCCTTGGAGTATTAAAAACTTTTGTCGGGGAAGAATCTATTTGATTGATTTTCTTAGGTAAAGAAGCATACTTCGATAAACCTAATTCTAAACACTGGAGACACTAATCTCCGTCTTCAATACAACCTCATCAAGCTGAAGTAGATTAACATCCGAATCATAGTCCCGTTCATTCCATGGGGCTCCCTCCGTTGGAAACATTTGGCCAGAAATTCCGTTACGAGATATTCCGACGACGAACTGTCAGAACCAATAACTGTACCAATAATGTTTTCAACATTATTGTGGATGAAATTATAAGGAAAGTGAGAAGCTATTTATTGGGAGGTAGAAAGGTAAACATTTTATGCTATGCTGATGATGCGGTCTTGGTGGCGGAAAGTGAGGATGATCTGCAAAGGCTCCTCTAGACATTTAACACGGTCGCAAAAGCACTGGGACTGTAAATATCAGTGTCGAAAACGAAGTGTATTTTTACAATGAAAACATCTTTAAGATGTAAACAATATTTGATGATAAGATAATCTACAAGGAGGTGAAATTCCATTACTTGTACATAGATATTTCGAGCTTAGACGATTTAGAATCCGAAGTTAGAGGCCAAGATATCAAGGCAACAAGAATAGCCGTACAATTAAATGACACCATATTCAACAACAAATATCTGAGAACGGAAGCAAAAGTGCGTATCTAAAATGACTACAATAACATAACGCAGCAGAGACAAGACTTGAAACAGTGGAAACGCAACAGATGGAAGCCGCGAAGATGAGAATAGTTCGGAGAATAGCCGGAAAAACATTTTGGGACAGGAAAAGGACAAGCTTGCCAGATCCAGAACATCAACGAGTGGGTTCTAGATAGAAAAGTTGAATGGGATGACCACATTTTCCGAACGACGGAGGACGGAATGGTGAAGGTAGGCAGAGGCAGATCACCGTCGGGAGGGCGAAGCATGGGGAGGCCTCGGAACGGCTGAAGCGGCAATCTGCCTGGATAGAGGAGATTCAATGAGGAACAGACACTGAGCCTTTTTCTGAGAAAGAAGACGAAGAATGTATTTCTGCCAATGTCACAACAGGATTCTGCTCTTATCAATGGGTTGATGACGCTTTTTTTGGCGAAGTCTACCCCCTTTCCTTGGTTTCTAATGTCCGGGCAGTCGGTTTGCCCAGGCATTACCACACTACTTTCTAACTGATGCTGTCGGAGTTCAGCGCCTCGGCTGTCCGTGCATATGTCATATCAAGTTTCCCGGAAATATTTTCCCAGATTCCACTGAGCGCTTCTCAATTAGAAGTTTTTTCGCTTGAAATACGCTTGTATACACAACCGACTATCTGGTTCAGGGCCTAAATACACCTGCTGCGCTTGCAGAATTGGTTTTTTGAACCATTAGTAAACCTTCTTGTTATGTTAGTTTGGTAAATATTGAATTTCGGTGACTACCAGATATCGACTAGATTTTGGTGTCATTGTATTCATCGAGTCTTTCGAGTCTTCTGAACAACATTAGTGAAACCAACAAGTGGCGGCCTGTCTTAGTTCAGAAATATAGTCCCTCCAAAGTTCCAAAATGTTCCATCTTCAAGTCGCTTTTTTCACTATAAAACCACAAATTCTCTAATTTAGTCTATAAATCACCTTTGTACATTCAAATAAGTATTTGAATAGTTATTTCAGGTATATTCAGAATAAAATCAGAAACATCGAAATTCTAGAGGTATCCCATATCCATAAATTCTAAGGAAAGCCCGCCGTTCTTCATGGTATGTTTGGCACCACTGCTCCGTCCTTCTGCGACTGACAAATCAAATGATGTCGGGAATTACGGGAAGGCATCGTATCATATTAGCGCGTATGAATCTGCAGCTGTGACAAATCTGCCATCAAAAATGGCGGGCTTTCCTTAGAATTTGTGGATATGTGGTGCATCTAGAATTTTGATGTTTCTGCATTAATTATTGAATGAACCTGAAATGAAACTAATCGAATAGTTATTTGACTGTCCGAAGGTGATTTATGAACTAAATTGGAGAAGTGAATTTGTTTTTTGTTTTTTTATAGTGATAAATTAACTTCAATATTAAATATCATAGACCTGGAATGTTATTGTCACTTTGACATCGATAAAAAGGTGCATCCTTTTTTATCGCGATAAAACTTCTCTTCCCAATATGTCAATTAGTCTGTCAGATTTTTGAATTTTGAACATATAGTGCTTTCATTTTGAATCGGTGTGGTAATATTTAACTTTGTTGATATAAGAACCTAAAAGATGAATCGTTTTTGGTGAAGTTTCGACTGAGCAAATTACGACAAATATCGAGAAGTCTATACAGCAATCTACAAAAACCACAAAAGCTTCAATCTGGAGACAATTTATGGAGTTTTGGTCAAGTTCGAAAGTATGAATTGTCCGAAATAATTCCATTACATGAAGTAGCAAATATATTAAAGGATAAATAAACTTCCTTGATTAATATTGTGTTTTTGGAAACTGACGTTTACAAATGAGAAACAAATAATTAACTTCAATATTAAATATCATAGACCTGGAAATGTTATTGTCACTTTGACATCGATAAAAAGGTGCATCCATTTTTATCGGATAAAAACTTCTCTTCCTCAATATGTCAATAGTCTATCAGATTTTTGAATTTTGAACATATAGAGCCGTATTCATAGTTGGCCCTTGAGGGTGAGTGTGAGTTTTATGGTCCTTATGAATACTAGACATAAAGGTGACATTAACTGTCACTCAACTCAAGGGCGAACTATGAATACGGCTCATAGTGCTTTCATTTTGAATCGGTGTAGTAATTATTTAACTTTGTTGATATAAGAACTAAAAGATGAATCGTTCTGGTGAAGTTTCGACTGAGCAAATTACGACAAATATCGAGAAGTCTATACCGCAATATACAAAAACACAAAAGCTTCAATCTGGAGACAATTTATTTCTATCGTTAATTCATCTTGCCAAAAACACTCGAGCTTTCTTTTATCAGATAAATTTCTCTTCAACTCTAAGTTTTGCCAATCACTAAATTTGCTCGAAAAACTGACATCAGATAAAATCGCTCCACCTTCGGTGTCGCGATTTTATCATGTCAGTTTTTCTCGTAAATTAGTGATTAGCAAAACTGTTTCGTTGCAAAGAGAAATTTATCCGATAAAAAAAAAGCTTTTGTGTTTTTACTGTTGAAAAAGTGACGTGAAAATGGAACATTTTTGGAACTTTGGGGTCCATATTTTCTATACTAAGACAGACCGCCACCTGTTGGTTTAACTAATGTTGTTCAGGAGGACTCAAGGAATACAATGACGCCAACATCTGGTCGATATCTGCTGGTCACCGAAATTCGATATTTCGATTTTCCAGTCCTGCTTCCTACTTATGATAGACTGGCGTTCTTTTGCTCATTTCCTCGCATAATTTCTTGGTGTTTTCGTCTTTGAGAAATTTGTATTGTAATGTTTTCCACTAGAGATAACCGTGCAGTCTGTTCCATGGTTTTCTCATTTATTGTGCTTTCCCTAGATGTTCTGAGGATACTTTCGTGTGCAGTTCGGTGAATCAGAAGGTGAAGGGAGTAAGATCCTTAATTATCTCCAATGAATAGTAGAGCAGTCCACAGGGTTCTTTTGATTCGCTCTGTACCGGGGTATTCACTATAATTTGACTCCCTCTTCAACTTTGTTAATAAAAAGATACAGAAAAATGTTTTTCCACAAAATTTCACGAAATCGACTGAGGTTTTACAATATGTATTCACATAATAGAATATATACAGAGTGGCCAACATATTGATGACAACTTATTTTTCCATATTTGGCTAGCTTTTTTTCCCCTGGTTTCGAATATGTTACATACGTTGGTCTATCTCTTTCATTCTGAGTACCACAGTACCACAAATTTTAAGAACCACCTGACAAGCTCTGTAATCAGTTTTCAAGTGGCAGACAGCGTTTACTGAAATGCCCATTTTTGGAGTTATGATAACGTCAATTAGAATATACATATACAGGGTGAAAAACATATTGAATGCAACTGATTTTTTCAAATGGGACACCCTGTCCTGTATATTCTCCCATCTTTTGATTGGCTATTTCCTCCTGATTCGAAAATATATATGCGTATGTGCGTGTGTCTCTTCAATTTTCAGAGTTTCAAAGTTTTGAAATGATGATACCGAATGAAAACATATGTGAAATACCTACGAAATTCTTTATATTCAAACAATTCACTTGAAAGTATTATTTTAAACTGAACACTTAACAATTATTCAACTAAATGGTTCTTAAAATTTGAAACTCTGCGGTGCTCAGAATAAAAGAGATAGACCAACATATGTTACATATTCGAAATCAGGGGACAAAGAGCTAGCCAAATGTGGCAAAATATACGAGTTGTTCTATTTGAAAAAATTAAGTTGCCATCAATATGTTGGCCACCCTGTATATTTTTCAGTTTGTGAAGTCATATTGAAAAACCTCAGTTGATTTCGTGGAAATTTTGTATGAAACACTTTTTTGTATCTCCTTCAGTAACGAAGTTAAAGGGGGGGGTCAAATTTTAGTGAAAAACCCTGTACCTTTTCAAAAATATTCTTTGAGAAGTGTTTTTCTGCATTGGCGTGCCAGGGCACTGCCTCATACGTAATGGTGGGCCTTGCAATCATTGTGTATATCCATAGCAGTTTATTGGGTTTACATTCTCAGATATTTTCTGCCATCTTACTACACACCTTATGTACCGGGTTTTTCACTATATTTTGACCCCCCTTTAACTTTGTTACTAAAGGAGATACAAAATAATGTTTCGTATAAAAGTTTCAACTGAGGTTTTTTGATATGAGTTCAGAGACTGAAATATATACAGGGTGACCAACATATTGATTGCAACTTCATTTTTTCAAATGGAACAACCTGTATATTTCTCCATGTTTGGCTAGCTCTTTTTCCCCTGATTTCGAATATGTAACATAGTTGGTATGTCTCTTTTACTCTGAGAACCACAGAGTTTTAAATTTTAAGAACTACCTGACAAGATCTATAATCATTTTACAAGTGGCAGAGTGCGTTTACTGAAAATGCTCATTTTTGGAGTTATAATAACGTCAATGGAAAGATATACAGGGTGAACAACATTGAATGCAACTATATTTTTTCAAATTGGACACTGTCTCTTCAATTTTCAGAGTTTCAAAGTTTTGAAATGATGACACCGAATAAAAAAATATGTGAAATACCTACGAAATTCTTTATATCCAACCAATCTACTTACAGTTTTATTTTAAAATGAATACTTAACAATTACTTAACCAATGAAAAATGATTAACTATGGTAGTATGGTAAGAATAACATCAACTAAAGAAATTGCTCAAAATGACCACCTTCATGCAAAACACATAGTTCATATAGTTGTCTCAAGTTGTTTAGACTATTTTTGATAGCATTATTATGGCTCCGATTCAAGTCAGAATTTAAAGCTTCAAAATTTATTTCTAATCATTACAATATTATCATTATTCTTTGTGCGTTGACGGGATTAGTTCCGAAAAATGGGTTTAATATTGGTTGATTTTATATCATTAAATTATTCTCCACTTTCATTGATTGTCATTATTGCTGAAGTAATTCTTTTCCTTCAGGAACGGCTATAAAAACGTGTCCAACGGTGTTAAATCGGGACTATTTGGTGGCCATAAAATGGGTGCGCCATTACCAATCCAAAGATCAAATCGGCCACTTAATTATTCACGAACTTCCAAAACGCTATGCCAGATGGTTATTAAAATTTGAAACTCTGTGGTGCTCAGAATAAGAAAGATAGACCAACATATGTTACATATTCGAAATCAGGGGAAAAAGAGCTAACCAAATATGGAAAAATATACGGGGTGTTCCATTTGAAAAAATGAAGTTGCCATCAATATATTGGTCACCCTGTATATATTTCAGTTTCTGGACTCATATAAAAAACCTCAGTTGATTTCGTGAAACTTTTGTATGAAACATTTTTTTGTATCTCCTTCAGTAACAAAGTTAAAAGGGGGTCAAATTATAGTGAAAAACCCGGTACCTTGATTGCTGTTTGCAGTTACCTTGATATGTGTGTTAGAGAAAAATGCCTAGATACTTCTTTTCTCAGCTGAATGGAACTATTGTGGTGTTTGTTGGGTTTAAAAACGTCAGTAGTTCACAGATTTTTCAATTTGAATAAAAGAGTATGGTTATATCATTATTCAAACAATAAGAAATTAATTTATATTTTACTGTTAGATTTATATAGAAATTATTCAAGTTACCGAGAAAATGGTGGTAATACATTCCTCAATTATTGAGTGGTTTAATTTATTAGGTGTTAAAAGGGTGTATAATAAAACGTATCTTTTTTGGAAGATTTATTATTTTAGTTTCCACTTCAATATGTATATTGGATAAATTTATTGATAACTATAATACAATATCCACAAGATGATAATGTTTCGCCATATATAACGAATTAAATTTATAACAGACTCTAAAAACCAATTGTTCTAAAAAATTTTTCCAATATTTATATTATTGTCCTAAAGAATGATCCCGCAATCAAATTAAGCAATTTAGTATCTAAGTGTATGTACAATTCGATGAATATTTAAAGTTTTGACAAGCATATTTTTTCATCACCTTGTGGATGAGTGCACATTCATAATTTACAGTTAAAGGACTGTGCAACTATTCTACAAAGGTCAACACACGAGCGAGAAAGAGTAAGCAAATGAAAATCAGTCGGTTAGAAATTCAGTAATTCCATAACTGGATATTATGTTTTGTACTTTTGCAGTGTTTCTTTTCATTGTTATATGACTGATTTTCAAATGACCTCAAATCCCATTGAATCAAAAAACATCTGTAACATTGTTAATGGAGATTACAATATATGCTGAAGTGTGGCTAGCAACAACTAAGCTTCAATTTTCGTTAGGATTCTTTTTTGTGCTCATTGAAATTTGAAAAGGATGTACATTTATCGAATCACATTGATATCCTCTGGCTATCACAATAAATAATTTACAAAAATATATTCTAAAATTTGTCGTCTCGTCTTCGCTAACAGGTCACTTTAAAATATTTTTCTACCTTACACCATTCAAATTTCAAATAACTCCTTTACACTAACATCGAAAATTATTAAATGAACGATTGAAATATTCTATTTTGGGAATATGAATGATGAAAATAACGCTATATTGTGATATTTCATTTTTGTTTCCCCTTCGGAGATGTACTCAAATATCCTTTATCTAAAAATGTTGTTATTTTGAATAACTATGTAAAAACGAACTTGAGAGTTATAGTTCCTGAACATAGAAGGATAGCTTGGCTGCTTATGAGCTTTATCTTTTATATATTCAACCAATTAGAATAATTAGATTGGTCAAACTATGAAATTGTCTACCGAAAACAAAACAGGGTGATCCAGATCTTGACCAAAAAATTTTAACCGGGTATTCCACAACGAAAATAACCTAAGTTTGTCAAATAAACATCTCAAACAATATTTCCTCTACGAGATACAGAGTGTTAGAATTATAGACGTCTGTTTGAATTCTATGTTCAGAAAAAAGGTTCATACTTCGAATATTTTTAATCACACGTTTCGGTTACAAAGATATTCTTATTCTTAGGTACCATATCAAATTTAAGCGATTTATTCATGTATTCGAATGTATTTTTTCAATCGGAAAAACCAGTGGCGTATCTTTTTTTTTATTCAGACTCGATACAGAACGGGCGCCACTGGTAGAATAAAAAAAATATTTTCTGTAGAAAGTGCTCCTTAATGGTTGAAACCTATATTAAAAATTTCATGAAAATATGTCAAGCAGTGTAAATATTATTAATGATACATTTTTTTCTGTTATAATTTCAACATACTGTATTTCGCAGAGAAATAATTCTCGATATATGTTTATAACCAGGGCTTATATTTACATATATGAATAATTCAACCAGTGATGATTTGGAGTTACTAATTTTTGAGTCATAAATTGATTGCTGGAATTTTATTTTTGATAGAAAAGAAAAAGAGGCAGAAGTTCTCCTTTCAAGCCGAATTCATTATATCAATCAATAGAGGATTATACCTCTGCAAAAGTACCGCTGATTTTTCATGGAGAATTATCAAGAAATGACTATACTCTTCTTGGTTCCCTTAACTTAATAATGATCTTGTGAGTGGATTGAACACAAAGTCCTTCGGTAGGGTGTGCCAACCGTCCCTTATTTTGAAGGACAGTCCTTATTCTGAACCTATGCCCTTTGCATTTTGAATAGTGTCAAAGGACAGCAAAGGTCCTTTATAATCCGAAAATATGAATAAAAACATTCAAGTAACCACAATACCACAAACAAAATTTCAAAAATTCCCATGCACCATGATCCGTCATTCAATACATTAATAGATACATTTAAAAAGCAAGTTATTCAGTTTATTTTTGAGTTGAAATGTTTAACATTATTAATCTATTTCATATTAAATAAACAAATTTTGTTTTCAATGACTATGTTTTTTTAATAGTTTTTGAATGAAGTTTTTAGTAAAACTTTTATTTCATTTCGGAGAAACTGAGTAAACCATTTTTTCACACAAAAAATCTGACCTAACCTAAAAGGTAACTCATATTTCAAAGCTTTTTATTTACCCATAAAATTTTCTCTTGTTTTGCTTATATTTTCCCCGTCCTGGGTTCTCGAGTCGTTGATGTCCTTTATTTCAAGAGCTAAGAGTTGGCAACCCTATCCTTCGGAGACATGAATTTCATCTGATCGGGACTGCCTTGATTAAAAAGACACAGTCTATGAATGAATTATAAAGAAGATTATATAAAAAATTAATTTCAGTAACGATATCACGATGGATTGTTTGAATTATTTGCTGAAAATTATACAAATGCGAACTCTTAGTGAAGACATCCCAAAAATTTCAATCAATTACTCCAATTTAAGTGTATTGTCGCAATATTGACGTTTATATTCCATTTTCTGAGTGATTCATCTCTATGGAATGCACCTTCATGTAGCGCATCCTAGTGAAAGTGATAGCTAGAGGAATTTATTTCACATTCATGGAAAAATAAAATTTCAGATTCAACTCGGTATAAGTCCGAAATACTACGATGAAGGAATGAGAAACACCATTTATATTTGAAACAGTATATGCTATTATCATTACATTTTCATCAAAGATAGTCACTACATATTTGTTAAAAAGTTTTAGTACAATCTCACTTAATTGTATCATTTTTGTTGATACAGGAAAATATTTTTTACAGATCTGAAGGATTTTTCATTCGAATTGACAAATACGTGAAAATACAAACGAAAATCACATTTCCGTCCCCGGCTTTATGAAATTAATTCATTATTCATTCAAAGATTGAAATCAAACCGAGAACAAGAATAATCAATTCTCTAGAATGCATAAATGCAAAATATATATTCATTCTACTTCAAATATCACATTATCAGTTTAATACAACATCAATACATGAAAATTCAAAAGTGGGTACTTTATAATGTAGCAATTTTTATTTTTTTTCGATACAGAAAAGAGTAATATCTTCAAAAAACCATTGAAATGGAAATTGATTAAAATTATGTGAGTTTCGTTCATTTTCCTTGGTGCTAACATTATAAAACTATTTTTTAGGTTTCAATTCTAAACCAATGACTGTCTATGGATTTCTAATTACCCAGGTTCAGTATAAAATTGTCTAATAAGTATACAAATATAATGACGAAAGATTCTTCATATAACATTTAGAGATCAATTGAAAGCCTACATAATATATTTAAATCAATATAAATATAGGGATTTCACTATACGTTTGGTTAAAAGGTCGTTAAAATGATATTTTTTCAGAGGAAGACAAGATGTGGTTTTGGGTGTACATGTGTAAAATGGGGTATTTTCTCTAGTTTTTACACGATATGTGCTTCTACGATTTAGTATTAATGATATGTCGACGAGAGTGAATCAAATATTTTTTCAAAATCGTTATTTCCTAGAGACCACAATTTGAAGCCTACCTATATTGTACGAAAATGCTCCTGCTCCTATGATTCAATTAAGAATTTTTGAATGTTTCTGCAGATAAAATGAATTTTTATCTTCCTCATGATTCAATTGATGAATATTTTCATCCTACATACAGAGCTGTAATGAAGGGAATGATTCAAATACTTCATCTTCAATCAATCTTCAAGAAAAGACTGTAAATAACACTAGCTCCTGAAATTACTCCGAGAAGGATTGAGTAATTTTAGAATCAAATTAGAATATCTAGAAAAAAAATGGCGGAGAAAATATCACATAATTATATCAGACTAATTAATTATATGCATATAATGGAAATATTATATTTTGTATAGTATATAACTATGTGAAATACTAACTATAATATTCAAATGATTCGATTGGAATTCACAACTAAGACTTTTCAATATATCCGGTCTATTTAAATCTTTAACGATTTACTACAGCTCACTGGTTAATATTAGACCACTTTGTCTATCGTAGGCACATGTACACCTCAGGATAAAGTGCAATATAGCTTTTAGTAATCAGAATAATCATTCCATACAAAATGCAGTACCCAAAATTATTCTCTATTATATCTTTTTTCATTGGGAGAACTGGTGCACGCTAGTGCGCACTGAGTGATTTTTTTTTGTTCCATTGGTACAATGATCTAATGAACACAATGGGAATGATCATTCAAGGAAAGCCAGAGTAGTGTCAGTGCAAAACTGGCGCACCCAATGGAAAACGCTATAAGATGTTCAACCCCGCAGGTTGTCAAGTTCAGTCTGATAAATAAAGCGTAGCATTTTCATGTGACACAACTGGTCCTCCTAGGGTAGTAGAATAGTTAGGAAGGACATAAATATCATTGTAGGTGCATAGTTGTCACCGTGTACTGATGATATGAGAGTTAGAAAGGTTAAAGAACAACCGCATGATAGATTCAAATCATGCAATACGCGAGGCTAGGCGGGGAGCCAGATTGACATTTGTTGGTCCGGAGCCTGCGCTGCCAATAGGTCGCACATCTGTCAGAAGCTTCTTCAGGAGCTGGCTGAACAGGGAATTTTCCTCGGAATGGAGCGCGGGGGTGGGCCTGAGGTGGTCGAGGATTCTCATTGAGAGACCGTCCTCGCGACCTGAGGTCAATAGACTTCTGTTGCTGGAGAGGAAACAACTTGGTCTGGTGACTGGTGCATTGACTGGTCCCTGTTTAACAAACATTTGAAGAGAATGGATTGACGAGCTGCTCCCTATGCCGGTGGCGCAGGAGTACTGATGAAACGGTTGAGCATATTTTGTTCAACTGTGGGAACCTTACTGAGTTAGGACAACACACCTAGGTAATACAACACCAACTATTCCTATGGTGAGAGGGACTTTGTGTCTGAGGAGCTGAGTCTCTATAGAACGATGCGGGTGAACAATGGGCCACTAGGCCTCAGTTCGGCCGGAAGCCACCGCGCGAAGAAAGATATCTTGACTAGAGTTTTAAACTGCAAGCCTTTCAGGACGAATGCAAGTCCGAATCTTTACGTTGGCTGAAGTTTATAGAGCGAAGCGAGTATTGAGACAACGTTATCAATAGCGCTTAGGTATAGGGGGAGGTTCCTCTGATAGTCAAATGGACCACAACTGTGGGAATGAAAAATAATGATATTACACTCAAGATTTTTGTGAATGATGAAAGGAAACACGGAAGGTACAACTTACATTTTTGGCAAGGCATTTTTGAATGAAATCGGGCTTTACTACGCTCTCGTCGTAGTAGATAAATCTGAGTTCTTCAAGGTAACGCAGTGAGAGAGTGAGAGTCCATACTGAAGGCCTTTCAATGGGGTCCAGGCACGACAGACCCTTTTTAAACTAGAAATTATGTGCCTCACATTGCTCATGGTCCGTGGTTTGGATCAGAAAGGTATAATACATCGTAGGTTTGTTTCTTCTGGTGAGGACAGCAACTGTTTGAGAATTAGAGCAGCTTTCAATTGCACGCCGATTTATTCCTTTTTGTTAAAAGCTGCCCAACTGTGCACAAATGGTCGACAATTTCCAATAACTCCTTCTGACACTATATCTAGAAAAAAATCTGATACGAGCAGACAACCGAGTTCAATTAATAAGTTGTTGATTGTATGAAGATGCTACGCATTATTTTGCAGGCAAATAATGCATTCTGGATTTCAATAAGTTTTTTCATATTGAAGCTTCAAATTTAAATGCAGTTTATATGATATTTGCATAGGGTACTGCCTTCGAGTAGTTAGGCCCTGCAATCTGTTGATTGCGTTGATCGAATGAATGAAGATGAATATTGCAGCATTGAGCTAAAATTTAGAGCATTAGCCATTAGCCTGAATTCATTATATCTGGCTAAAATGTTGTATGTACATAACGTAGTGTAACAAACAGGCTCATCATGTTAGTCAACATATCCACTCTCTTCTCCTTTTACATCTTTCTATCGAAGTTATTGAAAATTGTTTGAAACTAATGCATTAAACATTGAATTGCCTAAATATGTCAATTTGAATTTTGGTGTAGTTTTGTATATTCAATATTTTACAACTTCAATATGATATTCGATAATTTTCTCCAATATTATAACGTGGATAGAAATAAGGGAGTTCAAAGTGGATACATTAGCTAAAATGGCAGTCATATACGCGACAATGAAGGCAGTGTATTCGACCTGTGGTAGATAAAAATGAAATTATCTCTAGCTAGTTCCTCAAATTTGGGATAGATAACCACAATTTAACTTGCCAATTATTTCATTTTTCAGTTCATTGCTGAATATTCCTGAATCTACAAATGCACTAAATGCATATGAATTGTTGAAGAATTCAATTTTGGCATACACTTCTGAAACTAATTTCGGAAAGAAGAATCTTATATTTCTGTACAATATTAAATGCTTTCAGCGAAATATACAATAAATCAACGTAAATAAGTTAAACTTTTAATATCACACATTTTTCAAATCAACATTTATTGCTATAGTAAACGTTTCTTAAATATTTTCTTTATATTAGTTAGTCTAACCTATGTAGAACTACAAGATCTGATACAATCAACTATGTTTGAATTGATTCTCTCTTTAAACAGTGATTGAACTTCAATATGACTCCTCAATAATGAAACAATGCCAATTTCACAATCGACAAAAAGCAAGTTTTCGTGACCGGACCCTTCGATCCAGCAGCAATCTTCCAACGAAGTATCTGAAACACATTTATCATTTGAAATACTTCAAAAATTAGGTACCTAATAGACTACAGGCCCGTGTTGAAAAAATTATGGGTCATTTGAACCACCAGGTGACCTATCTAGAACGATATGAGAGCATTAAATAATAAAATTCAGCACTATGCCAGCACTTGTAAGCTGTCCAACTGAGTGCAAGTGAGAATTCGAGAGTACAGGTGGAGAAGGTACATTTTGGTCACATATTTTTGTACGGCATTCTTACCATCGATAGATCCGTGAAAAATAATAAGAAAACGCGTTGCGCCGTAAAAAAATGTGGTGCCACAAAGTCGAATTTTTTTTTTAAATTTTCCGACAATTACCAGGGTAAATTTGGTCATTTGATTTTGTACAGCATCTGTGTCATACTATTTCAATACTGATTCTAATCCATTATTCCGCAACGCCGTACAAAAATCATGCGACAAGGGGGAAAAATCTACAGTTGCAATCCCCTCTTTTTCCGTAGCCCAGGGGGTGATTTGACACAACATGAAATAAATTTATTTTGAAAGTTTATTATGCAAAGATAATATTTTTTTCATATGCCGTACATTTTCGTTCGTCCAAAGGGAAAAAAAGAAAAAATCCATTTATTTGTCCTAATTTTTATGGCCTTTTCGTGATTTTAGGTTCCCAGTTAGAAACTATGTTGAATATGGGTTTGTATTCTATCCATTTATACCAAAATACAGACATTTTGTCAATTCCAAAATTAACATATTTTTGAGAAGTAGGTACCGGGTTTTTCACTATAATTTGACCCCCTATTAACTTTGTTACTGAAGGAGATACAAAATAATGTTTCGTATAAAAGTTTCACGAAATCAACTGAGGTTTTTTGATATTAGTCCAGAAACTGAAATATATACAGGGTGACCAATGTATTGATGGCAACTTCATTTTTTCAAATGGAACACCCCGTATATTTTTCCATATTTGGTTAGCTCTTTTTCCCCTGATTTCAAATATGTAACATATGTTGGTCTATCTTTCTTATTCTGAGCACCACAGAGTTTCAAATTTCAATAACCATCTGGCATAGCGTTTTGGAAGTTCGTGAATATTTAAGTGGCCGATTTGATCTTGGAATGGTAATGGCGCACCCCTTTTATGACCACCAAATAGTCCCGATTTAACACCGTGGACACGTTTTTATATCCGTTCCTGAAGGAAAAGAATTACTTCAGCAAAATGACAATCAATGAAAGCGGAGAATAATTAATGATATAAAATCAACCAATATTAAACCCATAATTCGGAACTAATCCCGTCAACGCACAAAGAATAATGATTAGAAACAAATTTTGAAGCTTTAATTTCTGACTTGAATCGGAGCCATAATAATGCTATCAAAAATAGTCTAAACAACTTGAGACAACTATATGAACTATGTGTATTGAATGAAGGTGGTCATTTTGAGCAATTTCTTTAGTTGATGTTATTCTTACCATACTACCATAGTTTATCATTTTTCATTGGTTAAGTAATTGTTAAGTATCATTTTAAATAAGACTTTGAGTAAATTGGTTGGATATAAAGAATTTCGTAGGTATTTCACATATTTTTTTATTCGTGTCATCATTTCAAAACTTTGAAACTCTGAAAATTGAAGAGACAGTGTCCCATTTGAAAAAATATAGTTGCATTCAATGTTGTTCACCCTGTATATCTTCCCATTGACGTTATTATAACTCCAAAAATGAGCATTTGCAGTAAACGCACTCTGCCACTCGTAAAATGATTACAGATCTTGGCTGGTAGTCTTAAAATTTAAAACTCTGTGGTTCTCAGAATGAAAGAGATAGACCAACATATGTTACATATTCGAAATCAGGGAAAAAGAGCTAGCCAAAAATGGAAAATATACAGGGTGTTCCATTTGAAAAAATGAAAAATGAAGTGCCATCAATATGTTGGACACCCTGTATATATTTCAGTTTCTGAACTCATATCAAAAAACCTCAGTTGATTCGTGAAACTTTTATAAGAAACGTTTTTTTGCATCTCCTTCAGTAACAAAGTTAAAGGGGGGTCAAATTATAGTGAAAAACCCGGTTACCTACTAACTCATGACACTGAAGTTTGCAGTACCAATCATGCGACAAGGGGTCTGCTAACTTCAGTGTCATGAGTACTTCTCAAAAAATTGTTGTATTTTGGAATATCATTGACAACATGTCTATTTTGGTATAAATGGATAGAATACAAACCCATATTCAACATAGTTTCTAACTAGGAACCTAAAATCACGAAAAGACCATAAAAATTAGGACAATAATAATGGATTTTTTCTTTTTTTCCCCTTTGGACCAACGAAAATGTACGGCATATGAAAAAATATTATCTTTGCATAATATACTTTCAAAATAAATTTATTTCATGTTGTGTCAAATCACCCCCTGGACTACGGAAAAAGAGGGGATTGCAACCCTAGATTTGTTTCCCTTGTCGCATGATTATTGTACGGCGTTGCGGAATAATGGATTAGAAGCAGTATTGAAATAGTATGACACAGATGCCGTACAAAATCAAATGACCAAATTTACCCTGGTAATTGTCGGAAAATTGACAAAAAATTTCGACTTTGTGGCTCCACATTTTTTTACGGCGCCACGCGTTTTCTTATTATTTTTCAAGGATCTATCGATGGTAAGAATGCCGTACAAAAATATGTGACCAAAATGTACCTTCTCTACCTGTACTTTCGAATTCTCACCTGCACTCAGTTGGACAGCTTACAAGTGACGGCATAGTGCTGAATCTTATTATTTTATGCTCTCATATCGTTCTAGATAGGTCACCTGGTGGTTCAAATGACCCATAATTTTTTCAACACGGGCCTGTAGTCTATAAAGGATGAATCAATATTTCGCTGTGGTTACGACAATTTTTTTTCCACAGAATACTATGAGCATAGACCATTCCAGTCAACTGGAATTTTCTATCGATGTGAAAACAACTGTCATTTCTAATCACTGGGTTTACGTCTACTCGTAAGGCAGCGTGTATTCAAATTTTAAAACTTGAAATTTTGAAGTAAAATTCAAATTTGAACCGAAGAATCAATTTGCAAGTATTACATATTCCAACAAAAAATTATCAAAATCGGACAATCATAGGCTTTTACATATCTTTTGTGAATATTCTTTGTTAGCTCCCAAGATCTGATGATATCCAAAACTCTGCTTATGAAAAAAAATTGGACTTACCAGTTTAAATAATTCCAAGATATCCCCCAATAGTACAGGCGATAATCAATCCCAAAATGGTTAAGCATACAAGGATCATAATTTTCTTCTGCAGACATAAAAATTACAGAGTTTATATCACAAGTTTGCGTTAAGTACTTGAAAAATTACAATTACATTTTACACTACACTTGTGCATTTGTCACTCAACATGTATTGTGCAATTAGTTTTTAGTTATTACAATAAGTTGGTCTTTTTGATGCCCAATAATATTCAGTATGACACTTGTTAGTGTTTCTGTGGAGTGTGAGCTGTAATTTGCGTGAGTGTTGTGTGTACAAGTGAGTGCAAAGTGTATGTAATGTGTTAGTGTAATGTAACGTGTAATTTTCAATTGTGAAGATTCTGTTTCACGATGGCGAAAAAGGTTTCATTAAGTCCTTTAAATGCAATTTTACGAATGGACTCAAATAGTAATGTTCGAAACTTTCAACCACGTTGAAAAAATACTAGTCAAAATCGCTGGAACTCTGAAGTTGAATTAGGCAATCCAAGTTATATGATTTCTTCTTAGATAAAGATTCTAATTTCTATTATTTTGAAAGTCGATTCAAACGTTTTAATGTCCAAAATATGCAATTGAATCTTCGATACAATGGCATCGATGTTGCCAGTGGCCGGCACACTGACAGGCGGTTGAAATTCCGTTAATGGGCTGTTGCCATAAGTAAAATTATGAGAAAAAGAAGTCTCATAATAAGTCCACAAGAGAGTTTAGTGAAATATATGCTGATCTGAACCAAATGAAGTGTTGGAATTTGAGAATGCACTATTGTTGAACTAGTCACTTTAGATCACTTGAAATCTGATATTCAGACAAGTCTGAGTAAATATTATCACACTGTTTATTAGAATATTGAAATTGTATTGGCAGGTTTTAAAAATCATCCCGTCCTTGTCCTAAAGTTAGAAGTCGAAATTATGAACAACAATTATAACAACTTAAATAATATTCAAAAAAGATGGTATAGTTCATCAGTAAACGTGAAATCGAGGAATTTGGATCGAAATTGACATGGAAAGTGCTGAAATGTGTGTGAAAACGTTAAAAACTATGTTAAAAGTGTTTGTTCAGTCGAAAGTTTGAGGAAAATGAGGTCCAGAAGCTTCTCGAAACTCGAAGGAATTATTGCAATAATAAGCGTTTGAGGATAGATTATACTAGAAAGTGATATTAAAAAGTGAGTTGAGATCATATTTATTCATAATTTAATACCTTTTTTCGATTTACTGATCTTTTTATATACTTTTCGTTCTAATTTTTATGAGAAGGGAGAATGACCTTCGAAACTATCAAGTTCAAACAATAAATGATCGGTTAATCTTACTGATTACGCTAAGAAAGTTCGTCAGAAGGAAAATCGGTTGTGTTCTGTTCAGGATTTGTAACTGTGCGTTACGCACTGCTAATTGTAAGCACAGCCCTCTAAAGTACTTGTTGTAAGCGAAGGTTTGTTTTGGTTCCGAGTTCAGAACTTTACTGTTCAGGATGGTTCCTACATGCGCCGTTGCGAATTTTAAACACAAATTCGGAATGTGCGCACTTGCGAACCGTCCTGGATCAGTTCTTAAGCGTAACCAAAACAAAAAAAATGGTTGAAACGCATTCCTATAGATTTTTTCCGTAGAATCCAAATAAACTTTCCGTTTCTAAGTTATTGAGCAAACATATGTTTTTTTAAATTGGACACCCTGTATATTATTTTTTATTCTTATTAAGCACAATCTCAACTTTTCAAAAACATATTATTTTATGCATTTATTTTCAAAACCAAGCTCAGAATTCAAGATTTTGTAATTCAATTGTCAATAACTAAGTAGTAGGCTCTATGACTGTTTATTAAAAACAAAAAATAAATGTCAAAGCTTTGTCGGTTGGTTTAAAAATTTACAGTTCTCTCAGTTTTTATTATTTATTATATTATATTAATGATTCAGTTTTAAGTTTTTCTCATTATGGCTGCTTACGAAAATCACGAGAAATATGACATGCTTGTTTGTTTCATCCAAAGCAATGAAAATTGCCAAGAAGCATCGGAACTATACTTTCAAAGGTAACCTTTAGGAGCGCTATGGTTACGTTCTAATCTTATTTGTTTCTTTTAAATATTAGATATCCAGAGAGAAGACAACCTTTTCATGACATATTTGCCCGCCTTAAATTAAATATATGTATAAGTATAATTATCATCCGTATAAATTTGATATAGTTCAACATTTACGGTGATGCCGAGCGCCGATTGGTGTTTTGCCAATGGTATTTACAGCAAATCCGTACCATGACACCTTTGGGAGACTTGTTATCTGGTCTGATGAATGCTTCTTTCAAGTGCTGGAATCCTTAATCGTCATAATTCAAGAACCTTGTCTAGTGAAAATCATCATTTAATTTTTGAGAGGGCACAACAAGGACGCTTTGGGTGCCGTTTATCTCCAACAAGAGCGGTGCTCCAAGCCACAACTCTGGACTTGTAAGGCCATTTCTAGATCATAACTTTCCGCAAAGATGGATTGGTACACACGGGCCTGTAAGATGGCCCCCTCGATCTCCGGATCTCTCAATTTTAGATTTTTTTTATGGGGTTATATGCAAAATACAATTTATAAAGCAAAATATAATTCAGGAGCGGAGCTTCGTGCAGCAATTATTTTGGCCTTTGAAAATTTGCAAAGAACGCCTATGATTCTTTCGAACGCCATTAAAAGAATAACAAAACTTATTTTTTGTTTTTAATAAACAGTCATAACCTACTACTTAGTTATTGACAATTGAATTACAAAATCTTGAATTCTGAGCTTGGTTTTTGAAAATAAATGCATAAAGTAATATGTTTTTGAAAAGCTGAGATTGTGCTTAATAAGAATAAAAAATAATATACAGGGTGTCCAATTTAAAAAAACATGTTTGCTCAATAACTCAAAAACGGAAAGTTTAATTGAAAAATTGACTACGCCACTGGATTCTACGGAAACAAATCTATATAAATGCATTTCAACCATTTCTCCAAGTTAAAGCACAACTGAGATACGGGGGGTGATTAAAAAGTGATACTTTTTATTTTCCCCCCTGTATAGCAAAAACTAAGAGGGCTATGCAAAAACTGATTGCGCCATCTTAAGTTTCACAAAAAAGTAGAGCACACTGTCGCGAAAACCGCATTCCGCTACCGTTAAAAATAACGGAGATAAGGGCCAATTCTGCAAACAACCGTTAAATTTTAAAGCACGGTTAAAAATTAAACTATCCGCTAACTTCATTTCACTATTCTGTAAACATCATAAGCTTTAAAATATTAACGGAAGACGCTTAATTTTAGCCGATATATGTTAAAATTTAAACCCTACTAGGGTCAATTCTATAAGAACTGGTTAAAAATTGAAGGCACGTTAAAAAATGAGTTTTTAACCAGTGACGGCTCGTGCACTCCAGATGTGGGTCGGCCAGACAAAAAAAATATATTAATAGCAATGATTTTTTTATTCGCGATTGTGAACCGTTAATTTTTTTCCGCCATCACAGCCGCGTCGTCATTGGTTGTCCTAATAATTTAGTCAATATATTAAAATGATTGAAATTGTCCTAAGTTACCTAGCGCGAAATATCATTAGCGGATCAAATTTTACTAACATCGAAAAATCCTCAAAAATCGTTCCGATGTTTCACCGTCTCGTCAACATTTGACAGAAAATCTAATATCTATTGTCTCGTTTATTTCCCGAGAAGAGTATGTTGCACTGTCTATTTCCTCATCTCATAAATTCATTCCCTCACCGAATCAACACTCTGTATGGTTCTTGACAAACCAGAAAATACTGAGGACGCCGAAGAATGAAATCTTCGTCTGAAGTCGAGGCAATTTAACGAGCTCCTTGAAATTCTCATAAATGTCTCTTGTGTCAATAGAAAAAGGATCAACAATTCAAAATATTTTGTTTTCCGACTCACCAAGTCGCTGCTACTTGACACAATAACCTCCCTTACATGTGCTCGATATTTCAAATTTAACAATCAAATAAATTCGTAATGAACTTACGGAAATAGCCAAAGAATTTGAATTACAGTAATTACACGTGGGCACTTGTCTCCGCACTGTCAACTTACCCCTTAGAAACACTAACTAATGAATAACCCTATTCAATTCCTTATACATAAGCGAAGATCGCGAAATGCGCTGCTAGATGAATTCCCTCTTCTCTGGTACGGCCTGCCGACCTAGCCGCGTATTCTAGACCTTTTGAAATCGCGATGTTCCTAAAGTTAATAATATATTGATGATATTTTCATGGTCAAAAAATCAATAACTACTATCGAACGGTAAGAAACCGATCTTTCCTGAAATAGTTATAAATAACTATTCATTTAATCAGTGAAATTTGGTGAGAACTGAAACTACGGTACTTCTGCTTGCAGCAGGGTAGGCTGCCGACCGTGACTATTGGGAAGCGACCTACTATCGATGCGTTGTACCGTTCTACTGAGTGGCCGTATTCTGGACGTATGTCGTAGTATCGCATCATTTACGTACTGCTAGTACGGCCGACGGCTGTGGGCCGACCGTGGTGTCCACATTGTAACATTTGTGTTACATTTCAGATCTAGTGTTACGGTGTAACGTACAATTCTAATCAGTTTTCTGTGATGTTACGAAATGATACCATTTATAATTTTGGTGTGTTACAATTTATTGAAGGGCAAGAACGAAGGTGCTTTGGAAATATACTATTAGGTAAGACGGAACGAAAATGTTCGGCGGAATAAGTTATATTTTTCTGTTCTGAGTGGAAATATTAAATATCCGGGCAATTTGAAATCGAAATCGATCATTCAGAATGAGTTTGAAAAAATTGAATATCTAGAATTATTTTTTATTTCCCGATTATTTTTGGGTCGGCCCGGCCGACCCTGCCACCGCGACGAGCCGTCACTGTTTTTAACGTTCCGTTAATTGAATATAACCCAATTCCAATTCTATAACGTCAATATTTGAAGGATCATTTAAAATCATTCATTTTAACGGTGGTGTTAAATGTGGTTGAATAAAGCGGTGTTGACAGATCGCACTTGATTCATTTGAACTGTTTAACTCGAAAGGTAGATCAATGATCTATGATTTATAACCTCTAATAAAGTGACGGAGCAACAGAACCAGGAAATCTGGCATTCTTATTAAGAATGAATTGGCATCACAAATAATTTGCGTATTTATACTGTAGACTGTAGTATCCTTTGAGACAGTAATATGGCGCAGAAGGATGCACAACATGATTAACAGGAGATATAATTTTTATATGAGTGTAGTCAATCACACCACCTTACCCATAAAAATGAGGAAACTCTTCGTTGAAAGTCTCCTGTACACTATTTCTGTGTTCTCCAACAGGAAATATAACATACATACCTTGAACTATAAAATCTGTAACTTCTGCAATACTGTGACTGACCATTGGCTGACTCAATTGCAATGCAATTTGATGAAGCTGACCTGCCGTGACGAAGAAAATGCAAAGTACATAGTATGCGGAGATGTTTAGGAACAAATGTTGATCTTTGACTATCATGCATATGTTCAGATATTGAATGTATTATTAATTGACAAGTTTTTTTTATCAAGTCTGAAAAGCTTAGTGAATATTGTATCAAATAATTCGAAAGGATTTGAATTATCTCTCAAATTTCTTTGAATTCCCCTATAGTGTTTCCTTAAAAAGATTTAATTTGTGCAGAGTAACATAATAAGTATATCATAACCCCAAAAACAAATTACTTTCTAAGTACTTTCCTATAATTTTGAATTTCTTCATTCATTAATAAGACATCAAATATCAGAGCCACTATAGTATTCACTTGAATTTAAATCGATTCGGTTGTATTTGTTGAAGTTTCCACTATCAAAAATGTTTTAAAGTCTCAATCTATAGTAGGGTTTAAATTTTAACATATATCGGCTAAAATTAAGCGTCTTCCGTTAATATTTTAAACCTTATGATGTATACAGAATAGTAAAATGAAGTTAGCGGATAGTTTAATTTTTAACCATGCTTTAAAATTTAACAGTTGTTTACAGAATTGGCCCTATAGATTAAGACTTTAAAACATTTTTGATAGTGGAAACTTCGACAAATACAACCGAATCGATTTAAATTCAAGTGAATAATATAGAAATGGCTCTGATATTTGATGTCTTATTAATGAATGAAAAATTATAGGAACGTACTTAGAGAGGTAATTTGTTTTTGGGGTTATGATATACTTATTATATTACTCTGCACAAATCAAATATTTTTAAGGAAACAGTATAGGGGAATTCAAAGAAATTTGAGAGATAATTCAAATCCTTTCGAATTATTTGATAAAATATTCACTAAGGGCCGTATTCATAGTTCGCACTTGAGGGTGAGTGACAGTTGATGTCACCTTTAAAGCTAGTATTCATAAGGGCGATAAAAACTCACACTCACCCTCAAGGGCGAACTATAAATACGAGCCTAAGCTTTTCAGACTTGATAAAGAAACTTGTCAATTAATAATACATTCAATATCTGAACATATGCATGATAGTCAAAGATCAACATTTGTCCCTAAACATCTCCATACTATGTACTTTGCATTTTCTTCGTCACGGCAGGTCAGCTTCATCAAATTGCATTGAGTCAGCCAATGGTCAGTCACAGTATTGCAGAAGTTACAGATTTTATAGTTCAAGGTATGTATGTTATATTTCCTGTTGGAGAACACAGAAATAGTGTACAGGAGACTTTCAACGAAGAGTTTACTCATTTTTATGGGTTAGGTGGTGTGATTGACTACACTCATATAAAAATTATATATCCTGTTAATCATGTTGTGCATCCTTCTGAGCCATATTACTGTCGTAAAGGATACTACAGTTTACAGTATAAATACGCAAATTATTAGAGGTTAGAAATCATAGATCATTGATCTACCTTTCGAGTTAAATAGTTCAAATGAATCAAGTGCGATCTGTCAACACCGCTTTATTCAACCACATTTAACACCACCGTTAAAATGAATGATTTTAAAGGATCCTTCAAATATTGACGTTATAGAATTGAAATTGGGTTATATTCAATTAACGGAACGTTAAAAACTCATTTTTTAAAGTGCCTTTAATTTTTAACCACTTCTTATAGAATTGACCCTATATCCCGTAAAAGTGCCCAAAATGGGATACCCTGTACACGGTGACCTGCTTCTCTTTTTGTATTTTAAAATGCTACGACTGCAAAAAGCATTAAGAGACTAGTAACGGCTGTACATAAAGGTAGAACATCACATGTTGTACACGCGGTTTTAAATCGGACGTCTGTTAAATTCATTTTCAATAAATTTTCGTTAAAACCCACTGAAAATACAGAATTCTGTAAACTCTGTATTCATTTTTTATTAAGGCTCTGCCTATTCTATCATTTTATGCTAATTAAACAAATCCTGTCTTCGAATAACACAAAAAAAACAAAACTATGAATTTCCTTTTACATTACTGAAATAAATTCTAACTTCTCGTTCACCAGTTATTGTTTAACATATGAATATAGTTTAGATATAACCAATAAAGTTCTATATCCATGTTTTGAATTTTCTTTTGATTTTCCGTTTTTTTTCAAAATGTGCCACCGGTGGTGCACGACGTCTCTGAGGAAGAAATAATAGTCACAGCCGTCATGTACAACCGGTAGCACATTCGAAATCAATATAAAATCACGAACAAACTCAAAACGTGAATATTGAACTTAATTTTTATACCTACAACTATATTCACATACGGTTAGCCCAGTCAAATTAGGATTTTCACCTCGGAATGAAAGATAATAAGCTGAAAATTGGTATGAACCTTTGTTTTGTCATTCTAAATGTTGTCTCAAAAGTCACAAATGCTATCGTGCCGGCGTCTTAAGATATTCAAGGTCAAAGGTCATTAAAATCGGTTTTTTGCGAATATCTGCCTTCCTATTGCTTGAATGATATTTGCAGTTATTATGAAAGTTGTAGACTAGAAAATTGTCTACAACTTTTGTCTGAACTTTTTTTTCATACGACCAACCGTTTTTGGGGTAGAGCGCGAAGAGTGCGCAGTGTACAGACATATGAATATGACCTAATGCAGGGTCAAGCGTGAGTTACGGTTAGCAGTTCGTTGTATAATAGTATATTATTCAATGAGCGGTAATGCAGGTCAAAACACACGCAGATGAGTTTTGCACCACGAGCCGTCAGGCGAGTGGTGTAATTCATCAAGTGTGTTTTGAGCATTACCGCGAATTGAATACTATACTTTATCCACGACTTCTTCAGTAAAATTCGAATTAATCTGCATTTAAAAAATTTTGAACAGTTGTCAAAAGCATTGACAACATTTCGTCAAACCTCTGTACTCTGTGGTCGGGAATCAAATCAGAGTCTCTAATCAATCAAGTACTTTGGCAACTTCAAAAATTCACGTTTTTCCAAAATAAATCTGGAATGAATCGCTAGAACGTTATCTTGATGGCTGAAATAGAGTTCCCGATCGATCCTACTTTTTATTCATTTTTTTTGTAAGCAATTTCATTCTTCCTAGGTATTTTTATTAGCGGGAGTTATGAGCGGGTGTTATTATAACACTCGCTTTTCGGTTCATAGACATGTCTACGGTTGTGTTATGACTACCATTACACATAGAAATTAGTTAGTAGGAGTGGATAAAGTCAATTATTTGTTGAAGTAAAATTAATAGATCTTTTCTAATTAAAATAATAAATTTTGGTTTTGCATATATGACAGACTTTTTATTCATTCAAAACTATTTGTTTTTCTCAAACTACTATGTTGATCAAGATTTCTGTTGACATAGAAAATATTCAATGTCTAAAAGACGTCAGGCTTCAACACCTTCCCTCATTGAATTATTCTGGTCAACCTCATTGCACATTTGTATCGCTTGCTCTATTAGTTTTGTCAGGTTTTGATGATTTACCATCTGCCTTCCATTTCAGACATTGTTTTATTTTATGCCCTCGGGATTTACAGTATTTGCAAGATAAATTGCTTCTTTTGTTACTGTATACGAAACTTCTTGTTTAGTCTCAATTTGGCTTGATAATGCTTTTTCATAAGCAACCAATTGATTTGTCAAGTTATCTAGTGTTCTTTCTTTGTTTGGAATGAACATCCAACTTGACTTGAACGAGAAGTAATCAGAAGGTAGAGTTTCTAATATTCACAAATTAGTAAAATTTCAGGTAAATCACATTTACACTCATTTCCAGCTGTCAATTTGTCCTTCAAGATATCTTTCTGAAGTTTATTCCAAAGATTCTTCAGTTTTGATGTATGTGTAGCTATATCATCATCTGCTTGTTTTACATAGCTGAAGAATTGCATGCATAAGTCATATGTCTTGTCCTCGACATTGCCATCATAAAGTCTATGCAACTCCAGCCAAACTTCTCTAGCGGATGTGAAACGCATTACTTTTCTAAAGTCTCTTGTGTCATACTTAGATTCAGAATTAGTACAGCATTATTATCGGCTTGATTTAAAACGGATAAGTCTTCTCGTACCTGGTTTTCTCAGTACTTGTAGCATCTTCTGGTAAGGATATAGGCGCTTTCAATTTACCTTCGATAACTTCTAGGCTGCCTTTAATTCCCCTTAACAAAATGCACAATTTGTACTTCCAGGTCGACCAGTTTGACTTTCCATCTAGCAACCAATTTGAATTTTGCTTGTATCCATCTTCTAAACTTTCTGTGACCAAATTTATTATTTTATATTTCCAGATGTAGAAATCTGTTTTCTAATCCAGTAACCACGCTCTGCTACCATGTTAAAGTAAAAGTGATCAACCCGTACAGAAAAATAATTATAGTTCTTATTTTAATAATGCAAAAATATGTGGCAAACAAATTGGACTTTTTATTTTATATTAATCAAACTTGACATTTAAAAATATCAGCACACTTATAAAAATTGCAGTGCTACATTATATCAATTGAAGAACTTCAGGAGTTCACTTCAACACCTTCCCTAATTGATATAATGTTTCTTGAACGTAAACCCATCAAACTCCTTAAGAGAACTAATCTCGGCCGGAATAAGGCTTTTGTCATAAGATCAGCAATCTGTTTACTGCCTTCTACTTTCTGAACCTCTATTTAACCCACTTAGAAGGAATAGCTTTTCTTTTTGCAGGTAATTTTTCCATAATCCATGTGCTATTAGATCTATGTGTATCCATTTCACTTTTCATAGCATTTAACCATTGGATTTTATTACTGCTTTGGATAGCTTCCTTATAAGTATTTGGCTCTACAAGTTGAAGTATTTCAGTTGCTACTGTCATCACAAAATCTTCGAATCTAGCTAGTTTTCTCAAGCTTGCTCTATCTCGTAAATTTCTCCCAGTTGAATTTCCATCTCCAATACCGTTGAATTCAGAAGTTGTACTCCTAGAACCAGTGATATCATCCTCTTCAATTTTCTGTTCAAGATCATCCAAAACATCGTTTTCAGTTCTATAGCTTTTTTCCTGATTTTCTGAATTTTCCTTTTCAGAATCTGGAAGTGATAGTTGTGATGTTTCTGGATTTGAGAATGATTTTTCTTCAAAGATAACATCTCTGGATCTTATCAAGTTCTTTTTATCTTGACACCAAATTCTGTAACCATCATCATTGTCATATCCTACTAGTATTCCTTTCACAGCTTTTTTATCTAATTTTCTTCTTTGGGATTTAGGAATATGGGAGTAACATGTGCTTCCAATTACACGAAAATGCGTCAAACATGGTTTCTTCCCATACCAAATTTCATAGGGCGATTTGTCACTTTGGCCTGAAACTCCCGTTCTATTCAATATATATGCTGCTGTGTTGATCATTTCTGCCCATAGGCTTTGAGGTAGACCATCTCTAGCATGTAAAAGAGCTCTCGCTGTCTCGACTATCGTTCTATTATCTCGTTCTGCACAGCCATTTTGCTGAGGAGTATAGGGCATTATCAATCTTTGACGAATTCCATGTTCATTCAAAATATTTTTAATTTCCCTATTGTCAAATTCTCCTCCATTGTCTGATAAGAATTCTTTAACGACGTGCCCAGCTACTTTTACTTCTGCTAAAAATTTTTTAAGTGTCTTGCTACCTCACCTTTTTCTCGCATGAAGAAAATTCTACGATATTTGGTATAATCATCTTTGAAGAGACAGAAATATTTGTAACCACTTTCGGAATTTTGAAAAGGCCCACAAACATCTGAATGGATAAGCTCACCCGTTGTTTGGCTCTTTCTCTTTCTCTTCTGCCAAACTTCTGAACGTGTGCTTTGCCATAGATGCAACCTTCACATAATTCGCTGTCCAAGGAAACATCAAGTTCAAAATCTCTCTTTAGAATTTTCCGTATATGTCTCTTATTTTGATGACCAAATCTCTCGTGATAAAGTTGTAGAATATTATTGGTTTGTAAATTCATAACATCTAGTTTTTGTTTTGATAAAACATTCTCATATTCAACTTGTATAACCCACCATGTTTGGTTCTTGTTCCAATTAGAATTGTCTTATTTTCAATCTTGAAATGACAAATTTCTGCTGTGGAAACAAATTCACCTTGTGGATTTCTGTCTTGTGCTGCTAATACTGAGAATAGATTCTTGGTAATCGAAGGAACATACCACACATCTTCCATTCTGTATTTCTCAGTTTTTCTATTTACACAAGCTTCTACCAAAATTGTTCCCTTTCCTAAAGCCTTTAAACATCACCATTTGCAGTGGTCACTGAATAATCTTCATTGAATGCCTCAAAAGTTTCATAGAGCTCTCTTCTGTTACAAATATGATTGGTTGCACCATTGTCAACGTACCAGTGGTCATAATCAACTGTAACAGTTAACACAGTCGACTTTTGAATCAGCAATGTTTGACAATTTTGTTTGTTTCCACTGCTAGTGTCTGTTTTCTCTGGTTTAGGTGGTCGTCCATCTGCTTTCCATTTAAAACACTGTCTAACTCGGTGTCCAGTCAAATGACAATAATTGCACTTGTAGTCCTTTTTCTGTTTTGACTTTGAACAATTACCTCTAGACTGATTCCCATTTAATGCTAAAACTTCCAGATTATTTTCATTTTTATTCAACAGAGCTTTTTCAAAAGCACACAGTTGACTGGTTAAATTTTCAACTGTTCTCTCTGATTTTGCCATCATTAGCCAGCTTGATTTAAATGAAAAATAATCCTCTGGTAAAGTTTCCAGTATTTTGGAATTAGTAGCAATTCTGGCAAGTTACAATTACACACATTACCTTTAGCAGATAAGTCTTTAGAAACTTCAATTTGTAAATCACTCCACAAATTCTTCAGTTTAGAGATATGTGTGGCAATATCATCTTTGACATCTTTCCGGAAGCTGAAGAACTCCATACACAAAGTATATGTTTTGTCTTCAACAGCTCCATCATATAGTCTATGAAGTTCTAACCACATTTCTCTAGCTGTAGAGCATCTCATTACTTTCTGCAAAGTATCTTGAGTCATATTTATAGTGAGTAATAACAATGCATTGCTATCTGCTTGGGTATAATATAGTAGGTCCTTTTTGTACTTCTCTTTATCTTCTTTTGATGAGTTTGTTCCAGATGATAATTGAGGCTTACTTAATTTGCCTTCTAACACTTCACTTGCACCTGGTACACTCCTAAGTAGAATAGAGAGTTTGAATTTCCATGTAGACCAATTGGTTTTACCCTCTAATAACCCAATCGAGACTTTACTTGCATCCATTGTTCTTTTTTCACTATTTAGTTGAAAATTTCTTCTGATGACAAATTATTTTTCGTCTTGTCAAAATAAAATTTTCTCCTGACTCCAAAAACACAAAACTAATATTCTTCTGTCTTCTGGGAACCACGCTCTGCTACCATGTTGAAGTAAAATTAATAGATCTTTTCTAATTAAAATAATAAATTTTGGTTTTGCATATATGACAGACTTTTTATTCATTCAAAATTATTTGTTTTTCTCAAACTACTATGTTGATCAAGATTTCTGTTGACATAGAAAATATTCAATGTCTAAAAGACGTCAGGCTTCAACATTATTCACTTAACAGTTATAATTATTAAAAATGCCCATTATTTATGTTCTATTCGTTAATTTTTTTTTCAATTTAATTTTTTTAAATAGCGCAGAATTCGTGTCACAGCCACTAAATGCGTGTAAAAATAAAATGTGTTTTTAGTACGAGGATATTGGTTAAACTTTAGAAGAGTATATTTGTGTGTTGACATTGCCTTTGCCAACTTTTTTGAGGAAAATTTCCTGTTGATGGGATTGAGTACGTCCAATTAAAATAACGAACAAATCAATATCTTCTCCTATGATGACATCAGTCTTTTGATGTTCTCTTAAGGCAATAGCTGTGTCAATGATGAGAACATCAGCATCATCTCTGACTTGTTTTGTTGTGATATTACCAGTTTCAAATTTTTCAACAATTTTTTTTTAGACGATTTGATGAAAATTTTTCTTGACTGATTGGCACAATCATTGTTTCGTGAAAACGAACTTCATATGATTTGAAAGTGCAGCAGTTCTTCTTTGTTGTTCTTTGCTTTAATATTTTTACTATAGTCGGAATATCCGTCAAATGCAATAATTTAATTACTTATTTCAATTAAATATAAATAATTAATAATCAGTACATAATAATGGGCATTGTTTAATAATTATAACTGTTAAGTAAATAATTGACTTCATACACGAACTGCTAACCGTAACTCACGCTTGACCCTGCATTAGGTCATATATGACTGTACGCTGCGCACTCTTCGCGCTCTATCCAAAAAACGGTTGGTCGTATGAAAAAAAAGTTCGAAAAAAGTTGTAGACAATTTTATAGTCTACAACTTTCATAAAACTGCAAATCTCCTTTAAGCAATAGGAGGGCAGATATTCGCAAAAAACCTATTTCTATGACCTTTGACCTTGAATATCTTAAGACGCCGGCACGATAGCATTTGTGACTTTTGAGACAACATTTAGAATGACAAAACAAAGGTTCGTACCAAGTTTCAGCTTATTATCTTTCATTCCGAGGTTGGCCCCCTTTTTCGTCTAATTTGACTGGGCTAGGTAACCCCGAACCAGCTTAAGGTCTCATTAGACGTGCCAAGAACCGAATCGGCAACGGCAAGTCACATGCTCGGCGTGAGCAAGATTTCTTGAGGCAATTCACACAGCAATAGGCTTGCCGTGGGTTGAGTAGGTTTCAGCTTTGTGAAGAGTAAAATGTTCCCGACTTCTACGTTAATAAAAATTGCTATGTTGTAACATGAAGATGAGCTTGAAATGAACAATTCTAGAAAGAGAAAAAGACGTTATTGGGTACATAAAATGCTAAAAAACGAAACGAAAAAGGAGAATTTGCAACGTTGCACCCAGAACTTTTAGATGACCACTCAAAATTTTTTCAATATTGTCGAATGTTTAGTAATGAGTTGGACTATTTATTGAACCAAATAAGGGAACCTCTTCAACAACCTTTCGTGAATCCATTTCACCTATTCAAAAACCACGAAACATACTCGGCAAATATTGTTCGAGAAGAACCCTGCGGACGAAGGCCGTTGCTTGCCGAGACGTTGCCGGCATAATGTGAATTCAAGCACACAAAAACCATATAATCAATGAAAAAGATATTCTGCCGATTCGGTGCCTTGCCTCTACCGAGCATGTGGCTTGCACGAAAGTGAGAATTGGGCTAAGTCGCGAATGTGTGAACGTCCAACGTCTTCACTTGTTACTGAATAATTTCGATTCCATTCATTTTCAAATTACAAGAATTTTTATATGGCAGTTATATCAGATATTTCCGCAATTTTAGTGTGTCATGTCGGTGCTCTTCTTTTCTAATAGAAAATATTCATTCATATATACTGCATATCAGATATCTGATAATTTGTAACGACCAATCAGCACTAGTGCATTACCAAAGAACAGAAATATTAACATTGAATATGTATGATAGGTTAACAGGGTAATAGGACTTTTTGGTAATTGAAACACTTTTTTCTAACTTTGGATATATTTTCACTTCTTCAGGGCTGCGTTATAAGCTAGTAATCTTCACTTGATTTAAAAAAATTCATTGGCAGTTTATATTTTTTTATTAGATGTTTTCTTTCCGAAGATGGCATATCTACATGGTATCGACTTGTCAGTTAGAACAAATCTAACTGACAAGTAGATATGCAATACTCGGAAAGAAAACATCTAATGAAAATATAAACTGCCCATGAATTTTTTGAAATCAAGTGAAGAACACTAATTTATTACACAGCCCTGAAGGAAACGAAACGTTGGCAAAGTTAGAAAAAAGTGTTTCAATCACCAAAAAGTCCTAATATCCTGTTATCATACATATTTTAAAAGGTGGACGTGAATATACCTAATTTAATAACACTAACAGAATAATGTATACCACACAGATTATTTATACAGGATGAGTCAGAAATTCGTATGACTTTAAATATAGAAAGATTTGTATAGGACCGACCTGTCGGAGAGGCACATAGAAGGTGGGATAATAATCAAAGAAAAATAATCTTGGTTAGCTTATCTATGATTCTTATTTCTTCAAACTTTCAAGCGATCACTTAAGGTTGACGCTCACTTGGACGAGACGAGACGAAGCGACGGTTAGTTCGCCTGGGACCATTCTGATCTTCGCTTCGCGCCTCCTAAGTGAGCGTCTACCCATTTGATTCAGTGCAAATCGTGGCCTGCGGAAAACAACTCTTCGCTTCGTCTCGTCTCGTCCAAGTGAGCGTCAACCTTTAGAATCAAGTATCCTTAAACAATTTTCCATACACAAGCATGATGAAATGACCGTTGTTCATTTTATTAGGAGTGATATAATTTTTCTATTTTTGACTTTAAATTCTTTTAAATTATTAGAAAAATAAAATGAGAAAACAAATGCAGCTGGCACAATGAAAGTGCTGACAAATTGAATTTCATTCGGTAGTTCGCAAGACGTTTTGAACCATTGCTTGACGTAGTAGTGTTTTGTCAGTAATATGGTCTTGGTTGAAAACTATGGGTTCAAAGGGAAAATAATTGGGTATCAACAATGCAATTATTATGAGCTCTCCTGAATTAACATCTCAATTAATTCATTTTCATATGGGAAGGAGTAAGCTTCACTGCAATAGTCTAACCCAGGGGTTCCCAATGAGTGGGGAGCGCCCCCCTTAGGGGGACGTATAGCGATCCTTGGATGCGGCCTAGCGGCTCCAAATATGAACTTAAGTTAGGTACGCAATTACGAATAATTTACTTTTTAAGTACTTTAGTAGTCGAATGATCTCTGAAATCGAATAACTCCTATTCCCTATTTAGGCTCTCCAGCAGAAATTTTGGTCGGGCGCATAGGGTAAAAGGTTGGGAACCCCTGGTCTAACCAATACTGCACAATTAAAGGTCAGTATGCCGAAAAATTATGGCCAATTAAAGGGCAAGATTTGATGAATGACATACCTCATCCGAATGAAGGTGTTTTCAGGTTGAACTAACAATTCGTTCGAATTTTCTTCAATTCGCGAATAGAATCATTATACATTTAAAATACACTGGAATTTCTGGTTCATTCTGTATTTATATGTTATACAATTTTTTTATTATCAAATTATACTTACCATTTCATGAAACGTTCCGATCAAATTTAAACACATATTTTCAGAGAAAACCTATAATGCTGAACTAAATGTCAACATATATATTTTCATAACAGATCTATTACATTGAAATAAGAGTGAATGATGCACTGAAAAAGAAGAATTCTCTAGGAATAAATAATGTAAGGTAATTCATTGCATCATCCATTTTAAACTACAATAAGGTTATAGATGAATGGAAATAATACAATTGAATTTATATGGAAAACCACAGGAACATGTTCTTATCTATGTAAAATCAATAATTTGTTCACTTGTACAATATCTTCAACTAATTTTCATAAATATATACATACTTTCTCGAGTCAACTATCGGAAAGTTTATTCGAAAATTTGATGGAAATCTACATAATAAGAAACTTTTATCTCTCTAATAGATGTTATATTTTTGTCAGGTAATTTTCACCAAGTGAGATCAATGAAAGCCGATTTTGGCGAATAAAATGAATCAAATAATTTCCCAAAAGAGGAAAAATAGAATATAAACACGACTTAGACACCAAATCATACAATAACCAAAATATAACTTGTGTTGTGCAGAAAAATATTCGTGTGTCCAGTCCTGAAATAGTATGACAGGATTCTTGTTATCAGTTTTCTTTGTATTTCGATTTGCCATTTCTCCAGTAGGGATTGAAAAAAATATAGAAATTATTTGAGGTATGACGGAATTAATTCGACTATATCATTAATCAAACATAGGTATTTTAATGATAACCAATATTTTATTCAATAATTTTTTAGATAACGTACTTCGTTCTTTTAGAATGTCATGCATAGAATCGTCAGTACCAAAGTAATTTAATGAGTTTTACTTTCTGTTGTCAATTAATTTCAACATAAAATCACTATAATTCCTAATTAATGTAGTACATTGTAGTTGCGATTTTACAACCTATCGAGGAAAAGTTTACTCTTTTGACCATACGAGTTCATATGCATATTTTATATGCTAAGCTCAAAATACATGATAAATATGCTCAAAATATTGTCTCTTCAAATGTATATTTCTTTTATAATATGTAACTTTGAAGCAAGTTATCTCAAGTCACAGAAATATTTCTAGAAGCAAAAAATAATCGCACAATTCTAGAAGGCATTGATTATTCCTACTAGGAAAAAATATATAAAATTAAGTTAGCTATAATTTTCTACAGCAGTATCAAATACTAAACCAGGTCATTTGGCTTAGATATAATAAGCAGAAAATTTATCTTGAACTGGTATAAGTGTTATTGTGTTAAGTGTATAGTTTGTATTGCTTGTGTGAACATGGAAGGGAGAAAGGTACTTGTTGAGTTCAAGACAAACTGTCTGCTTTATTGTTACTCACGATGTATATCACATTTAACCTCCTCTCAATTTTGCATAGAGTCCACTACCAAGGATAAATATCACCACTGATGCGCAGATTAGCATTATGATTTTCTTCTGTAGACGTATAAGGAAAAAAACGGTTAGAAAATCTTATTTCAATTATTATTTCCATATCAAATACATGGTTAAATTTTGGTGAGAATTAATGTTTTCTGTTTATTTTATTCAATTTTCATAAGGAACTGAGATAAAAATAATATTAACAAATCCATCCTCACTTAATTTTTGCTGAAATTTTTTTTAAAAATTTACATGGAATTAGCGAATAAACGACGTATCGAATATATAAGGTGTTTCATAAATGTCGCGAACACAGGATCAGGACATCAATCTCTATTTTATTAATTCTTTAGTGATTCAAATTTGTTTCAAGCCACATGTAATGAAACCGACGTATGTACATGGGCGGCAAGCAAAATGTGAGCGATTTTTTCCCTATTTTAAATTGAGTTTCAATAATATTATGTCTACGGTATATCTATTATATCGCGCAGTAATTGACAACCAACGCCAAAATAAATCCAGAGAATATAACTATTCTATGACAAAGTTTGATTTAATCAACTAAAAAAAAGCCAAATATGCTCTGTAGAGTCGTTCACATTTCGCTTGGCGCCACTGTTCTTCGTTTTATGATCGATTCGATATTCTCTAATTTCAGTACTACTAAAATCCCAAAAAAAAGACACAACAAAGAACCACGCAAAAAAGGGTCAATTCATCAGTTGCATTACATACTATTGGTATCATTTAGTGTGAATGTGAATTGTTTGTTGTAACTCAAGGAAAACGATAAAAAAACAAAAAGTTATAAAATTAAATTTAATATATAATAAATAAAATACAATTAATAAATCTCAGGACTAATAGTGCAAACAAAGATAAAAATGGATTTAAAATTAATGGTAGCAGTGCTAGGGGAGTCATTTGGCTTTTCATTTAAAATAACTCATATAATAATTCTTATATGTAACAGTAACTTCCAATTATATACATATAATATGATAATTAAGACTTGGGTGAGTATTGCGGACAGAAGAATATTGGTTAATTGAATATAATAAAAATCATCATTTGAAGAAAATCGATATTTTATAACCTGAAAGAACCAAAATAATGCAAAGTTGATATTTCTATGCAATGATAGTCAGTCCAACACAATTATTCTCAAAATACATTTCAGAAATACCTCAACTATGTCCTTATATTATTGGAACATCAGATGGTTTGAAATTTTGGCCAATTTCGGTGAAAATTAAATAAATTTGACTATTTGAAAATACTCTGAAATATTCACAAAAATATACATTATCGACATAATATATCTCAAACACAACAAGTTTAAAATATTAGGCAAATATTGAAATTTTCAGCCGAACTAAGATAATAAATATTGCACAAAATTTAATTGTTTCGAAAAATGGAATCGAAACATTGTATTATTATTGCTAAGATATGCTTTTTTCATATCCACAAATATTATGAATGAGATAAAGACATTTTATGGAACATTATTCATCTAGTCTTCAGATAATTTCAACACATTCTAATTAAGTAACTCTCAAGTTGAATGAAAAACACTTTTTTTAGTTGTACCTTATGAGGGTACGTAAATATATCTATTGAAAGAAATTGCTACCAACGTCATGTGCTTTGAATTGATAATCAACGTCGAACTATTGTACTACTATATTGAGTAAGAAAATAACATAGATGTTTTGGATTAGACAAACCAAGCAGCAAGATTTTTTTATTTCACAGCAAAGCTACATGGTTCCGTATACAAATGGCGTTAAATTTAGGCAAATTTATATCTCGCATATCAATTGAAAGCACATGATCCCAAACAAAACTGTACACATTGAAAATGCTGATATTACAAGTTTTTCTTGAAGGGAACATAATCCACATGTATTTCAGTAGAATTCACTATTCTTCTTCCTACGTTACGTCACTAACACCCGCTTTGTAGTAGTGGCTTAAGACTAGGGAGAATTTAGGAGGGGCTTTAGGGTAAAAACGACCATAAAATGGCAATTAATATGATGATAGCTATAACGAGGCAGATAATGAGCAGGATCTTTTTCTGTGAACAGACAAAACGAAAAATAAAATAAATTGGATGCCACTACGAAAACACAAAACAGCAAGGCAGATGAATGAACATCTACAAGCAGTGTACGTGTGGATGGCACAAATTATATAGAGGACCTTACCCGAAACTGAACTGACAAATGCTAGATCACCAAGGCTTGAGGACTATTGCAATTTTCCCTATCAAAACACTGTTGTTCATTTCAACAGGAGCAGATACACGTCTTCTTTTTATGAAATTGGACAAGTAAACCAATGGGAGGGCGAATGTCAAATCTCATACAGATAGATCAGAACCGAGTAAAATTAAAAATTAGATGGTATGGTCAAAGGAAGTTGTTGGGAAAACTTTCATACGAAGGCTTTCAGAAGTAAAGTTGTGCCAACTATGGCAGGGGTATTTAGTTCTTCCATTGTTATGGTAGATAATTAATGATGCTTTTGTGTAGAAATTTATGCCTACTTTCACATGGTGGTTTTCGAAATATACTGAACACAGTCAGGATGAAGATTCTGAAGATAATTAAGTGAAAATATGCAGAATCTTTTCCGGTGTAGTCCCTGAAACCTTTAGCGTATGGTTAAACTTTTTACGTCGCATTGATTTTATTTATTATATTTTTGCCGCTGCTTGTACTTTAGCGTTTACTTTTATTTGATTTTTATAACACAGTTACTGTTTTTATAATATCCGGAAAACCAATCGACACCAATGGTTGATCTAGCATTCGTACACAAAACAACAAACAAAAATAGAGAACATCTGAGCTTAACACCGAAAAGATGACAGCATCTAAGCAACACGACGGTGCTGGTATTTGGGAAAGGACTCGAGGAATCGACCTACCTTCCTCGCTTTCGTCTGATATGTTTCCGCTATCTTCAACTCTCCTCTCCCTGTTGTTACGTGGTTCTCCGCTTGGCCAACGTGGTATTCGATCCTGTCCACCAAATCGCCCTAAGGTAGCAGGGAGAAAAGGACGGGGAGTGGCAAATAGGATGACAGTAGAAAGGATTATGTACAAGTGATACAAAAAGGATCGGAGTCCAGTGGTTAATGCGGAAAAATACAGAGAGAAAACACCAAAAAGAACAGCCCAACCAACATCCATAAATATACATATAGAAGTACCATAGAGTACCCATCGAGAACAGAGTGACAAAGGCACGTTAGTATACAGGGTCCATTTAAAATGCAACAAAGCAGTAATATATAGGGGGACAAGAATGGGTGGTGAAAATAGGGAAACGAAACATAAAAAAATTAAAAGCGAAAATACTGATATATCTTAAATAGTAAAAATTAGGTTAGACTCACCCGCCTGGCTTTACTTTGGTATTTTAATGCTTTCTTGGTATCTTGAGTGGCGGTTTGTACATAGTCTACCGCATGCTCAACATGATATTCTATACGATCTATCATCTCACCCTAAAATAGCCCAGGAAGAGAAGGCGGTTAGTGTTAGTAAGCCATAAATAAGAGCAGACAGTTAAATCAACAATAAAGATAACTTGTTAACAAATGACAGAAATAACGAAATAATTTACAATATTTTGAAAAACAGATGTATGCGAGAGAACGAATACGTTAGGAAAATACCGACATCCCAGGTTATTACATATCCAGAATAAACTCTTTTAGCTCAGAAGCATAAAAAGTCGTTGAAAACCCACGGTTCTTATGAAACTGACTGAATTTCATTCCTTCATTTCCGTCATTTAAAGGACGATTTATCCTTTCGAAGGACTCCATTATAATATTACATTAGATATTCTAGGTTTATAGATTATATAGAATTACTTGATTGAATCAAAAATTCATTGAATATTGTAAATTAATGTCGAACGAGAGAATTTGTGCAAATATGGTGGAGCAACCAGAGACCTACACTCACGTAGGTCATTCTTTTTGAATTGAAGTATTAATTAACGTTTGATGGTTTCGCTTCAATTTATAGAATGAACTTTTTTATGTTCAGCGCAGCTAATTGGAAATTCTTCTTTCATTCGAATTTTTTCATAAAACCGTCTAGAGCGTTCCCCTCACTTCATACAGTGTATGAAGTTTGTTCTTTCGTTATAGTTCGATTAACTTTTAATGCTTCAATTGAAGAAAATAGTACTGGTTCTCTCATCTGGATAATTGTACTGCCTTCATTTTTCATATTGCTGAAGAATATGCAATATGAAAGAGGCACCATTGTCATATAATGAAAACACAGAAATTGTTCCAATGTTAGACAGACAAAAACCATTCATCATGCTTATTATAAACACCAGGGCTATTCGAGAGTATTCGAAATATTCTTAGTCGAGAAAGATCGATTAGAGCAAGGGCTCGTGAACCCCAGGCATTCATTATTCTATAAAAGCTGAAAATTTGTCCACGCATGCTCTCAGCACAGGTAAGAACGATGGACCATTATGAAGTTTGGGTTACCCTGGCTTTGGCAGGTAAATGGTATTAAAGGGGTGTAAAATACTGATCTGAATTCGTCAAATAATGAAGTGTGATTTTTTGGTAATACCTTCAGAATATTATAAAAAATCATTTTTTGGTAATACCTTCAGAATATTATAAAAAATCTCATTAATTGCCAGACACTTAATATCGTGGCAACCCCTTGCCAGACACCCTTAATGTTCATTAAATTATATGTAATTCTACTTACGTTATAGTATAAAATCTGATTTTTATATATAATATTTGGGTAATAATTAGATAATGTTTCTTCATTAGCTAGACATTTTTTATAGTTCCAACCCTTTGCCAGACAAGCATGTAGTTTAGCTGCAGGTGCGAGACAGTACATATGAGTGGGTGCGAGTGAGACGGCATGATGATGATGCAAATACATTTTTTGGTTGTTATTAATAGAACGAATTAAAATGATGAACAATTTAATTTAGTTGTAGCATCGAATGTCTTTTCTTCAGATGTTTTTGAGATTCACTTAAATTATTAACTACATATATGAATCTTTACCAAAAAATTATTTGCATAAGTCATTATAATCATGCCGTCTCACTCGCACCCACTCATATATACTGTCGCGCGCTCGCACCTGCAGCTAAACTACATGCTTGTCTGGCAAAGGGTTGGAACTATCAAAAATTTCTGGCTAGTGAGGAAACATTATCTAATTATTACCTAAGTATTATATATAAAAATCAGATTTTATACTATAGCGTAAGTAGAATTACATATAATTTAATGAACATTAAGGGTGTCTGGCGAGGGGTTGCCACGATATTAAGTGTCTGGCAATTAATGACGTGATTTTTTATGATATTCTGAAGGGAATACCAGAAAATGACACTTTATTATTCAGATCAGTATTTTACACCCCTTTAATACCTGCCAAAGCCAGGGTAACCCAAACTTCATAATGGTCCATCGTTCTTACCTGTGTTGGGAGCATGCGTAGACAAGTTTTCAGCTTCTATAAAATAACGAAGGTCTGGGGTTCACGGGCTCTTAGACTAGATTAAAGATGTCGACGACATAAATTGAAAATAGGGATTCAATGAACATTTCCGCACAAATATTCCAGGAAAATATAAGTTATATTTTTACTTTACTTCTTTGATCATTGAAATCGAAAACTTCCAGTTTTTTCGTCTTTTAGAGATGAGAATCATTTCTCAATAAAGTTATTCAGAGATTCCCATTCATTATTTTGAAGATATTATGAATCAAATCTTTGAGTTTGAAAATATCTACAATTATTTGGATAACACAAAGCAAAATGAACGTATGAAACAATTTTATTAGGAGAATATATTAAATTCCGTGATTTTAAACGTTTTCCAAATTTCAATTCTTTTATTCAATTGAATTATCCACATTCGAAAGAATTTTCTGTTAAAACGAGTCAAAATGAATTTCTGATTTTATATGGCCAAAATCAAAATTTTACTGAGGTTGCCTCATGAATCAGAATTGAACTGGAGGATTATGAATAGTTCAACTAAGCATGACTTTCTGATAGAACTGCAGCACAAGTTTGAAGTTCAAGTCCAAAACTGTTCTGAAGTCCTCAAAGAGGCTACATTCAGAAATTTTGTCCAGGTGAGTCGAAAAATAACGATACGTACTTGATTTTCTACCAACATCGCCATGTCCATGAACATGTCATGAAGTTCCCTGATAGAGTTCTCGAGTTTGATGATGTCCGCATGCCTAGCCTCTATATCAGCAAGAGTTTGTTTCGCTTGCTGCGTCTCCATTATAATCTGTGAAATTTTTTAAATAAACGATATAATCTATCAGTTTTATGAGACTTATATTTAAATACCAGAGGGCGAAAATACTTACACCTTGAGTAAATACAGCCGGGTTTCCCTGCTCTAACATCTCCTCTAGTTCTTCATTTGTGGTTTGTCTTCCGGCTGTGAAAATATCGAGTTGTGAATGAAATGTGAAAAAACTGAAATGAGCAAGTCTTTGCATTGGGAAAGTTGGGAATCTCCAAATAGGATAGCAAATTTCCTATGCATTTGATGGAAATTAGTTTTTTCGAGAACAAACATAAATACTGTTGGAATTTAGAATTCACCTACTTTGTTATTCAAATATTAATTGATAGTCAAGTTATCATATAACTTGTCATAACAGTTGGCATTATAGAACGAGAAATAAAAGTTGGTTGTATTTGAAGTAGAATTTTGGCCCTCAGCGTGAAAAGGTACACCCATATTTGATAGTAAGGGAACTTTATACTGAAGAAACATCAGTTTCAACATTTGGCGACCGTGACAGGACTCTTTCTATTGCAAGTATGGAAAAAACCAAGAAAGCCTTAGCTCTACAAAGAACAGCTTTTATGAGGATTTATAATAAATTGAAAGAAGATTTCTCCAAAGAAAAATGCGATATCCTAGATATACAGAGTAGCATCAAAGTTTTGGATGAAAAAATGCTTCAATTATCCGAACTGAATCAACTCATGATTGATATAATGTGGGATTCAGGAGATGAAGAAGCAAATATGAATGCAGAAGTCGAATTAATGGATATGATGAGTTCTCAATATCATAAGATGAAATGTTCTTTTGACAAGTTGATATGTCAAGGAAATATCTCCAAGAAGTCAGAATCCAAAACCAAATTGAAGCTTCCCAAACTTCAATTCAGACAGTTTGGTGGAGAAATAAAAGAATGGCTTGGATTTTGGAATCAATTCAGCAGAATTGATGAAGATTCTGATATAGAAGAGGAGGATAAACTACAATATTTAGTTCAAGCTACGACCCCAGGATCTCGAGCTAGACAAATTGTAGAAAGTTACCCTGCTTCTAAAGGTAACTATGTGAAAGCTGTGGATAGTTTAAGACAACGATTTGGAAGAGAAGATTTGTTGATAGAAGTTTATGTCAGAGAACTCCTTAAACTAGTTCTGATGAATCTCTACACCAAAAACAAACTATCTACATTTTTTGACAAAATTGAATCGCAATTGAGAGCTTTAGAAAGTCTGGTGTGAAATCTGATACCTGCACTGCGATGCTATACCGTTTGGTTGAATCCTGCCTAGGAGAAGATTTGATACGAGCATGGCATCGAAGTCAGTTGTATTCATCACAATCCAGTTTGAAGAAACGTCTTGATACTCATGAATTTTCTTCGAGAGGAAGAAATGAACGAAGATAGAATTCATCTCGCTGTATCAAGCTTTAAAGACAGACGAAAACCTGAAGATACGAAGATAAGTTGTAGTTCTAATGTGCCAACTGCTTCTGAATTATTCAATAAAGGAATTCAACGATGTGTGTTTTGCAAAAATTCACATTCTAATGAGCAATGTAAGGAAGTGTTGAAACTCAATTATGCAGAAAGGAAACAGAAACTGTCAGAAAATGCTCGTTGCTACCTATGCACCAAATTTGGTCATATCGCTCGAAGATGCCGCTCACGAGAGAGTGTCCCAAAAATGATTTACCGTCATCATCAAGTTCCAATGATAAGAACATGAAACAGCCGAATTCTAAAATTGTTGAACACAGTCTGTCCAACCACACTTTTCCCGAAATTTTTCTACAAACCATGGTAGTAGAACTGAGGGGAGACAAAGTATTTCGCCGAGTAAAGGTTGACGCTCACTTGGACGAGACGAGACGAAGCGAAGAGTTGTTTTCCGCAGGCACGATTTGCACTGAATCAAACGATTCTGATCTTCGCTTCGCGCCTCCCAAGTGAGCGTCTACCCATTTGATTCTGTGCAAATCGTGCCTGCGGAAAACAACTCTTCGCTTCGTCTCGTCCAAGTGAGCGTCAACCTTTAGACTTCTGATCGCTACTGGATCCCACAAGTCATATATAACAAGAAGAATTGCCGAAGAGATAGGGTACCCTCCAGTTCGAGAAGAACAGTTAGTCTATTCACTTTTTGGGGGAACTCAAACTGAATCTGTGAGTCATAGATGCTTCCGAATTTCCCTCCAAAGTCTTACTGAAGACTACTGTTGTAACTTCGAAGTTTTGGATCAAGCATTGATTTGCAACCATGTAAGCTCAGTGAAAAAGGGAGCCTGGTTGGATGAACTGAAACAAATGGGAGTAGAAATTACTGATACTACAGATGGGCCAATTGATGTTTTGGTCGGTGCCGACATAAGGAAAACTTTTTCTGGACGTAAATAAGATTTAGATTGTGGACTTGTAGCAGTTCATACATTACTAGGTTGGAAACTCATGGGAAAACTGAAATCAGAATATTCATCTCAGGCATCTCTTCTTGTAGCTTCAATGTTTTCGAAAAATAAGGCCATTCAAGCTCCTGAAAGAAATGAATCGCAACGGGAACAAGAAAAATTTGTAATGGAACATTTTATAACAACAGTTAAACGAAGAGATGACAGGCGATATGAAGTGTGTATGCCTTGGATTGAAGGTCATCCACCTTCATCATCCAATTTCGATTCATCGGAGGTTCCTAGATGGTTAAGTGATCCAATTTCACAATGGCCTAGTCAGAATTTTGATAGTAATGAAGAGAAAATGAACTGCGAAAGGAAAAAAACTGTTGTTTCCTCATTGTCTGCGTCTAAAGATTTCGTATGGTACTACAAGTATTTTTCGAAGTTCAGAAAAAGGTCATTAGATTCACCAAGACCAACAGTGCCATAAAAGAAGAGCGAGAATCATTCCAAAGAAGAAGAGAAACAATTATCGAAAAGATCTATAAGTAGAGAACCGATAGTTGAAACGAGATCAGGAAGACCGGTAAAGGTTCCTGAAAGATTTGGACAATATTTGTGTCCTTACTTCTATGAAGAAATGACACAAGGTGGGAGTGTGTTGGAATCCTTGTTTATGTAACTCTAGTTGTCCAATGAAGTGTAGTTCGGGGAGTTAGCTCACAGAGGGAGCTTTGGTTTAGATGTGCCCATTCATACATTCAATTTGAATTTTACTACGAATTCATTGCGCGCGAATTAAGAAAGTAAAATGTTGCTAAGTAGTGTAGACGAAGATGGGGATATATGAAAAAAGAAGAAGCAAATAGTGAAGTTGACCAAAACTCCCTCTGTGAGCTAACTCCCCGAACTACACTTCATTGGACAACTAGAGTTACATAAACAAGAGTTGGAATTCAGAAACTACCTACTTTGTTTTTCAAATATAAGTTGATAGTAAAGTTGTCAGATAATAATTGTTTTAAGAGAACTTGTCATAATAGTTGTCATATAGAACTGAAAATAAAAGTTGCTTGTATTTGAAGTAGAATTTTGGCCCTCAGCGTGAAAAGGTACACCCATATTTGATAGTAAGGGAACTCTATACTGAAGAAACATCAGTTTCAACAAATACATTAGAACAGGGACTCTGGAGAAAACACCAGTTCACAAATGTCAGCAAACATACAGGGAGGGAAGTTTCACGGAAACTGCTCTGTATCAGCTGACTGAAGGCATCGAGAAAATACGATACGATTCAGACAGAAAATTTTGTAGGCAAGTTGGGCAGATGTATATTCGAAAGTTCCACGTGCTCTAACTGACTGAATGCAGATGTCTTATTGTAATAATGTTAACATTAGAAGCGGCACTATGCTAGGGAACCTGTTCATAAGAAATTATGATTAAATTATTATTAATGTTAGGCTGCCCGTGATACTTGATTCAAGTACTTGTGGTTGCCTAAAATACCGCCTGAATTAAGCCACTCCTAACGATAAGAGAGAGACAAGACTACATAAGTGCATAAGACAGCTGGATTCAGTCAGTTACAGCACGTGAAACTTTCGAATATACATCAGCTCAACTTGCCTGCAAAATTCTGTCTGATTCATTGAATATCGTATCCTTCCATTGTGAATTTCCAAACCTCTACTTGGGGCCTTTGACAATACACGTGTCTGCGAAAGAAGCATTTGTTAGGCGATGAGTGAGTAGCTTCATTATAAAATGGACGTATGAGCTGTTGACGACATTCGCGGACACCTCAACGAGGCATAATTTCACCCCTCCTATGGAGCATGGTATTGAATGAACTACTCTTCAGGCTAACGGAGCTTGGCTTCGAAAGTTTAGGCTTTCCAATGACAGTCCTGATACTGAAAGCGGAATTGCGAGACTTGTCAGAGCAGGGCCACAGAAATATTGAACAGTGGGGCTGAACATTAACCCAGTCAAGGCCACTGCAATTCTTTTCACCTGAAAAAGAAACCTTTCAGCTATGAAATCCATCTTGGTAAATGGAGATACTGTAGAGTGGAAGTCTGAAGCCAAATATCTGGGAATTACCTTGGACAGTAAGGTTGTGTGGAATAAGCATTTTAAAATTGCTGCTTGTGAAGCCATAAATGGCTTTGATGGCAGGCAGAAGACTAATTGGGGTTGTAGACCAACAATGACATATGGGAGAGTAGTCTAGTTTGCTGAGGCAGGTCATACAAGCACGAGGAAAATACTCGAAAAGGTAAAAAAGCTAGTAATTTTGTATCACTTGATCTATGAGAACGTGCCCGAAGTTGAAGTCATCACAGATCTGACTCCCCTACATCACGTAATCAAATATCTAGGAAAGTTATAGGCAATGAGAAAATTGAGAGTAGGAGAGCCTAGTGCGCTCTAACCAAGGACATCTTATCAGCGAACCTACCAAGTGATATGTGATGACCAAAAAAGTGAGTATCGAGAAGAACTTCAGCTCGATGCTGTGGTTGAAAAAATGGGAAAAGGAATACACTTCACAAAACATCAAGTGAATACCGACTAATGACAACACGAGTTGGTCTTCTGAATGATAGTGATTCACTCAACTTGGTCAACATGATTCAATTGAGAAGTTATCATGCGAATATTGGCAATATCAAGATGAAGAATAGGTAGGAAAACTTTTGAACATAATACGCTAAGCCTTGAATCAGTAGATCACAAACGATGGTGAGACTTATGAAACGGATAGTTGGAAAAGAAAATCACCAATTTGATAGTATAGTTGAGAAAAAATTTGACTTACTGATCTCTAGCTGTCGCTGTATCCTGGCCTTACACCTTTCCCTGTAGTCAGTCTGAGTTCGGTTGTATTCCGTCATGACCTCCACAAATTTCCTGGAAAGTGTTGAGTGCTGCGTTTTCCGTATCCTTAGGTCAGCAGACGATTTGTTATTTTGTTCTTCTTGTTCTATACTCTGTTCGATGGCTGAAAATATTTCAGATATATCATCAGATATGAAAGGTTACAAAAAACCCAGCTAATATAAAGAATTTTTACATTCTACTCCAGTAAGAATGGAGTTTACAATTCTTCTATGACAAATCATTTTGGAGAGTAAGATGAGACATCCCTCCTTACGAAACTGCCAGTTCTGTCTCGAAGTTGATATCTCCAACTTTTCGAATTAAATAAATAATACATAAGTAATTATACTAAGTTTTATATCGTTCCTATGTTATATGTTGTGAAAGGGTATATCAGTCACCAGGAACCTCGGTTTTTATACAATTTATTCAATTAGCTACGTTTCGAGACTTTTAGTCTCTTCCTCAGGCTAATATTCATAGCCTGAGGAAGAGACTAAAAGTCTCGAAACGTAGCTAATTGAATAAATTGTATAAAAACCGAGGTTCCTGGTGACTGATATACCCTTTCACAATAAGTAATTATATTGATAATGAAGTAATGTAAGAAGAAGCTGGAGAACTTACTCTTTAGTTTCAGACGGACTTTGTTGGCAGTTTTCTTTATGTCGGCCATAAGGTCTTCCTGTTCCTGTTTTGTTTCTGAAAATAAAGATGTATTGTTAGCTACCTGAACTTTTGAGGAAGTGAGAATACAATATATATAGATTTTTTTATGCAAATGAAAAGAATATCCAAACTCAAATAGATACCTTCTGAGAATATCAAAAGAATAAAACATGTGGGACATAAGAGGTCAAATTCTTTCTCGAAGGAATTCTTGTTTATTTATTTATCAACAGAGAAGAGTCGAGGTTGAAACACTATTAAGCTTATAATTATAAGAAGAGCAGTAATGCTATTACCTCAAAATATTGTTGATGACTTAAGATTCATGCTGAGTATAGGAATGCAAAAAATATTCTGGAAATAACTCTAAAACTTAAATTTGTAAAAAGTTGAAAAATTGAATTTATGGTTCAGATGATGCCATCCTCTTGAAATGTTGCATAAACATTCATTATATCAATATTCATTCACAAAATGAATTTCACTTGAATCGGATTTATCGTTTTGGAAATATAAAGATTCTTTTTTTTAATATTCCAATTGAGTTTTTCATTGTTCTGTTAACACTATGGCCACACATTGCATGAGGTTTATTATGAGCATCTTTCATTTCGATTGGTTTCGTTTTGTCAGAGATATTGAGGAACGATTTGGCTGAGTAACTCAACCGCGACATTTGGGAACCGAACTCACCCTGAATATTTCAATTCTCTAGGACAATCTCTTCGAAAGTTAGCGTGCTTATGGCCGATGATGATTCGGCCATCGCAATAAGGTAAAGCAAGATAAATACAACAACATCGAACATCTAGGTTGTTACCAGACAGGACGATGAGAAGACAATGAAATTTTTCTTCCAAACACTATTCCAAACATTCGATAATCATGTCGCACTGACAAGAGCATTTCTGCCTTGTGCTTAAATGCATCGTACTGATTGTATGCCAGTTCAGTGACGGATGTTTCCTAACCAGGATTGTTGTCTTGTCTGAGCCCTAGACTCTGGAGACCTACTATCTTTCCCTTCATGAAGCAATTTATATGTCTTTTCTATCAGTTAGAGACAGGCAATTTCACGACGCTTTCTCGTTGTTGAAACTAATCTGCCTGTGTCGGCCCTGGGGAGTATTTGAGAGTTTGTGATGCGATTCACCCAGGATATTTGAAGTGTTTTTCTATGTAGTTACATTTTACAGGCTTAGAACGTATCATTTACCCACAGTCCATGATTACAATTGACTAAAATAATCTATCATTGTTTCGTTTTTGTTCATCAAAGTTGACGGATAACGGACTGCTTTACTGCCAGGTCAGGGAATGCATTGAACATGCAGCGAATAAGATTAGGATTTCACGATTTACAACAAAATTGGCGTGGTTCAAAATGTTGCAGCATTCGGGTATAAGTTACTTCCAATGAGGAAAAGAATGGTGGAGTGGACCAGTGGAAAAAGAATTTCGCCTGGATTACAAACAACTGAAGACTGGAGATAACCTTCTCCGGCTAAAAGCTTCTGGAAATCACTGAAAGTATCCCATATTTTCAACTTGAGGTGGCGCTTAAGTTCTATACTTCCGAATAAATCGTTGGCGAGTAAGACGCTAAAACTGAAAAACTTCTAGTTTCAAAGATTTAAAATGATATATGGGTTTCGTGATGGTACTGTTGAGAAATTAGAGCTTCGACGTAGGGTTGACATTTTTGAGAGTTACTGGCTCTTTGAAAGTGAATTATAGCACATCTGAATATTCTTCGAATTAACCCCGTGTCTGGCAATGAGTTACCTTTTTTCACACGGCGATTCTCATTGGTAAAAGTTCCTACCACCGAACTTAGATCGTTGTAAAAGTGGACCAATGAGATCAGGTTCGGTAGGGAATTAAGGGTAGTAGTACGCCCTCGACTTAAGTGAGGAAGAGGGTAGAAGGACGAAGCTCAAAGGACTTAAGTGATCATAGGTCAGTGAAGAAACTGCAGGGTTTAGAGTGCTAAAATTGCAAAACTAGCGAGAGTAAAGTGGAAAAAACTAAACGAGAAAGAGGTTGAGAAGAGTAAGTTCTGAGATGAGCTGTAAACAGTAATACGGTGTTTTACAAAGTCAAACTTCCGATCCATCCAGACAGATTGAATTATAATAATCTTATTTTACTTTTGATTAGGCATTGAAATGCTATCTAAGAGGTGTAACGATCTATTGCGCGGTTTGATAATAAATTTCCTTCTTTACTCGAGATTCACTTATTAGCCCTACTACCTGAACTACGTTCACTCGAAGTAAATTGGATCCAAATGTGCCTGAAACTGTAAATCATCATTCAGTAGCGCTTTTCCATATTTTTTTCAGTCGAAAACTTCCTACTCATTACCCATAGCCAAGAGTAGACCGCCACAGAGCCAAACTACTTTCTTGTCAGCTGAAAGCATTTATCACCGATAAGAATTTCTTCCCCAAAGTGGCGGTTTCATTCTTCGTCGATCCGCGAAATGAAATTTACTGAAAGCACGAAAACCGCTCTTGGAATACTAATTGAACATTCTCTATCCGCACGACCCGGCGTTTCAAAATTCATCCTATGCCCTGCAATTAATCAGTGCACCCCTCTGGGGTCGTTGAAACATGTACGGAAAATGGGTCACGAGAACTGTTTATATTCAGAATGATATTAAAATTAAAGATGCAGGGTCCGGCACTCGAAGTGTAACCTATTCCAAAGGCCATAAATTCGGTTAGGAAAATTTTTTCTTTTATTTTATGTACAGAACATGTGAAAATAATAAAATTTCAGAATCGATTCACTTTGACCCGACAAATTGCAAGTTACCCGAACGTAACTTGCCGGTGTTTCAGCTCACTCTCAGACAATGGCTTTCTTCGGCGTATTGAGGCTGGTATATTTTTCCGTTCGGACCATGCTTTCCAAAATGGAGCAGAGAGAATAATCCATTGGATTCACTTCTGGTCAATTCGAGAGCCACCATATGGTCGAAATGAAGTTCAAAACGTTGTTTTCAACCATTCTTGGTTCACTCGCGCTTTGTGAGCCGGTACAGAGTCTTGTTGGAACGAAATGTTTGTCTACCCACGGCTTCAAAGCAGCCTCAAGAACACTTTCCTGATAATATGTCGCATCAACTTTGACGCCAAGTTCAATGAAAACGATTGGGGAGTGCGCATTCGCGGTCCATACCATGATTTGTGGCGGGTGCTGGTTCATGGTAGCCAACCACTGATTCAGATTCTCATATCATTATTATTGTTGTTCCCAAATTTATTTAAAATTAAGCGAAAAGTTTGGACTTTGTATTTATTAATTCGAAAACCGAATCGTGATTGTAAGGGGGAAGACATAGATGGCGCTGTCCACCGGAATAAAATTTTAGTTGCCTATCTATACGTTGTCTATGGCCTCAGGATTAGAATTGATGAACACAAAAGATCAATTCTTCAAAATAGATCAACAACCGGCTTTTCCGATCACTGTATTACCCTCCCCTCAACCATTTCATAGATTTCAATGAAACAAAAATTTTACGTGAAGTTAATTAAGCTAAAAGAATGGAACATTTGTTTTAGAGAGTTTAAGAAATATCTTCCGCACAAGAACAAAACCTTCCTATTATAAACGACCAGCTTGATTTCCGGCTGTCTCCGATTTTGTCATCTAAAGCCGGGTTTAGACGAAGCGCACCTACTCGCGCACCAGCCTCGCTTCCGCTCCCTCGCATAGTGTAAACATGCTCCTCGCCATGAGGCCCCTCGTCCTCGAGTTGAGCCATTGCCGGTCGGTTTTCAGTCGCGCATCAAAGAAGCCTCGCTGTGTCGTTTGAACAAGCTTCTGGAGCTGGTCGTGTCTCGGACTCTATACGAGGCTGATTACTGCCTCACCTTCTCATCCTGGCTCCCCATTCCTGGCGAATCCAGCGCGTCGTGTAAACACTGGCGTGAGGATGAGTTTTGGTGCGCGAGTAGGTGACGAGGTTTGACTCGCGAGTGGGTGCGCTTCGTCTAAACCCGGCTTAAAGCCGGGTTTAGACGAAGCGCATCTACTCGCGCACAAGCCTCGCTTCCGCTCCCTCGCGTAGTGTAAACATGCTCCTCGCCGTGAGGCCCCTCGTTCTCGGGTTGAGCCATTGCCGGTCGGTTTTCAGTCGCACATCAAAGAAGCCTCGCTGTGTCGTTTGAACAAGCTTCTGGAGCTGGTCGTGTCTCGGACTCTATACGAGGCTGATTACTGCCTCACCTTCTCATCCTGGCTCCCCCTTCCTGGCGAATCCAGCGCGTCGTGTAAACACTGGCGTGAGGATGAGTTTTGGTGCGCGAGTAGGTGACGAGGTTTGACTCGCGAGTGGGTGCGCTTCGTCTAAACCCGGCTTAAAGCCGGGTTTAGACGAAGCGCATCTACTCGCGCACCAGCCTCGCTTCCGCTTCCTCGCGTAGTGTAAACATGCTCCTCGCCGTGATGCCCCTCGTTCTCGGGTTGAGCCATTGCCGGTCGGTTTTCAGTCGCGCACCAAAGAAGCCTCGCTGTGTCGTTTGAAAAAGCTTCTGGAGCTGGTCGAGTCTCGCACTCTATACGAGGCTGATTACTGCCTCGCCTTCTCATCCTGGCTCGCCCTTCCAGGCAAATCCAGCGCGTCGTGTAAACACTGGCGTGAGGATGAGTTTTGGTGCGCGAGTAGGTGACGAGGTTTGACTCGCGAGTGGGTGCGCTTCGTCTAAACCCGGCTTAATACCTGATAATTGATATGAATGTTTTTTTATGAACTCGTGTATTTATGTATCCAGTTATGAGAATGGGGTAAAACCCCAAACTTGCATGTCAACGGAAGTCCTCATTAAAAATTGTGAACATTATAGTCAAGTATTCAATTTATTTATTTAGTTTATCAGAAACAGTCAAAAACCACCAAACGAACCAAAATAGTCTCGGAGTGAACAATAGAAACACACTTCTTGTCGCTCAGGCTACTTCGGTAACGAAGAGCCTTGTGTACGTAGGTAAGGTTAGGTTAGTTTGTATAAAATGTGTACATTTAAGTGTTGTTGTGCTTGGCTCTGATGCCTCATCGAAATAAGGTTAAGGCTTAGATATGAATCGCATCAGATTGTAAGTCTTTTAAAACTCATGTACACTAGTTGATTTTTATGTTTAAGTTTTCAATGGCATGTTGCTTACAGCTGATATCGTGTTACAGAAAAGCAAAGTAGAGCCCCGTGCACGTAGGTTAATTTGAACGATAAAAAATGTGTATATTCAAGAGCTGTTGTTCTTGGCTCTGATACCTCATCGAATTAAGGTTAAAGGTTGACGCTCACTTGGGCGAAGACCTCGAAGCGAGACGAAGCGTTGTTTACCGCCGGAGAGGTTTAAATCAAATGGGTAGACGCTCATCTAAGATATGTCCTTTGTGGCTCAACTTTCCCGGACCTTTTGTGCGTATGTATTGATGACATTATAATGTGCATTCCATGTGACAGAATGACTGAGACACTGAACTGGTTCAATAGGTAGTTGTCATGACAAGTTAAAGTTCACGTGTGAGTTGGAATAAAAAATTATTTCATTTTTGAATGTATGGTTAATTCGTCATTATAAAGAAATAATAACTGATCTATATTCGAAGCCTACTTCATCACCTGAGTTGATGAATTACCAATCGATGCATCCTAAGTCGCACAAGAATGCAATTGTTAAGTCCATTAGACACAGGATATTGATTTTTAGACATCCTTCCTTCAATCACAAAAATTTCAAATCTCAGGCAAACATATTTCAACAAAATGGATATCGCGATCGATGAATAGCATTTGAAAGACCAAAGTACCATCGTTTGCACAACATCTTGTATAATTCGTGTTACATGGTAACAGGTCGAGTAATAAGAAAAAGATCGCAATGAAGCTTACAATTCCGTAAGCATTTGGAATTTGTTATCAAGTACACCAGTCTGAATTCCGTAAAATAGAGTTAACTGAAAGCGCAAAAACCGCTATACGAATACTAATTGTGTGTTCACCATCCAACGCATGGAAATTCGGCCGATGCCGACGATTAATCAGTGCAGCCCCCGCGAGGTCGCCAAACATGAACGGAAAATGGGTCACTAGAAATACGGGTAATGTTTTTAGGGACGTGTCGGCGGGCACAATATTGCGGATGCACAACGGCGCGGAACGTATACACATATGTGTTGGGCGGATCGAAATGGATTTTTTTGCTTATTCGTTACACAAATTGCCGATGGTTGAATCTGATTGTACAGCGTATATGCGGATATTTAATTCAAGTATACGGGTTTGAAAATTTACATCAGAAACATACGAAATTCAATGCATCAGCGAGAGAATTTTGCCATACAGTTGAACAGTTCTATATTCGAAAGATTTACGTGTTAGGTTTGGGACAGGAATAAAATGGTCCTATGCGGTTTATGTGCAATTGTCTTTGTCTTATGGTTGTGAGTAGCCTCAATAATCCAGTATGGTAGGCAAGTTAAGGTATTACGCTCAGCCTGACGCATTGGGTTTGTTTTGGTTCCGAAAATAAACTCGACTAAGTTGAAAAAATTTAGCCTATTACGGAACCTAGAAAGTTGAAACATGAAATGTTGAATTCAGCAGAGGTTTCTGTGAATTCGGATACTATTCAATACAGTGATATTTCCATCAGCAATTGTAAATAAGCCTGTGAATAATGAACCAGAAGAATTTGAAAATTTATAACAGAAAAAGGATTGTTGAACATTTTCTTTTGTGAACGTTGGTGTCGTTTGGTGAAGCGGCACCAACCTGTTCTAGTTCTTGAGTAAGCATAAATAGGGCTAAGATTCATTCAAAGCTTGGTTAAAACAGTGAAAGGATGAACAATTAGATGAAGGTATTGGAATGACGTCTTTAGAAAAAATCATTAGTTTGTCGTCGATTGGCACAACTTTCTTTTCTTCAAAAATGTGTGACTAAAGTTGCATGTTTTAATTGTTTTCCTGACGACGGCTGGCGAATGCTTACCGAAACGTTGAATACAAGGAGCAAAAATGATGGAATAGCCCAAATAAGATTTTAATTGATGTTCGAACAACAAGAATTTCAAGTCAACAATAAAAAATTCTCGTGTATCAATTACAGTACAGGGTATCCCATTTTGGGCACTTTTACGGGATATCTCCGTTATTTTTAACGTTAGCGGGATGCGGTTTTCGCGACAGTGTGCTACTTTTTTGTGAAACTAAAGATGGCGCAATCAGTTTTTGCATAGCTCTCTTAGTTTTTGCTATACAGGGCGGAAATGAAAAGTATCACTTTTTAATCACCTCCCGTATCTCAGTTGTGCTTAAACTTGGAGAAATGGTTGAAACGCATTCCTATAGATTTTTTTCCGTAGAATCCAGTGGCGTAGTCAGTTTTTCAATTTAACTTTCGGTTTTTGAGTTATTAGGCAAACATATGTTTTTTAAATTGGACACCCTGTATATTATTTTTTATTCATTAAGCACAATCTCAGCTTTTCAAAAACATATTATTTTATGCATTTATTTTCAAAACCAAGCTCAGAATTCAAGATTTTGTAATTCAATTGTGAATAATAACTAAGTAGTAGGCTCTATGACTGTTTATTAAAAACAAAAAAAATGTTAAAGCTTTGTCGGTTGTTTAAAGTTTACAGTTCTCTCAGTTTTTATTATTTGTTATATAATATTAATGATTCAGTTTTAAGTTTTTCTCATTACGGCTGCTTACGAAATTACAAGAAATATGACATGCTTGTTTGTAATCTAGATATTATGTTAACATTATTTTCGATTTCTGACAAAATCTTGACATTTATTTTTTGTTTTTAATAAACAGTCATAGCCTACTACTTGGTTATTGACACTTTAATTACAAAATCTTGAATTCTGAGCTTGGTTTTGAAGATAAATGCATAAAATAATATTTTTGAAAGCTGAGATTGTGCTTGATAAGAAAAAAAATAATATACAGGGTGTACATTTAAAAAACGTATGTTTGCTCAATAACTCAAAACGGAAAGTTTAATTGAAAAACTGACTACGCCACTGGATTCTACGGAAAAAAATCTATAGGAATGCGTTTCAACCATTTCTCCAAGTTTAAGCACAACTGAAATACGGGAGGTGATTAAAAAGTGATACTTTTCATTTCCGCCCTGTAGAGCAAAAAACTAAGAGAGCTATGCAAAAACTGATTGCGCCATCTTTAGTTTCACAAAAAAGAAGCACACTGTCGCGAAAACCGCATCCCGTTAACGTTAAAAATAACGGAGATATCCCGTAAAAGTGCCCAAAATGGGATACCCTGTACAATGAATTGTTTTTAACTACAACAAACAATGTTGTTCCATCTTAACTTAACTTAACAAATCAAAATAGTGAACTGGGCGTGCACTATATCGAGAGTCTACTGTATATGGATTTTGACATATCGAATCATATGAGTAGGTAACCAAATCACCTCTATTTTGATGTATCACAATCCATATATTTCTATTTGAAAGAGAAAATTGAGGGGTGAGATATTTCAAATTCAAACAAGCATAGGGAGACCTGACTTCGAGATTACGATGGATTCGATGATTTCCCTCCATGATAATAAGTGAGAGAATAGTAGTCAAATTCTGAAAGCAGAGGTTTAAATTGCTTTTCAAATTAACGATCGACAGATACGAGGATTTTCCTTGATAAATTCTTCCTACAAGCATTATTGACGAGTTACGTTACTTTTTTTGGATGCTGTACAATCCACAGTAAACTACTTTTTTGGAACCAAAAATAAAGATGCGCCTCGACTAGCACGGTCTACTTCCATGTCCATCATTCTTGAATGGACCTGTACTTTTCAATTTATCTTTCTATAGATGTATACGTATGCTCGGAAATGGAATGGGAATCCGAATGGATTTTTTTGAGGCTTATTCGGGACGCCAATTACCGGTAGTTGATCAAATTGAAATTCGAAACGGATATTCGTTTCGGTAAAGTAGATGTAGGTTCGATAAAATGAACCCGAGCTCATAAAAATTTCAGTCGCATCTGAATTGGGCCTAATTCATTTTGCACAGGTTGTGAACCTGTGCTGTATGTTTATAGGAATTTCACCGAAACAGATTTTAGGAGTACCAACTGACTCGATTTCTAGAAATTTGGCTTCCGGAACCAGTGAAAAGAGATCCGTATCATTTCGCTATACAGGGTCCGGCACTCGAAGTGTAACCAGTTTCAAGCCATAACGCACTTGCAACAGTAACTATTTTTAAATTTGGTAAGTGTAGTTATAAGTATTGTTCACAAGTTCATAATAGCAATTCGGTAGAAGTTTCAAGACTTGAGGAAGCGAAGGATTTGCTCTGTATGGCCCGTAAGCGGTGAGTTTCAGAATATCGTCTTTTTTTGACGAGGAAATTTTAGTCCCAGAACGATTGAGTTCACCTGAAAAACCGTTCATATGAAAATCTGAATCATCGATTAGCTACCAGAAACCATCAACCGCCATAAATAATGGTTTGGACCGCGGATGGTTGCTACCCAATCGTTTATTGTGCCTGGTGTCGAAGTTATACGATATATTATTATTAGGAAAGAGTTCATGAGGTTGCTATGAAGGCGTGGGCAGATAAACATTTCGGTCGCAGACCATAGATGCTCCAAAAGGAGACTACCAAATAGCTAGCCAGAATTCCTATATGTTCATAATTTTTTGGAATTCTTGATTGGTTGCTTCTGCGAGAGTTTTTCTCTCTTCAAATAGCTGAAGGCAGAACTATTATTATTTGTGCAATGTCCATCATATTTACATCTTGTGTTCAGCATTTCGGTGAGCATTCCGACCCTCGAAAGATCATCAACTTAGCTCTAATGTTGTATTCTTTCATAACAGCTATGTTATCATTGCCTTATTATTGGACTCAATCACGAAATATTGAAAGTTCTATTGATCTTTGAATATTCTTTTCCATATTACTGAAATGATACACAATATGCGACAACCTTATTTTACAATGAACATCCCTCCCCGCATATCAACTATTTTGCTCTACTGAATCAAATGGGGTTCAATATTTTGACCCTTCGCATTTGCTGGAGTAAACATTGGGGCCCTTGGGCTGAAAAGTTTGAAGACCCCTGGGTTAGACAAATAGTTCATGGTCAATATCAATCTGTTGAATGATGATAATCACTAGGAAGACCGTAAAGAAATACGGCGTCGCATTCGCATACTAAAGAATTTCTACAATTGAACCGATTTACTTTGTATTATCGCAATATTAGGAATTCTACGAACAGGCAGATTAACATGTGGACACGTTACGATTGTGAATAGGTGTTTGAATTTAAACGCAACAGCTATTATCATAAGTAGAGGAATATGTATTCACATTTCCCGTTAATAGCCGATCAGAACGAAAGTGTTCTGGAAATTCAAATAATCAAATTGTTTTTATGAGGGGTCAGTCTTGGTCGGAATCAAACTGAATATTGGAGTCCATGTAGAACATTACAATACTTTTCTTTCTCTTCTCAATAGCACTATATCCTGATATGTTTGCCTTCTTCCTGTAATTATCATGTGTTTTGTAATATTGAGCTCCAGCTTTCTCTCCATCTCTTTGTGGGACGTCCCAATGGTCTACGTGTATTTAGTTTCTGCGTTTCCGCCATTCTTTCTAGTGGCATCTTTTCCACATCTTCCGGCGTGCTCTGATCCATCTGACGACGTTCTGCATCTCCAGATCCTCCCCTATGTTTGTGCTCTTTACATGACCTCTTAGTGTTACTCCTAGATAGTTAAATCTTGACAACTGTTGTATTGTATATTTTATTGTTGATTACTATCTCACAGTGGTTGGCGATGACCAATCACAGTTGATACTCATGTTTAATTTTTCTGCTGCTATTTTGAACTCAGGCACGAGGCGTTGTAGGTCGTTTCGTCCTTTCTTACCAGGACGACGTCATCTGCATTGCATATTGAGAGAAGAATTGTACATCCATAAACTAATTCTCTCACATATCAGTATTCATATCGATATGTTGAATACCTTCGCTGTATTGAATCATCCAATACATTTTAGTTTACATCCTCGTGTTCTGTTCAAAGATGAAACTCCGTCACGACCTAATTAGACATAATTGCACTATGTCAACCCACTACGATCGTTGAAACACCTCCACGCTGGCTCCGTATGTATAGAAAACGTGGGGAAGAGGGGGATTTGGAGATATTGTCAGTACAATTAGGTTCTACAAGGTCTTTATAAATGATTGTAACAGCGCAGTTGGCTTAGGATTGCAGAATACCAATCTCTAATCAATCAGAGCATAGCATGATCATAGAATTCTGTGGTTTGCATAATCCAAAGCAAACTGCGCTGTCACAATCATTTATAGAGACCCTGTACTATTGATAATAGAAAACCTTAGGAATCCATCGCGCCTGTTGATCTACCTATCCTCCTTTATGTCGTGCTCCTCCCATGATCTCTTAGTGTTTCTCCTTGATGCTCCTTGAAATCCTCATTTGTCGTTTTGGCTCTCGGTATTAAATTTTTGTAACCTCGTTCCTGCGGCGTATATGAGCACTGGTCTCACAAACGCTTCATACCTATATGCAAGCCCTCGCAATGGACTCATGTAGAATTGTACAATGAAATACATAAAGTAATTCCCTCACATATCAGTAATTCATAATCATGTGTTGCATCCCTGCGCAATATTGAAGAATCCGATACATCTTAGGTTCAAACGTAATGAAAAATCCCCAGTCCACGCTCATATTCCCTTTCTCTTTGTTGTTATGTCCTCGAGACTTGAAATCATGCTACGACTTAATAAGACATAATTTCACTACTGCAGCCAATGATCTGCCTTCTAAGCAGATCAAAATTATTAGAGTAGTTTAGAAGAGCAGTTGATCAGTTCGGTCGGTAGATCAGATAAACGGTAGGTCAGTTGAACTGATAGATCTGATAAACGGTAGATCAAGTGAACCAGTAAGAAGTCTTGGCCCAACCAAACAGAATAAAGGAATCCATATAGAATGGTACAAGGAAATACACTCACATATCAGTATTCATACTCATATGTTGAATCTCTCCGCTGTATTGAATCATCCAATACATTTTAGCTGGAAACGGGATGAAAATCTCGTATCTATGCTCGTATCCCCCTTTTTCCAGTTGTTCTGTCCCAAGACGAAACTCCGTCACGACCTAATTAGACATAATTATACTATGTCAACCCACTACCATCGTTGAAACACCTCCACGCTGCCTCCACACGTATGGAGGAATATGAGGAAGAGGGGGATTTGGAAGGATCGATACAGAACGACGCCGCGCGCGAGGAGGAGGCGATGGAGGAGTTAAGGGGCCCCCGCAGCTCGGTCCAGATGGCCCCCGCTGATGGATCGGCGCCCGATTCGGACGGGCCTACCCTGGGTTTCCCCCTAAGGGGTTTTTTGTTGAATGCTTTACGGTCGCGGTCGGTTTGGGTTCTGTTTTTTGTATGTGAGGGAAAGTTAGTTATTGGGATGTTGGGTTATGTGGGTTCATTTGAATAGGAAAGTTTTGCGACAGTACATATTGTTTGCACTCGGTTTTTCAATACGAAGTGAATATATTCCTTGAAGACTTTTCTCGATGTTCTATTTTTATGTTATACTTGCTGAACATATCAAAATTCAATTATCATAAGTAGACCAGGGCCGAAACCTTCAAAAATGGTAAAAAATGAAAAAAAATCGCAGTAGGATGAAACCCATTAGAAAAGGAGGGGAATATGATCGAAATGAAAGGAAAAATAAATAACGGTCGATCTGAGTTCGGGAAGTGGGAGGGGTGAGTTTTTAAGGGTGAAAAATGGTTTTCCTTGATTTCCGGCAAAACTACAAGTCCTATGGAAAAAAATTAAATGGCAAAGTTGTAGGTAATGAAAAGATCTACAACTTTTGTATCGATAATTTTTTCACATAACCTCAAAATTTAGGTGAAAAATTCAAAAAACCAATTTTTTGGATTACAACAGGGAGCTTTATTTTTCTTTTTATAATTAACTTATATACTGAAAACTATTTTCATTCATTATAATGAACTGCTTCAGTCTCTTAGAAAACAGTTTGAAATTTCTGATGTCCCTCAAATCTCAGATGCTTCATAGATTTATTTCTAATATTCTATATGCTTTGAATGAATTTTTCTTCAGTATATTGAAGTACTACAACCTCCAACTAACAAATAATATGGGAATACCTTGTCAATCGAGGACCAAATCTACTTCTATTTCATCAATAAAAGCAATTTTCGTTACAAAATATACAATGACAAGTTCTCCAAAAATTTCTCATGTGTCAACTTGACTTTTTCCACACTTGTAAGGTCTTTTCACGGCCGCCAAATTTCAGAATCTTCAAGAAATATATTCAGTAGTCGTCGATGAAGTATATAGATTCAGGCCACTTCATATACTCCGTTTACATATTATTATTGAGCACAAAGTAGTCCATGGAAATTTGGCATATTCCACTGTGTATACCAAAATTTTAGGTAAGGTTGTTTATTTTCTTGTCTACGCAATTTTGTGGGTATCACGAAAAAGTTGCTCAAATTGCGGAGTTCTCTGATATAAACTCGAGAGCTCTTCTGACGAGGCCAGGACATTAGGCAACGTTGACTTTATTGAACGTTTTGATAGTAAACACTGCCAATTCAGATAAATAAATAACGGAGTATACGCTCGTTGCATAATATGCTACTAACAATTCTGAACTGAAAAAATCAGTCAAATTGAAGTTGATTGAAGTCTTAACTTAATATTGAACTTTAGACCAGGGTCGATATTTTTGAAAAAAAAAAAATTGCAGTAGGATGAAACCCATTGAAAAAGGAGGGGAATATAATCAAAATGAAAGAAAAAATAAATTACGGTCGATCCGAGTCCGGGAAGTGGAAGGGGGTGTGTTTTTAAGGGTGAAAAATGGTTTTCCTTGATTTCCGGCAAAACTACAAGTCCTATGGAAAAAAATTAAATGGCGAAGTTGTAGGTAATGAAAAGATCTACAACTTTTGTATCGACAATTTTTTCACATAACCTCAAAATTAGGTGGAAAATTCCAAAAACCAAGTTTTGGTTTTTTATTTATATCTTTTCAAAAAAAAACTTTTTTTCACGAAATTTCGTGAAAACTTACCTTATTATGTCCCAAATACACTGTAATTATTTGATTTAAAATATTCATGTTTTCGTCTTATTTTTACTTAATATCAAAAAAGCACCCCAATTTTCAATCGAAAATTCTGACGTCAAAATATCAGCTTTTTTCAAAAAGTTTAAAGGATTTTCTTCATTGAAATATCTACTTTCTGATTTTGTGAAAAAAATATACATTACTATAAGGAGTGTTCTCAGAATCAACGATTTATGAAACCCACCATCAGAGTAACTCAGTCCCCACTTCTCTATGAAATAACTTACAATGGGTTAAAAACTAACCAAAAGTCGCTCAGGTATATGAATTATCTCAAAACAGTTATAAATAGTCATCTGAAAATATTATTTAAACAAGATTCTACAGCTTTTTCAAAATATTGTAGATGTCTCATTAAATATTAACTTTATTAACTTATTTTTTTGTTAATTATAGAAGTATATTTCAATTTGTAATTTTTTCGTTTATGAATGAAACAGGAAATCTTACGTTTTGAGTAATTAAAGAGTAAATTTTAATAAAAACCTCAAATTGTACATAATGATTAAAAAAAAATTTCGAATTGGGTTTTTTCAATTTTTTGCATTTTCTGAGAACATTTTCAGTAATGTATACTTTTTTACACCATCAGAAAGTAGATATTTCAATGAAGAAAATTATGTACAATTTTGAGGTATTTATTAAAATTACTCTTTAATTACTCAAAAAACGTAAGATTTCCTGTTTCATTCAAAAACGAAAAAATTACAAATTGAATACTTCTATAATTAACAAAAAAATAAGTTAATAAAGTTAATATTTAATAAGACATCTACAATATTTTGAAAAAGGTTTGGAATCTTGTTTAAATAATATTTTTAGATGACTATTTATTGCTGTTTTGAGATAATTCATATACCTGAGTGACTTTTGGTTAGTTTTTAACCCATGTAAGTTATTTCATAGAGAAGTGGGGACTGAGTTACTCTAATGGTGGGTTTCATAAATCGTTGATTCTGAGAACACTACTTATAGTGATGTATATTTTTTCACACCATCAGAAAGTAGATATTTCAATGAAGAAAAAGCCTTTAAACTTTTTGAAAAAAGCTGATATTTGACGTCAGAATTTTCGATTGAAATTGGGGTGCTTTTTGATATTAAGTAAAAATAAGACGAAAACATGAATATTTTAAATCAAATAAATTACAGTGTATTTGGGACATAATAAGGTAAGTTTTCGCAAAATTTCGTGAAAAAAAAGTTATTTTTGAAAAAGATATAAATAAAAAACCAAAAAATTGGTTTTTTGAATTTTTCACCTAAATTTTGAGGTTATGTGAAAAAATTATCGATACAAAAGTTGTAGATCTTTTCATACCTACAACTTTGCCATTTAATTTTTTTCCATAGGACTTGTAGTTTTGCCGGAAATCAGGAAAACCATTTTTTCACCCTTAAAAACACACCCCCTCCACTTCCCGGACTCGGATCGACCGTAATTTATTTTTTCTTTCATTTTGATTATATTTCCTCCTTTTTCAATGGGTTTCATCCTACTGCAATTTTTTTTTTTCAAAAATTATCGACCCTGGTCTAAAGTTCAATATTAAGTTAAGACATTCAATCAACTTCAATTTGACTGATTTTTTCAGTTCAGAAATTGTTAGTAGCATATTATGCAACGAGCGTATACTCCGTTATTTATTTATCTGAAATTGGCAGTGTTTACTATCAAAACGTTCAATAAAGTCAACGTTGCCTAATGTACCTGGCCTCGTCAGAAGAGCTCTCGAGTTTATATCAGAGAACTCCGCAATTTGAGCAACTTTTTCGTGATACCCACAAAATTGCGTAGACAAGAAAATAAACAACCTTACCTAAAATTTTGGTATACACAGTGGAATATGCCAAATTTCCATGGACTACTTTGTGCTCAATAATAATATGTAAACGGAGTATATGAAGTGGCCTGAATCTATATACTTCATCGACGACTACTGAATATATTTCTTGAAGATTCTGAAATTTGGCGGCCGTGAAAAGACCTTACAAGTGTGGAAAAAGTCAAGTTGACACATGAGAAATTTTTGGAGAACTTGTCATTGTATATTTTGTAACGAAAATTGCTTTAATTGATGAAATAGAAGTAGATTTGGTCCTCGATTGACAAGGTATTCCCATATTTGTTAGTTGGAGTACTTCAATATACTGAAGAAAAATTCATTCAAAGCATATAGAATATTAGAAATAAATCTATGAAGCATCTGAGATTTGAGAGACATCAGAAATTTCAAACTGTTTTCTAAGAGACTGAAGCAGTTCATTATAATGAATAAAAATAGTTTTCAGTATATAGGTTAAAAAGAAAAATAAAGCTCCCTGTTGTGATCCAAAAATTAAAAAAAAAATGAAATCATAAAATTTTATAATTAAGAATAAAAAAAAATGTAAAATTAAAAAAAATAGCAAAAATTTTATGTTGTTACTTCTGAAAATGTGTATGTGTATATAACAGAAAAAAGGAAAAAAATGCCTATCTGTAACGATAAATTTGAAAATTTTGTTTTTAAATAATGCACAACACAACTCCTTGGAGTTAGGTGCAAAATTATCCAAATAATTTAATCATGTTTATTTGCTGTATTTATGTCAGAGTTGTTCAATAAAATTTGATTTGATTTTTGATTTGATCTGACAGCAGTGAATAATAACTTATTAATACACTTGTGATTAATGGGTATTATTATGGCCGAGCAAACAGAAGTATAATTATAAAATAATCGTGAATAAATATATTTTTGAATATCATAAATGAAGCTATATTATATAAGAAAAATATACAGGGTGTTTCAAAAGAAGGTGACCCTGTCTCTAGGTTTGGTAGAAAACTAACGATATTTGGGATGTGCTTGGTAAAAAATTCCGTTACGCCATCTGTATTCAAAATTACAGCGCTACGGCACTGTAGCTTTAGAAGACGCGACACAGACGTCATGATCCAAACTTAACAACCTAACAGCGATTTTCGATCATTAATATTTGTTTTTTTCCTCTTATCCCAAAATATGAAATGCAACTCTCGTGCATATATTATAAATAAGTATAAGAGGTCAACTAAATTTGTTCGTTCGTTCAGATATCGTAGTTTCCAATGATTTCATGAAGAAAAAAAACCCTACATAACTTCTCTGCCCCTTCTATACATTTATGCTGGGTTGCTTGACTGAAGGGTGAATTTGCGTTGAGGCAGGTTCCTGTTGAGTGAATTGGAATTTCAAATTCAGTTCGAGACAGGTTACGCGTCGACTTTCAATGCGAAAACACTTAGCTCTGGTGCCACATTACAGGGTTTGAGGAGGGTTGTTTTATGCAAAAATACGGTCAATTTTCGGATCGTATCATCTTGAGCTGAATATTGTTTCGCTCGAAATGGCTTGGACGTAGAAGTGACTGGTGTACAGGCTGTACGACATTCGAGGACTATACAAGAGGCAGATAATGATAACGCAGAGATATCATGGAATGATTTTTATATTTTTTCAATCAAAAACTGAGAATGGAGCACTAAAGTTCATTAATCAATCGATTTTCAATTCTTGTGATTGTCGGCCAATTAGCATGCATTCGAAAAACAAGAGCTGGGTGGGGTGCAGTCAACGGGTTCGTGACATTATCTGATGGACATAAATTCAGTGATAACATAAACATTCATGTAAATCGAATGAAATGTTGACCGGAATTTGGATAAGCTTTTATTCTGATCTATTCAATACTTCGTCAACGTTTCGAATCGGTTGTGGTTCTTTTCAAAGCTCGTATTTGTATTACATCGAAGTGTCTTTCTCTGGGTTGATTGGATTCCGAACAAAACAGAAAGAGTGACTTTTCGACCATTTTATCATCTATGAGGACATTTTTATATAATATCCCTTCTTCAGCCATCATGTGCATCCAAGGAGAATCGAAATTCATCAGAAAAGACGACCTGATGTCATTCCACATTTCGTGGCATATGTGGGGCACTTCAAAGTCGACCCTATACAACGTTTATTTGAGGGAATTTCGTGAAATCCGCCATTACACATAATTAGCCTATTCGTTTTGGGATATTTCGTGCTCCTGAGTAACTCAAAAGCTCGAAATACGGCTTGCCATTGGCTGCGCACAAGCAATGGTACAGCTCAGGAGCACGAAATATCTCAAAACGAATACTATAAAAATGTTAAAGAAACGTCAGATCAGAGGAGAATATAGTACGAAACATCGAAGTGAGCAGGACAACGTGACAAATTTCTCGCTCTGCGCAAGAATTCCACCTTTCACACACTTCAACATGTAAAATTTCACATGTTGACTTAGGAACTAGAAGTTAACAATCACCAACAACGCCGTTTGTCTACTAATTGGGCTTTTGAACGCTTGGAAGAACACCCCAATTTTGCTCGGAGAATCATCTTTAGAGACGAAGCGCATTGTTGCTGATTGTCTGACTACGTGGATAAATAAAACTGCCGAACATGGGATGGAACCAACCCACACTAAATTCACCAGGCAAAATGGCGTCAAAAAATAAATAATGATTGTTCTTGGTTTAAGGCTGCCAGGATCATTGAGCTGTACTGCTTTGAAAACAACGATTCTGAGACCATTACGGTCAATCTTTCTTATTGGGGTTATTAGTCATATATTTATTATATTAAGTCAAGAAAAACATAAGTCCTCAAACGTCAAAAATTACCATCAATAACTAAGGACTTCATTAAAATAGTGAAGCAAGAATAAAGTAGTATGAAGCGCCACTAAAGGCAGATGAAGAATTAGCACCACTGATATGTAGGTCAGGAGGGGGATTTGATGAGAAGAAAAATTAAACACCAACGAAGAATGATACAAAAACAGGTTGACATTAGAACTAGATAGACTTTATGGTACGTTTGGAGAAAAATCTGGAGAATCTGAGAGGAAGAATTTTGAGCTTTTGGATGGGTCTATAGAAAAGGTCAAGAATTGGCTCGTTAAGGATAACTCAGTTATTTGCTCGAATTCTAGAAAGAGTTCTGTTGTTAATTCAAATTTTGATAGTGGCGACGCTATCCAGAGGTCTATGAAGAAAAAAGAAGAACTTCTGCAATGACATGGCAGGAGTGCACAACCGCGAGTAAGAGAGAGTGACGAGAAATGGCCGCAAGAAAAGCGTGCATGAAAAAACCATTATTATTATTATTGAAACATATTCAAAGTTATTGAAAATTTGAATTTCCGTTGTGAGAAATAAAGAAATTGAACAAGCTTATAGTCCATTATATTGAAGTATAAAAACTGTTAGTCCCTCTGAGCCGCATTTGTGAAGAAGATTGGGTCCATTGCGAAATAATTCCGAAAAGATAAACCAAGATGAGTCCTTCCAGAAATCAGTGTCGCTGAATGTAAAAATTGAATATTGTTTGGTGATATTCGAACATTTAATTCAACTTAGTCGATATTATTGATCCGAAAAAGAATCATGGCTAAAATTTAACAAATCCAATTATTGAAGAAAAATCGTGGTTCAATTAAGTAGAAATTAACTTGTTTTATGAATTATTTCGATCAAATTAAGCTCTGTTTTGATAAAGATTCATCTGAAATATCTGATAAAGTTATAAAAAAAATTGGAAATTAATAGCTTTCATTACAACTAGGGAAATATGAATGCTATATTTCTCGAGGTTGTCCTAGTTACATCCCTCGGGCTTCGCCCTCGGAATGTATAGGCAACCGTAGGAAATGTATTCATATTTCTCGTGTTGTTATCAATAGTTTTTTTCTGATTGAAACAATATCGTTCCTAAAATGGAAAAATTAATATTAGATTGTAAATTTTTGAATTAATTGGATTTTCAACGTTGCTATGGGCCATGTTTTTGAGAATCATTGTTGACTGGTTTTATTGCCCAAAATTATCCATGCTACATTTGAAAGAAAAAACAAATGTCAAACTATTCGATGAAGTAGAAGCATTTGTCAAGAACAAAAATAGAGGATACGTTCCCAAAAAATCTGCAGTGTTGTCCCGGGAGCAGATCTACACCTTTTACAGTTATAATTCAGAAAATCAAAGTTCAATTTCAGAAAAGAGAACATGTATTTCAGAATGGGAATATGTAATTCAGAAAACAGAAATTGAATTTCAGAATAGTTAATTCAATTTCAGAAAAGCGAAATTGAAATTCAAATTAGGAAGTTGTATTTCAGAAAAACAAAGTTGTAATTCAGAATAGTGAATTGAAATTCAGAAATGGCAAATTCAATTTCAGAAAGGGAAAACTGTAATTCAGAAAATATGAATTGAATTTCAGAAAATGTAATAGTAATTCAGAATGTTTTCGTGTTTGATTGTATAATATTACCAGGCAATGCCTGGTACCCAAACCATTATACTTTCTTTGGCAAATAAATAATTCATTACATAATATTATGTAGATATATGTACTATATAACATAGATATAAATAGGTACATATTCATGTTCATTATATCTCGAGTACATGCAACCAATTCTGAATTACAATTTCCTTTTTATGAATTACAATTTCCCATTTCTGAATTTCAAATCACCAATTCTGAATTACAATTTATATTTTCTGAAATTCAAATTACCCTTTCTGAATTACATATCACTATTCTGAAATTCAAATTACGCTTTCTGAATTACATATCACTATTCTGAAATTCAAATCACCATTTCTGAATATCAATTTACTATTCTGAATTACAATTTCCATCTTCTGAAATTCAATTTGCTATTCTGAATTACATTTTACGTTTTCTGAATTACAATTGGAAAAGGTGTAGAAATTATTGACAGAAGCTCCAAATGACTCTTTTCTTATGTATAAGGTAAACATTTCATTTCAATTTCCTCTGTTGAATAGAATTTTACATTCATAATTTTGAAGGTAGCTCTAATCAGAGAAAACTTTGGCGCTTGCAGAAGAAATGAGTTGGTGAATATGTTATCTTATGATATCGAAGATCGTGGGTCAGTGATCGTAATCAAAGTATCAAAGACTAAGGATTATATGATTAGAACATTTACTATAATTGATTAAGAGGATCTGGGTGCTGCTCGTTTGGTCAGGGAATATTCAGCATTGCGTCCGCAAGGCGTTCTTAGGTTCTTCATGGGTTATCGAAATAAGAAGTATACTCTTCAGCCTGTCGGCAAAAATACTTTTGGAAAAATCCGTGCAAGGTTGCTGAATGGTTGGGTTAAGACAATCCGAAAGGGTATACTGGCCATTGTGGAAGAAGAACATCCGCGACTTTGATTGCCGATGCGGGAGCCTCAATGACTACTCTTAAGAGACATGGGGGTGGGAAAAGTTCATCTGTTGCAGAAGGCTATCTGGCTGACAGTATGTTGCAGAAAAAAGAGGTAGCAAAGATGATAGCTGGTGTGGAGGAAGAGCCATCTACAGCATCACAACCTTTGGAGACCGGTTTGGGAGAATCTTCCGAGACTGCTGCTGCACGGAATGTTCTCGGGAAAACGGAAGTCTCATCTACGAATTATGAACAAGATATTTCTTCTTCCTTAGTATCTGGTGACAATATTTTCAGTGAAAGTTTAAACAACTGCAGTTTCAATTTTCTTATTCCAATGAAGAAATAATAGTATATTATTCGATGAGCGGTAATGCAGGTCAGGTTTGCACCACGAGCCGTCAGGCGAGTGGTGTAATTCATCAAGTGTGTTTTGAGCATTACCGCGAATTGAATACTATACTTTATCCACGACTTCTTCAGTAAAATTCGAATTAATCTGCATTTAAAAAATTTTGAACAGTTGTCAAAAGTGTTGACAACATTTCATCCAACCGTCAAACCTCTGTACTCTGTAGTCGGAAATCAAATCAGAGTATCTAACTAATCAAATCAATTACTTTCGCAACTTCAAAAATTTACGTTTTCGAAAAATAAATCTGGAATGAATCGCTAGAACGTTATCTTGATGGCTGAAATAGATTTCCGGATCGATCCTACTATTAATTCATTTTTTTGTAAGCAATTTCATTTTTCCTAGATTTTTATTAGCGGGTGTTATGGGCGGGTGTTATTATAACACTCGCTTTTCGGTTCATAGACATGTCTACGGTTGTGTTTTAGCTAATATTACACATAGAAATTAGTTAGTAGGAGTGGATAAAATATTTTATCCACTCCTATTAACTAATTTCTATGTGTAATGGTAGTCATAACACAACCGTAGACATGTCTATGAACCGAAAAGAGAGTGTTATAATAACACCCGCTCATAACTCCCGCTAATAAAAATACCTAGGAAGAATGAAATTGCTTACAAAAAAAATGAATAAAAAGTAGGATCGATCCGGAACTCTATTTCAGCCATCAAGATAACGTTCTAGCGATTCATTCCAGATTTATTTTTGGAAAACGTGAATTTTTGAAGTTGCCAAAGTACTTGATTGATTAGAGACTCTGATTTCATAGACATAGTTAGTCTATGCTCTGATTTGATTCCCGACCACAGAGTACAGAGGTTTGACGAAATGTTGTCAATGCTTTTGACAACTGTTCAAAAATTTTTAAATGCAGATTAATTCGAATTTTACTGAAGAAGTCGTGGATAAAGTATAGTATTCAATTCGCGGTAATGCTCAAAACACACTTGATGAATTACACCACTCGCCTGACGGCTCGTGGTGCAAACCTCATCTGCGTGTGTTTTGACCTGCATTACCGCTCATTGAATAATATACTATTATCCACTCCATTAAACTAATTTCTATGTGTAATATTAGTCATAACACAACCGTAGACATGTCTATAATGAACCGAAAAGCGAGTGTTATAATAACACCCGCCCATAACACCCGCTAATAAAAATACCTAGGAAGAATGAAATTGCTCACAAAAAAAATGAATAAAAAGTAGGATCGATCCGGAAATATATTTCAGCCATCAAGATAACGTTCTAGCGATTTATTCCAGATTTATTTTTGGAAAACGTAAATTTTTGAATTTGCGAAAGTACTTGACTTGATTAGTTAGACACTCTGATTTGATTCCCGACCACAGAGTACAGAGATTTGACGGTTGGACAAAATGTTGTCAACGCTATTGACAACTGTTCAAAAATTTTTAAATGCAGATTAATTCGAATTTTACTGAAGAAGTCGTGGATAAAGTATAGTATTCAATTCACGGTAATGCTCAAAACACACTTGATGAATTACACCACTCGCCTGACGGCTCGTGGTGCAAAACTGATCTGCTTGTGTTTTGACCTGCATTACCGCTCATCGAATAATATACTATTATCCATGACTGTTGTATTATAGTCCACCCATTATACATCTATTTGCTTGGCCATAATAATACCCATTAATATATGACTTGACGTTTCATATTTCTCTTGGGAAATATGAGTGTGTTATGACATATGGTAACTAAGGCGATATTGCTCGATATTCATTCGATCAGAAAAAAAATAAATAAATCTGAGTTTTTGTTGGAACAGTTTGAAACTTTGCAAGTGGATATTGAAAGTCTATGTAATGAAAAAGATTTGGAAGTGCAATATAAAAAGCGTGATGATTTCACTAATTTATTTTTGGAATATCTGGCAGATACAAGATACATGTTCCAAAGTGCTCAAATGATCATTCTAGTGTTAGTGGTAATAGTGTTGAGAGTAAAAATGGTTTTAAAACTATAGTTCAGCAAAAGGATCCGGAAGTCAGGTTAACTTCCATAAATTTGCCTATTTTTAATTCGAATTTGAATAATTGGATAGAGTTAAAAAATTATGCAAGGTGTTCCATAAAATTTCGCGATCGAAGATTCGCTTCCCTAATATTCAGGAAAATACCAAACATGTAAAACAGTATAGGATTCCAAGGGATTCCACGGGATTCCTCTGGAGTTCCTAAGGATTTCTATAGAAAACATCAAAAAAGGTCACAAAACAATTTTGAATGACCTTAAAGTGAAGTTACATTATTGCCTCATTTTGCATAGAATTTCAATGGTAGGAAATAGCTAGATTTTATATGGAATCCAAAAGTATTGATATACTCAATAAAAACTATTAGAGTTCTATTCTCCATTAACCTATCCAGACTTCAAAATTATATTCGACATATCTGACGGTAGTTTACTCGTCCCCGCACAAACACCCACGTGTCCCACACGACCTCAGCTCAAAAGTTTTTAATTAAATCCGTAACATAAATCCGATACCTGTTGCCCACGTTTCCAATAAGCCGGTTGTCCGTCACGATGTCAACCGACGTCAAACGTCAGTAGGTAACAGCGTCGGCCGCTCCAGCGACACACGCGGATGACGCTCGAGCGCCCCCGCAAGGCAAATGTTTACGCTGGTCGGACGTCGAAACAACGTACCAACAACGTTGCGGGGGATCATGCATAGCGCGATACGGCGAAAATTGAACCCTGTGTAAACATTGTGAAGTGCCACTGTAGCTTCTGTGTGTATCGTTTGACGTGGGCTTTTCCGGTTTCACGCTTGATTTTGACGTAACAGGTGCTTTTGGACCCTTTTTCTCTGGGGTCAGTTTTCATTCAATAGAAATTATTACACGTTTTTCAATGTAGTAAGAGGGTGAAGAAGAGAGGCTATTGACGCAATGCCAGAAGCATATTTTATGTTGCTCTCAAAATAAAATTAAATCTTTTCATTTCTGTGAAACTTGCTCGGATGAGCAGTTTAGAGAAATTTTAACGTTATAAACTCACAATAAAAAGTAAACCTAAATATGCCCTAACGCATTTGTTATGCAGCCAAGTAGAATCTGTTCATGCATGCGAACAACATTTCGGCGTTGCGAACCCGTGCTGTATCATTATGCCGTATTGGGATTGTTGGTCTACCGCTCTGAGTCTGTTACAGACAATTCTGTCAGTTTGGCAACATCGTCTGTTAGTGTTTAGTTTCTCGTGTATTGTGTTTACAATTTCATTTCGATTTGACTTTAATGATATGAATTATTTTACTGATTTGGTGGCCGTTTATTGTTACTTAAGGCTATTCCGGTAATTATAGCTATAGCAAAATTACGAGAATGTTGTATTATGTTTAAAAATTGTTGAAATGAAAAGCTAAGCTATTGTTTACTGCACCCCAGTGCATCAGTGAAATGCTGTCAACCTCACTCTAGACCTTGGTTGATTACAATGCACTATTATTCACGCGTAGGGGCATCTCTATTTTTATTTTTTAGTCAGAGGTTGTAAACATTGAATGGTGCTGCAGATTGTAAAATGCAACAGTATGTCCTGTCTGTATCGTTTGAAGTGGGCTTTTCCGGTTTATTCTCGACTTTGACGTTGAAGGTGCTTTCGGACCCTCATGCAAGAACGAAAATTCCTCCTTTTTCTCTTGGACCAGTTTTCATTCAATAGAAATTATTACACGTTTTTCAATGTAGAAAGAGGGTGAAGAAAAGAGGCTATTGACGGAGTGCCAGAAGCATATTATATGTTGCACTCAATATGAAATTATGTCTTTTGATTTCTGCCAAAATTGCTCGGATCAGTAATTTCGAAAAGTTTTAACTGCATAAGCATAGAGTGGTCCTCGTAAAGTGACACTTTAGTTCCGTGTGTGTCGCCTTAATATGCAAATCACATAAGTCCAAAACCCAAAGTTTAGAGGAGAGGGAAAAAAACTGTGAATCTGTGGATGTGCGTAAGTGATTTTCTTTAAATTCTTAGATAACGTCGTTCCGGGCTTCGTCAGCTATAAGATTTTTTGGTGTTGTGTGAATTTCTGCACAGGTGCGCACGAAGCTCCTTGACATAACTCAAATTTTCAAATTCGCCCAAAAGTGGACTTATGTGATTTGCATATTAAGCCGACGATAGGCCTTTCCAGTTTTACGCTTGATTTGAAAATTCCAAATTTTTCTTTTGGGTCAGTGTTCATTCAATAGAAATTATTATACGTTTATCAATGTAGTAGGATGGTGTACCTAGAAACGAGAGGCTATTGACGCGGTGTATATATGTACATATTATAATAATGTAATTGCATGTATGTAGGTACATAGAATATAACTTGAATAAAGATATATGTACTTAAGAGTTTTTGTTTTATTTCGACACATTTCTTTGTTACTTATTTTTAAGTTTTCAAAAGCTACAATGAGCTGAAATAGTCGAAAGTTTTTTCTTCCACTTCCACTTTTCTTTGAAAAAGATAAAGAAACAAAACAAAGGCGTAGACACTAAAAGGGAGCAATAAATAATATATCACTTCGATATTCTTATAAAGCAGCTCTTTGAAGAAATTATAAACCTAGGCATGGCCCTTTAAGCCATTATTTTCCAGAACTCTTATTTGGTTAATTATCTTCCATCATGTCATTTGAAGAACAATGGTATCACTGTTTAGCAACATTCTACTCAAATGGTAGTTAATACCGTGGAAAGCACTGGAACCCCATTGTCTTATACCTAAAGACATGTTCAGGAAAATTTTTATTTTTGTGAACACATACTTCTCATATCGAGAATTCTTCAAGTAGGTTATTGGCACACCAGTAGGGGGTAAAGCATCAGGGATTATAGCACAATATGTGATGAATCGGTCATCGAAGACCGATTGATGAAACTATCTTTCAAACCAACCTTCCTAAAAAAGTTTGTTGATGATGTGATCTGTAGCGTGCCCTCCATCAGAAAAGATGAGTTGCCTCAGATATTCAACGAAAATGATACCCCTGGAAACATCAATTTCACAATGGAGATGGAGAAACTAACGAACGAGTTTCCTTCCTGAAAACTCTAGTAATTGGAACAGAAAACAACTCCCTGAAACTGGGCAGGTGCAGGAAACCTATCAGCTCTGACCGCCACATATATTACAACTCAAACTTTTGAAAATTTTATCTGATATTCTCATTAAAAATTTCTATCCAAGAGAACAATAGTCCGGTCTATTTAGACCAAAAAATGAGAGTGAAGTTACATAAAGTCCAAACAAGCTGAATTTCAGTGAAATTGTTCAAAATATAATTATAAACAATGTCTAAAAGTTCCCCACCATTCCCCTGTAAGGAAAAATTTAATTCAAGGTCAAAGGTCAAAAAAATGAGTTTTTCGCGATTTTCAGCAAAACGGTAAGTTTTATCATGAAAGTACCTCAGACAAAAATTGTAGATCATAAAATTATCTATAAAAAATGTATCAATACTTTTTTTCTTACGAGCCACCGTTTCTGAGATATAACGATTCAAAAAGTTATAACTACGCGCTAAGTACACTACCTCATGGGTGGCGTGGAAACGTGTGCATAGTATGACGATAACGACTTTTATAACTTTTTGAATCGTTATATCTCAGAAACGGTGGCTCGTAAGAAAAAAGTATTAATACATTTTTTATAGATAATTTTATGATCTACAATTTTTGTCTGAGGTACTTTTATGATAAAACTTACCGTTTTGCTGAAAATCGCGAAAAACTCATTTTTTTGACCTTTGACCTTGAATTAAATTTTTTCCTTACAGGGGAATGATGGGGAACTTTTAGACATTGTTTATAATTATGTTTTGAACAACTTCACATAAATTCAGCTTGTTGGGACTTTGTGTAACTTCAAATGTCTAAATAGACCGGACTACAAGTCAATAGGATGTCATACCAAACCAAACAACCGAACTTTTAACAGAGTACAAGAACACAACACAAGCGCATCTAGCAAATTTGCAACATTGCCAAAATAGACGAATTAACAGAAAAGTTAAGGAGATTATGAGTTATGAATTTGCAAAGAAACCTATAAAAGTTTGGCAGGATTTTTTTCAAGATTGAATGATAAAGATACAATAAACAACAGGAGTGGTATACAAAATAAAATGCAGAGACTGTACGAAGCGCTACATAAGTTAGACATAAAGAAATATCAAGGACAGAATCGCAGCTCACAGAAGTGACTGCAAACTGGGGGTAGAAATAGAAGTGCTCTGCACAGCATGCCATGAAACAAGGGCACAATGTGGAACTTGAGGTAGATAGGGCAACCATTCTGGACAGATGCGACAATGGAAGGAGGTCGGACAATAGCAAGCTAATGATAAGGAGAAGAGTCAGTCAGCCTAAATTAAAGGTATTTTTTATCCGGATTGTCAACTTACATTTCCAAATTCATTTCTCGAAAAAGTTTCAACCCATATTGCTTTATACTCGGGAGAAGCGGCAAAATTGATGCGATATCTTAGTTATATTACAATAAATGGTACGATAACAGTCCCAATCAATACTCTCATTTCCCAAGTACCGTTCAGATTATTAGATGAAAATGATTCTAACATATCAATCCAATTTTTGTTAGAAGAATTGCTCCCTTTGAAAATTCTACCACTTGTCAAAGAAAACCCGACTTGTAAAATATTCTGTATATCAACCTTCACATTTCTTATTCACAAGCAAATTGTACCAACGAACGTGAGATACACTAAAGGAAGAACCGACCAGATAACAAGAATTGCTTTTTCCCCTGGATGAATTTGTAAACGTAATCGACTCATTCGTACAATGCGAGGAAGAGATGGAGAGAATGATTACGCCAGCCACAAACGAACTCAATATCTCCCAATGGTATTCCTATACTCCGGGTTATGAGTTTTTACGAGACGACGCGAGGTTTGAATATGAAAATAGAAGAATGGGAACGAGCTCTATCTCTCGTCAGACAACGTTTACCCTTCTCTCCTGTTCCTAACAAATAAAGGTTCTTCTTGAGTAAAAGTAATGGTAGGTATAAAACCTGTCTTTTCATATATTCTCTTTATCATACGAGCGACTATGTATAGATATCTACTATATTTTTCATACAGGGTCTGGTACTCATATGCTCAGTTGCAGGAACGTCCATTAAAATTTAAAGGTCCATTAAACCCTTAATCCTCCATTAGTTCCTTGTAATAATGGAGGTTTAAGAGTTTAATAGACCTTTAAATTTTAATGGACGTTCCTGCAACTGACACTTAATATAACCTATTCAGAAGGACATAAATTGGGTTAGGAAAATAATTTTATGTGAACATAATCAAATTTTCAGAATCAATTCGCTTTGGCTCAATATGACCAGCTTTCACAGTGATTATTGCCTAAAGACGAGACGGTCAAAAACCGAAACACAAGTTGCCCGAACGTAACGGTATTTTAGCTCACTCACAGACAATGACTTTCTTCAGCGTCTCGAGGATGGTATATTTTTTTAGTTAGGATCTTGCTTTCCAACATGGCTCAGAGTTCGAAAAGCTCGAAATATATTTTTCGACCATTCTTGGTTCGCTCGCGCTTTGTGAGTCAGTACAGTCTCCTTTTGGAACACTGAACTTTCCTGATAAGAGTTAATAAATTGTTCAAGTGAAAAAATTTCTTCATCAGACAACACGATGTTGGTTATTAATCATCGCTCTCGGTCAAACAGCAAATCCTTCACTCTCTCAAGTCTTATGAACTTTTTTGCGTTAACTTTTAGCGAAATGTTTTTGTGAGCTTGTGAACAATACTTATAACTATCACTTAGCAAATTACTAAATGGTTAATGTTACTATGGCAGGTGCGGTCTCGTCATTCGAGAGATAGAAGCGATAGATGGCGGACGCAAATTACAATGAGTCTGCGAAGCTTTACAGTGGACCTGGACTCCGTTACGGAGATTGCCAAGCTAGAGGAGTTCTTCAGCAAACTGGAGAAGATCCTACTAGCCAAAGGCGAACAAGAAAACGAAGAAAGAAGAAAAAGAAAAACCAAGAAACAACAACCTACGCCAACCCGAAAAGAACAGCGAAGCCAGCTCAACCAGGTGAAAAGTTCGACGGTAGCCACCTCCAACCAGTACGAATGCCTGAACGACGACGAACCTGAAAGCGACGAGGAAGAAGAAATCAGCGACGAGAAACTGAAAGAAAAGGAGGAACCCACCCAAATCCGCAACGACAAACAACCCAGCCGCATCGATCAAAAAGAAAAGAACAACACAACGCCGATCATCCTTCACGAGAAATCAAAATGGACCGAACTATCCAAAATCTTGAACATTAAGAAAATTAACTACAAGGAGGCCACATCAACCATCAAGGGATTACGTATTCAACCTCAAACTGAATTAGATTACATACAGCTTTATGTACAAAGTCATAAAGGACGCAACGACGATTCCATACCTATCAGCTCAAATCAGAAAGAACCTGAAAGAGTAATCAAAGGCATTCCACAGAAATAACGGAAAAGGAGGTAACAGAAAAACTGAAACAAGCCGGATACCCAAAACGTCAATACGAAAAGAATGAACGGGAGAATAGAAACATCCATCAAATGGTATTGATAGACATCGGGCGTCAATACAGATCGCTGTTCAACGTGAAGAGACTGTTCGGACTTAATATAACAATTGAGTAACTCCAACCGAGAACAATCATCCAGTGCCACCGATGCTAACAATACGGTCATATCCAACGAAACTGCAACTGCGCCAACTTCAAAAGCATGAAATGTGCGGAGAACCACCCCACATTCGAATGCAAAAAGGAGAGAACTACACCTGCAAATGTTCCAACTGCAATGGTGAACACACATCAATATACAGAAACTGCCCAATGAGACCAAAAGTAAAAAGCGAAACCCAAGCGTAGAGACCAATCGCTCCGACTATCCCAACGGAACTACCGACAATACAAAAGGAGGAGAGAAGAAGAAAGACAGAAACGTCCAGAAAAACCAAGACAGAAGAAATAACAAGAGAAATAGCCGCAATGATGGTCGAATTCATTCAAACCAAACCGACGAAGCAAGAATCTGACAAATTCAACGAAAGAGTAAACCGAATCCTAGCACTCTCAAACTAAACACACGAAAACCCCTCTCATTCGAGAGATGACCGAATAACACCTCAGACCAAGAAAACTCCAAATACATGATGTCGGAAATAAAAACACACACTTCGCACCGCATAAACCAGAGGACATCTACGAGATGGCAGGTGCGCTATGGCTTGAAACTGGTTAGAGGGCCGTACCCTGATGTATGAAGAATATACAGAGAAATGAAAAACCCAAAATGTTGTTTTTCTCAATACAACTGTAGCTTTGGTGGATGATCTCAAAGATCGTTGAAAAATAAAAGTGATCAATTTTGATAAGACTGCAAAATGTTACATATTTCATATAAAATATGATAGGGAGGCCGTTCCAAAATACTTTGCAACTCTTCACCTTGCACTTTCCAAGCATTCATAATTGAAAAGTGCTATGTGAAAAGACAAGTGCAAAGTGAATAACACGTCACAAAAATTATAATTGATGTTTCGAACCGAATGTCAGATAGAAAACATTTGACAAATTAACTGAAAACTGATCGAAGCTCTTTGCAAATTCAAATACCTGCAATATGATTCGTGAAACATTATATTCGAGCAATGAAAGTGACTCAGAACAGGCTCAAAATTTTCACGGAAAACGAAAAGTATAGGGTGTCCCATTAGTCCTCTGAAAAAAGAATTTCGAATAGAATTCAAATGGAGCGCAGGAATGTCGCGCGGCGTGTGGGGGAAGCACCAACACCAATGGTCTTGCGAATAGAGCAAGAGCCGGTGAACCCCAGACCTTCGTTATTTTATAAAAGCTGAAAACTTGTCTACGCATGCTCCCAACACAGGTAAGAACGATGGACCATTATGAAGTTCGGGTTACCCTGGCTTTGGCAGGTAAACGGTATCAAAGGGGTGTAAAATACTGATCTAGTTTCGTCATTTTATAAAGTGTGATTTTTTGATATTACCTTCAGAATATCATTAAAAATCACTTCATTAATTGCCAGACACTTACTATAGTGGCAACCCCTTGCCAGACGCCCTTAATGTTCATTGAATTATATGTAATTCTACTTACGTTATAGTATAAAGGCTGATTTTTATATATAATACTTGGGTAATAATTAGATAATGTTTTCTCATTAGCCAGACATTTTTGATAGTGGCAACAATTTGCCAGACAAACTTGTAGTTTACCTGCAGGTGCGAATGCGAGACAGTATATATGAGTGGGTGTGAGTGAGACGGCATGATTATAATGACTTATGCAAATAATTTTTTTGGTACAGATTTATATAACTAATCATTTAAGTGAATCTCAAAAACATCTGAAGAAAAGACATTCGATGCTATAGCTAAATAAAATTGTTAGAAAATTTAATTTATTCTATTAACAATTTAATTTAGTTATAGCATCGGATGTCTTTTCTTCAGATGTTTTTACTTTTTGGTACAGATTTATATAACTAATCATTTCAGTGAATCTCAAAAACATCTGAAGAAAAGACATTCGATGCTACAACTAAATTAAATTGTTCATAGAATAAATTAAAATTTTTAACAATTTTATTTAGTTACAGCATCGAATGTCTTTTCTTCAGATGTTTTTGAGAATGACTTAAATGATTAGTTATATAAATCTGTACCAAAAGTAAAAACATCTGAAGAAGACAGATTTATATAACTAATCATTTCAGTGAATCTCAAAAACATCTGAAGAAAAGACATTCGATGCTACAACTAAATTAAATTGTTCATAGAATAAATTAAAATTTTTAACAATATTATTTAGTTACAGCATCGAATGTCTTTTCTTCAGATGTTTTTGAGATTGACTTAAATGATTAGTATATAAATCTGTACTAAAAAATTATATGCATAAGTCTTCATTATGCCGTCTCACTCACACCCACTCATATATAATGTCTCGCGCTCGCACCTGCTGCTAAACTACAAGATTGTCTGGCAAATTGTTGCCACTATCAAAAATGTCTGGCTAATGAGAAAACATTATCTAATTATTACCCAAGTATTATATATAAAAATCAGCTTTTATACTATAACGTAAGTAGAATTACATATTATTTAATGAACATTAAGGGGTCTGGCAAGGGGTTGCCACTATAGTAAGTGTCTGGCAATTAATGACGTGATTTTAATGATATTCTGAAGGTAATATCAAAAAATCACACTTTATAAAATGACGAAACTAAATCAGTATTTTACACCCCTTTAATACCGTTACCTGCCAAAGCCAGGGTAACCCGAACTTCATAATGGTCCATCGTTCTTACCTGTGTTGGGAGCATGCGTAGACAAGTTTTCAGCTTTTATAAATAACGAAGGTTGGCGTTCACGGGCTCTTAGACTAGAAATTCGGTCGGCATGGATCGTTTTGTGTGAATGAGTTCATCGCATCAATTATTCGGTCAGAGTATCGCAATTACGCACTTTTAATGACTTTCCTAGTACTCAAACGATTAAGAGTTGTGTTCAAAAGTTCGAGGAGACTTACTCTACGTTCGATAATAATAATAATAATGGATCACATCATCAGAACCCTGAGGATGTAATTTTTGTAATTATTCATTTTACACATATTTCATTTTTCGAATTATTTCAGAACATCTTAGAAAAAATCAAGTATGCCACTGGATTGCTATCAGAATAGTGCCTGTATAATGTTGTATATCAACATCCTAGCATAAACATAGACGGAGATAATGACCTAAGTTGAAATCGCCCGAATTTCAATTTTTGCCTATAACTCGGAAACGAAAGAAGAGGAAGAAAGAGGAATGCAGTTGATGGCATTATCAGTTTCCCCGAGAAAAGCGGACTTAAAGGTGCCATTCATTTTTTTCTATCTCCTCGGGTTGAAAAGTTTTAGTTCATGTAGCACCAATTTTGCCTACCCTGTACATATCAGCGCATTAAGTTACCACCAACTTTCAAGGTTGCAGTGTTCAAAGCGATAGGTACTTATTAAATAGCGTCAAGTGTTTAATCTCAATCACCCAATATTGTAATGTTCACGTCTTAGTTTCACATATTATGTTTCTTGGTCCAACCAGGAGGATCAAACTCAAGACAAAAGTGCTATATCGTCCTACGATACGGATAGAAGCAAAGTAAATTGAAGTGTCTATTTTCCAATCAAAATAGGCAGAATTTCATATTGTTGCATCCAATATTCCGCCACGTCCTAGCGAACTACATATTCTCTGCGCTTCATGAAAACAGAGAGTATCGACCCCAGACTAATGTGTAGGGATGTGGAAAGTGAAGTAACGCAGAACTATATTTTAGGGCGAAGAAGGGTTCCGGAAGGAAAGGCTGGTTCAACTGGTTGTTACCTGTTACTTAATGGGTCTCTTGGAAGGAATTGATGGAAAAGGAGACCCCCGGAGAATTTATCTGATTTTTACCTCAATTTATGTTCTATTCAGGCAATTTCAAAGTGGAGGTAAAGCCATATTGGGTTGAATGGTTAAGAATAAGATGGATCGAAAACCCCTCATTCCAGAATGTTATATTGAATTCATTCTTTTGAATCGATTCGATAGAAAAGGTGAAGGTGCAGATATTTCATCCGCAAACCAGACTCCACTTCATTTTAGGTTAAATATGACCTCAATGTTATAGCCAAGAGCCTAAGTAATCTAGATTGCGCCAGAACAGCAGTCGTGATTTGTCTTCTTAAAAGTAAATCGAGAAGTAAAATAGTTATGGTTAAGTTGTGTCAAAAATCAGAAGTGCTTGCAGTTTATACATTATTTTCACTCATATTGATTTAAATAGTGTGTATTTGAATTCACATCGGGACAATCTATGCTGAGAGAGAGAGAGGAAAATAGACTTGCCGGATGTGTCGGACGTTCATTAAACTATTAAAAGAGATAGATGCCTACTCTCCCGCGTTCACGATAGAGAAGTCGTAGCGATAGGAGGGGCTAAGAGGTTTCCTTCACTTCATACTTTCCCGATATAGACTACCATAGTGTTTGACTTACGGCTCTTCGAACGATGAGATAAAAGGATTGTCCGCGTTGCTGTTCGGAACTAGGAACTATTTGGAAATGTACTTTTTTGATCCACCCATTCGTTTCACATGGAAGAGCAAATTCTTCGACGTTCGCCTCGTCAGAACGATAGGGTCCGGGGTGTTAATTTTCGTTCAACGAACGTATATGTTCGTGATATTTTGAGCGTTGTTAATCACCCCCCGTATCTCAGTTGTGCTTTAACTTGGAGAAATGGTTGGAACGCATTCCTATAGATTTTTTTCCGTAGAATCCAGTAGCGTAGTCAGTTTTTCAATTAAACTTTCCGTTTTTGAGTTATGGAGCAAACATATGTTTTTTCAAATTGGACACCCTGTATATTCTTTTTTATTCTTATTAAGCACAATCTCAGCTTTTCAAAAACATATTATTTTATGCATTTATTTTCAAAACCAAGCTCAGAATTCAAGATTTTGTATTTCAATTGTCAATAACTAAGTAGTAGGCTATGACTGTTTATTAAAAACAAAAAATAAATGTCAAGATTTCGTTAGTAATCGAAAATAATGTTAACATAATATCTACATCACAAACAAGCATGTCATATTTCTCGTGATTTTCGTAAGCAGCCATAATGAGAAAAACTTAAAACTGAATCATTAATATAATATAATAAATAATAAAAACTGAGAGAACTGTAAACTTTCAAACCAACCGACAAAGCTTTGACATTTTTTTTGTTTTTAATTAACAGTCATAGAGCCTACTACTTAGTTATTGACAATTGAAATACAAAATCTTGAATTCTGAGCTTGGCATTGAAAATAAATGCATAAAATTATATGTTTTTGAAAAGCTCAGATTGTGCTTATTAAGAATAAAAAATAATATATAGGGTGTCCAATTTGAAAAAACATATGTTTGCTCCATAACTCAAAAACGGAAAGTTTAATTGAAAAACTGACTACGCCACTGGATTCTACGGAAAAAAATCTATAGGAATGCGTTCCAACCATTTCTCCAAGTTTAAGCACAACTGAGATACGGGGGGTGATTAACAAGTGATACTTTTCATTTCCGCCCTGTATAGCAAAAACTAAGAGGGCTATGCAAAAACTGATTGCGCCATCTTTAGTTTCACAAAAAAGTAGCACACTGTCGCGAAAACCGCATCCCGCTAACGTTAAAAATAACGGAGATATCCAGTAAAAGTGCCCAAAATGGGATACCCTGTACACTTTCGTTGGAACGAATGGTTGACGTATGCTCGAGAATATCGGATATAATAATTACAATTTTCAAAAATCTACGCTCAAAATATCACGAACGTATACATAATATTTTGAGAGTAGATTTTTGGAAATTGAAATGATTATATCCGTTCGTTATCGACGTACACTTTCGTCGGAACAATTTCCAAAATTCTACGCTCAAAATATCACGAAAGCATACGTTCGTCGAACGAGTGATCCCGAGAATTAACATCCGGAACTCTTCGAAACTATTCCGACTGTTCCTTATCCGTAGATGGTACAGTAGGAACAGTTCACAGAATGACATGTGATGTATAACCTTACTTTAAATGTTAGTTAATGAATGTACAAACATGTCTGAATCTTTGTTTTCCAATCGTTCGTGTCATAGAACAATTTGCTTTTGTTCCATAAGTTCTGGAACCAAGGTCTCCTTTTACCCAGAACAACAAGAGAACTTAGCCTCGAACCAACCTGAAGACAACAATATTTTTCGAAGATCTCATTCTAAACGTTGTACGTCAATCTTTCGAATAAACCACTAATGAACTGAACGGCAAAGTTCTTTCCGATGTGAATTTCCGTAACGGTGCAGCGAGTGTATCTGGATGCTCTGAAGCATTGCTAGATCAAATAAATCCGTCGTTTCATTTCAATAGATACATGAAGTACCTATATACAGGGTGTTTCATCATAAACTGGACAAACATATATATTCGTGTAGATAACACCGGAAGAATTATTTTTGTCTAATACTGTATTGTATGTGTGTAGTCAGTTATGTATAACACTTAAAGTAACGGTTTTTGGTAAAATCTCAGTATGTTTGGGTCCTCTATCCAGAAAAGTTGACGAACTCAGAAAAATGATTACAAAATGGCATCTGATTCAAGAAAGTCCAATGAATATTTGGGAAAATATCATCAGGAATCAATCCAAACACAGACCGTCTGGTTATCTTTAACCGCACCTAAGCGGTGTGTAACAAACAAAAAAAAGACGTTATAATCCGCGATTTCCACACGTAAAGAAGAACAAGCGAGCTGCCGAGCATCCCGACGGTTGCTGGGGATACCGAAAATCAGAAAAAATAAAGGCGAGGCATATATATATACATAGATGGCTGGAATATTTGAGTCATAGTATCGTAAGTTATACGGTTTGTTGAATGTAACATTTGATTAAGGTATTGTCATTCTTTATAGTCTACTCCTGAGGATGTTCCAAAATAGGGACGAAATATAGTGCTGTCAGTACGTAGCGAATTTCTTTTAATTTCCCTTAAATATTAGTCGAATTACCTTAAACTGGAGTACAGAAGTTTCGATCACAACGACTATTACTCCGCCCCACTCCATTTTTAGATTTTAGAATATACAGGTTAATTTTTTAAGTGTTTGGTTCATTCAGCCCTAAAATTCGAATTTCATTCGATAACAGCTAAACTGCTGTGTTTAAAAACTAGAAACGTTTGGTGCACTCTAACTAACGTGCAATCGATTGAAATTATAAAATTACAGGTATGCCATTCGATAAAAAAAGAGATTATATAGTTTAATTTAGGGTCACGTTGAAGCCCTGTTTCAGACCCCCTGTATAATATTTCACCACAGTTTATACAAGAAGCAGTATCAGCGCACTCTCTTTTTTCCACTGTTACAAAAAATTATTTTGCATAGATGGATGTCGTAGACATGAACACTAATCCTGGATTCACAATGGACGTAACCATAAAACTCCCGCAACGTAAACTAAAAACGCAAAGTTGAACCAATGCAAATCATATGGAACTGTTCACAATAGGCTCTGTAATTTTTACGTTTACGTTGAGCTTATGGTAGTCCGTAATTCTAACGTTAATTTTAGAAATTTGTTCACATTCTGTGAGTTGTGAGCCCAATACGTCAAAATGACGTAAAAAGACAAGACAATAATAATAATAATAGTTTGGGGCCAGCGACAAGTTTGGGCATTTATAATGTATTTCAGTTGGATGAGTATAATTTGAAACGCAAAGTAACAATTTGTCTAAGCTATGAAATCTTTTTAGTCTATAATTTGCTACTGCGCCCAAAGTCCATTCTGAACACCATTAAGTACGTTTACGGACAAAGTACGTTTACGTGTTCGTTATGGTTACGTCCATTGTGAATCAGCACTAATATGTGACAATCTTTTTGTCAAAAAATTTGACGATCAGGCCGTAACTTAACAACAGCATGAAGTGGTTGCGCATATCATACATCAAATCAGTGCAGAATTGAACGAAGAATTAGAATATGTATAAACATAGAGAGAATTACATCTGAAATAACGAAATTGACATTCGTTTCCGGTAGAATCGGAAGTATATTTTATATTTTGAGTTCATGTACGCTAAATTGAAAATACAAGACCTTGAATTCGTAGTACTATCCCTTTCTAGAAAACTGCTAATGAAACACTTAAAAATCATCCTATATATCAATTGTAAAATCGATCCAACCCTCAAAGATTAGGCTCATAGAATGGAGACAAACCAAGCGACAAGAAAATTTAAAATAAATTGTCGGGTTCATATAAAAAAGGAGGGACCGTTTAGTAGCAGCGAAACGTAAACGTCGTGAGGATGTCCTTAGTTGTCTTTGGACAATGTATCGGAGATATTCTACGTCAATGAAGAGGAAGACCGCGTTAATAAAGAGCCATGTCTTTATTCTCATTCAAAAGAAATGTTGTTACAATGTTTGCATTATAGTTTTCTTTCCTTCATTTGAATTTTTCATTCTAGGATAAGGTTAATTAACTAATGCTTATTGCTGAATGCTAGCTCAGTCTTCACAGGATTCGTATTTTTGTAAATTTTAAGTGATTTACGGGTATTATGTTGTGGGGTTTCGTTTCCTGCTAATATTCCTCAACATTGAATAAATAAAATAAAATCTCTAACCCGCACCTAAGCGATATGTCACAAACAAGAAAAGGACGATATAATCCGCGATTTCCACACGCGAAGAAGAACAAGCGAGCTGCCGAAGCATCCCGAGGGTTGCCGGGGATACCGACAGTCGGGAACAATAGAGGCGAGGCGCATCGCGGCGGCAAACGGGAGTCGAAAATTCCCGGTTCTGCCGGTATACAATAGGCATAATATCCAATCCGGCCGTAACTCCGGCCCATATCCGGAATTAGTATTCAGAATAAATTAACTCGACGCTAATTTGATCCGGGACTCGCTTCTGGATAGGGGAAAGGATGGGTGACGTTTTTGGCAAGGCGGTTTTAATGGAATTAGCTTGAGTTTTTGATGGAAGTCGGGAGGATCCGAAAATGGATGTTTTCATCTGGGAGATTTCGCTAATTTCCTTATGATGCATGTCTAATAACTTCTACACCGGGTGTTAAAAAAACTTATTAATAAATAATAATATAATAAATACTTATTATATTTTGGAAGCCAATTCTGAATTATGGACCCCAAAATGAGCGAAAGTCCCCTAACAAAAAATACCAGCGTGAAGCCAGCCACGAGTTTCAGCCACGAAATTGAGTAGCCCTTAAGTGCAGCCTGCCAGCGGAGTACGGACGTTAGTGCGAATACGTAGCTGAAACGCGTGGCTGGCATTATGAATACTGGCCAGGGTTGCCCCTTATGATCGTGAAACCCTCATTAGTCTCTCAAAATGAAAGAAAATGCATTTTCGTTTTGACTAATCTATGCTGTTTGATGTCCTTTATAAGAATAATATGAAAAGCGATTTTGTCGGGCAAAAATTAACCCCTCACGAACCCTCTATTGTTTTCAAGGAAAATGTCGACAAAATCGCTTTTCATATCATTCTTATAAAGGACATCAAACAGCATAGATTAGTCAAAACAAAAATGCATTTTCTTTCATTTTGAGAGACTAATGAGGTTTTCACGATCATAAGAGGCAACCCTGGCCAGTATTCATAATGCCAGCCACGCGTTTCAGCTACGTATTCGCACTAACGTCCGTACTCCGCTGGCAGGCTGCACTTAAGGTCTACTCAATTTCGTGGCTGAAACTCGTGGCTGGCTTCACGCTGGTACTAAAAATTCCCTATCTCGAAGAATTTCCGAAGTAGAATCTTCTCCAGAAACGAAAAGTTTCTACAAGATCACCATGTGATATTGCCCTCACAAGTCCCGCAGACAGATCCAAACTTGTTTTTTTTTAGTTTCCTCACATACGTGGCATCGCGCATGCGCTGTGTGAAAAATTATCAAGTCTTATTATTAGTGAAGGTTATTAAGGGAGGACCATATCAAACGAGAGCTGAAATGGCATCGAAGCGAAAGTGTCAAAGGCAAAAAATTTTAAGTAATTGCTGATGAAGAGGTGAAAAAAGAAAGTAATTACTCAATGATTCGGAATTCCCCCTTACACGTTGTATGTTTTGTTAAAATATATATACCCAGTACATAAATTCATACTCTATGTTCGACATGCGTAATGATCTTTCTTGAAACCTTCCCCCTCTGTGTAATCTCTAGCACCTTCCCTTTTTGGTTGTATTATATAATGTTCAGTAGTTTGTATACTCACAACACAGTTATTTCATTTCTCTTAATCATTAAAGTCTGTAAATAGAACAAAGTGTGTGTTTCTTTTTTGTGTTTTATAACAGGTTATTGGCCCAGGACGTGTTTAGTGATATAATGTGAAATAGTGCTGTGAACAGACAAACATTATAAAACAACCCAATATGGCCATTAATTATTTCGCGAGTGTGCCCAAGCTAGCCGGACGCGAAAATGATCAAGAATGGGTGTTCGCCATTGAAAACGGGCACTGGTAGTGAATCGGACTCCCTTCTATTGCAAAAACCAGGCAAACTTAACGATTGAACCATCGCTCTACATCCATGTGAGAGAAGCAGCAACTCCACAAGAAGTATGGATAAAACTAAGGAAACTATACGACGATAGCAGTTTTTCCAGGAAGCGAACAATGTTTATAAACTATGATTAAACAGCGAAAGTTCGACAGCGTTGTTGGCTACAGCAATGGTTAGGGGAGCGCAGGGTAATAGGAGCGGTCGGTAAATGGGAGCTATGGTAACTTAACGGAATGTAGGCATATTCACGTAATCTTAAACACACGTGCCATTGCTCCAACCCTCGAGGAATTTCGCTTGAGCGGTACGAGCCGCTAGTGTACTGCGTTCGATCAGTAAGGACAGTTGTTTGTTATTACCTCTGCGCTTATAAAAAACTGTGGATTTCCAACTCCAAGGTAAGAATGAAATTTTATTCTTAGTTTATTATGTTTATATCAATTAAATCCGTAGATTCATCCACTAACTAAAGCTATTTGTTCTTTTGCGATTGAAATTAGGGTTACATAATTATATTATTACTTTTCAAAATGGTTGTCAGCGGGAAATGGGAGCCAAGGATGGCTCTCATTACCCGACATAGCTCCCATTACCCCATTAGCCTTCACAATATATTTTAGCTTACATATTATATTTTAATTTCAGATGCCACGTAGAACAGCTCGGACAACCACGAAAGCTTCTTGGACTGTTGATATATTAGAAAATGCAGTTAATATCCTCAGAGCAGGAGACACTTCAGTGTACAAAGTGTCTCAGCAAACTGGCATACCTTACAGCACTTTGAAGAAGAGATATAATATAGCGAAAGCTAACGACGATCGTACAAAAAAACCGAAGTTAGGAAGATATGCAGTATTCAGTTTTGAGCAAGAAAGAATACTGGCTGATCATATTGTGACTATGTCAAATAAATTTTATGGTCTGACGAGGGAACAACTTCGAAAAGTATGTTACGGTGTAGCTAAGAGGATGGGTATTGAACAAAGATTCAACCAGGATAGACATACTGCAGGAAAAGATTGGCTGTCGGGATTTTTACAGCGTCATCCTGAGTTGAGTATTAGAAAGGCCGAAGCTATCAGTATCAACAGAATTCTCGGTTTCAACAAGATTGAAGTGAAGCTGTTTTTTGTTCTGTTAATACTAGACAACCACAACAGTCATGCTCTCGAAGTTTGGATCTGGCAAAAGATAACCATGTTGTAATGCTTAGCATTCCGCCACATTCATCGCACCGCCTACAACCCCTTGACGTTGCTTTTTATTCCCCGCTTAAAAAAGCTTACAACAAAGAATGTAACTTATACATAAAATCAAGAAATTTGATAAAAATAACCCCATACGAAATTGCAGGATTGTTCAATAAAGCCTACACTAAAGTAGCTTCTATTGAAAAAGGAGTATCAGGTTTTCAAGCAACGGGAATATATCCCATGAATCCTAATATATTTTGTGATAATGACTTCATTGATGATGAAGCTAGACCTGTGCCCGTGCTTGACCCAGGACATCAGCCAACTAAGATATCTTCTATCCCATCGACGTCAAAGCAGACAGTTATTGAACAACTAAATGCTAGCCCTGCTATGAGTCCATCTATCCTCTGTGATGCAGAAATCCTGCAAGAAATAGTTCAGGAGGACGCCACTGTAAGCTCAGCTCCGATTACAGCCATAACCATAACACCAACGCGAGCTAGTGATCCAGAGGAACATACTGACAGATCTACAGCAACTTCGTCTAAATCATATTTTAATGATGCCGATACCAATGACAATAGAAAACTAACTGACTTCGTTAATATTCTTAACATTGTGAGCCCACTGCCACAGCAACCCATATCTAATAAAGAATGTAAATCAAAGAACAAACAACATTCCGAAATCTTAACTAGCACACCAATGAAGGCAGTATTTGAAGAAAAAGAAGAGAAGAAGGACTGATAAAGAGAATAAGACTAAAAAAATAAAGGAGAGTGTAATGAAAAAAATTGTGCTAAAGGTAAATGTAATAAACTGAAACATATCAAAAATAGTGAGGTTAAAAGCAAGAAGACCACAACCAGAAACAAAAGGGCCAAAAGGCAAAAAAAATTTGTTTAAAAGTGATGATGAAGATTCATCTTCTGATCCAATTGACGAACGTGCAATTTGCGAAGACGAGTCAGAATACTCGGAAGTGGAACTTTATGTGCAATTTGTTTTGATACTGGAAAAAGTGGGGAGATGTGGTAGCGATGCAGAAATTGTGGAAAATGGGCTCATGAGGAATGTTCCGGAAGTGAAAGTCCAGCTTCTTATTGTTTCCTTTTGTTTGGATCCGTAGGATCTGAGTCATATGTTCCTTCAATAATTTTGTTTTTATTTTTCTTGTTTTTCTGAAGAGTATATTATTTTTTTTAAATTTTTGCTACAATGTATAATAGTTGCTAATAAAAATCTCATTCAAAGTGCGTTTAGTTCAAATTTGGCGCAATAATTGATATTATAGCTCTCATTTCCCATGTGAACGTGAAATGGGCTCCCATTACCCCATTGTGTCGGGTTATGAGAGCGATTGACTTTTTTTGTAAAATCGTTTATTCTACCCTAATCCATGACTGTGATTAAAACATACCTGTATTATTGTTGTAAGAGTTTCCTCATCGAAAATTAGAAAAAGGATACTAATATGGGTTTTACGAAAGTTTTTCCTTAGTAGGCTCCCATTATCCTACGCTCCCCTACACCAGAACTATGGCACAGAAGGTTAGGGAACGTCAACACAGATTTTCTAAAGAAGATGCCTGAAGTAGTTGATGGTATGTCACCATTGAAGGTTAAAGAAAAAATACAAATGTCTATTTGTGAGGTTTGTTGCGAGGCTAAACAACATAGATTGTCGTTCCCAGCAAAAGGAAGTAGAGCTAGCGACATATTAGACATTATTCATAGCGATGTCTGTGGACCTCATGAAAAATTATCTGTAGAGGCTCAAGGTATTTTTTGACATTCATAGATGATTACTCGAGAATGTGTTTCATTTATTTTTTAAAATCAAAGGAAGAAGTCCCAAAATATTTTCACCAATTCAAATGTTTAGTGGAAAATCAAAAGGAAAAGCGAATGAAAATCCTGAGAACAGATAACGGAGGGGAGTATGTTGATGGACCTTTTCAGGATTACCTCAAAAACAATGGAATCCTTCATCAAACAACCAACAGCTACACTCCAGAAGAAAACGGGATGGCAGAACGGTCCAACAGAACAATAGTAGAAAAGGCAAGATGTTTACTCTTCGACCAAAACTTGGACAAGCTTCTTTGGGCTGAAGCATGTAATACTGCGTGCTTCCTTATTAATCGTTCTGTTACATCCAGTAATCCAAGGACACCTTATGAAATGTGGCATCACAAAAAACCAGACATAAGTGCCATTCGAGTGTTTGGGAGTACTGCCATGACACATGTTCCAAAAGAAAAGAGACAAAATGGGATAGAAAGGCAAATAAATATCCTTGTAGGATTCGATGAGCGCACAAAAGGTTACAGAGTGTACGACTAAGAAGCAGAAAAGTCTTCATCAGTCGGGATGTAACGATAATCGAGGAATCAAGAAAAATTGATATTGCCGTAGAAGAGGAAGAATCGAAGCAGGTGGTGACAGAGCCAGTGGGGGATTTCTCAAAAAGGAAGATCCCGAAGACCATCATCAAATCACAAACGATGTGCCCAGTTCGAAACCCCATCTTCCTATAGTTGAATCAGAGGTGCTGCCTAGAAGATCCCAAAGAGTAAAAAGAAAGGAATGGACCCAGACTTCGTGACATATGCATGTTCTGAACATATAACTGCCCTAAGTAACCCGCTAACTGTTACAGATGCTTTGTCTAGGTCTGATGGAAATTTTTGGAGAATTGGCATCGAAGAAGAACTGCAGTCCTTCAAAGAAAACCAAGCGTGGGAATTAGTCGATCCAGAGGAAGATACCACCGTTGTCGACTCTAAATGGATAATCAAGAAGAAGAAAAGTGCAGATGGGAAGTAAAATATCGGGCCAGGTTGGTTGCCAAGGGATTCACTGAAAAATTTGGAATTGATTACAAGATACATTTTCTCCTGTAGTGAGGTATTCGATTTTTAGATTTTTGTTTTCATGAAAATACCTGAAGGTTTTAAATGTTCTAAGTCAGATGAATGCAAAGTTTTAAACTCAATAAGGCTATTTATGGTCTCAAACAATCCGCTAAATGTTGAAATGACAAAATTAATTCAGTATTGTCAGAGTTGGGATTTGCTAGATCTAAATATGAACCTTGTCTATTTTTCAAAAAGGTTGATAATAGTTTCATATTTATAACTTTATACGTGGATGATTTTTCATTTTTCAAATAATGTTGTGGAAACTAATAACTTGAAGAATAACTTAGTAAATATTCAAGGTTAAAGATTTAGGAGTTATCAAGGAATGTCTTGGTATGAATGTTAGTTATGATAAGGAACGTAGTATTTTCACTTTGAATCAAGAACTTTATATTGATCAAATTTTAAAAGAATTTAACATGTCAGACTGCAAAATTGTAAAAACACCTCTGGAATGTAATCTAAATTTGGAAGACGGTGACCAAAGTGATCTTGGTAAATATCCTTTTCAAAATTTGATTGGCAATCTTATGTATTTAGCTGTTTTAACAAGGCCAGACATTGTTTTTAGTGTGAGCTATTTAGTCAATTCAATAAATCCCACGATCAATTACATTGCAAGCATGCTAAACGCATATTAAAATACCTGAAAGGTACGAAGCATTATTGCTTACGTTTTTCGGAGGAAAACATGGAACTTGTAGGCTATGTAGATGCCGATTGGGGCAACAATTTAATAGACCGAAGATCATACACAGGGTATGCTTTTAAATTTTGTGGTTCCTTAGTTTCCTGGCAAAGTTGTAAGCAAAAGACAGTTGCGCTTTCAAGTACCGAGGCAGAGTACATAGCTATCTCTGAAGCGGTGAAGGAAGCTATATATTTAAAAGGTTTATTGTACGAGCTAATGGAAATAGCTCTTTGTGTTAATATGTTAAGTGATAATCAGGTGCAATTAAATTATCTGCTAATGATACTTTTCATAAGAGATCAAAACATATTGACATTAGGCACCATCTTATTAGAGAAGTTATTGCAGAGGGTCAAATTATTTTGAAACATATACCGACACATGAAATGTCAGCTGATATCCTAACAAAAAGTTTACCTCCTGTTGAGCATAATGTATTTGTGAAAATGATAGGCATTCAAGATACTTGAGAAGTTTTTTTTGCGTTTGTATTCAATTTCTGGAACTGTGTATGTGGGGGTGTTAAAATATATATACCCCGTACATACTCTATGTTCGACATGCGTAATGAACCTAACCCCTCTGTGTAATCTCTAGCATCTTTCCTTTTTTGGTTTCGTCTCTTGAAGAGTAAGGTTGTATTATATTATGTTTAGTAGTTTGTATACTCACAGCACAGTTATTTCATTTCTCTTAATCATTGAAGTCTGTAAATAGAACAAAGTGTGTGTTTCTTTCTTGTTTTATAACATGTTTTGCCCAACCAAGTTATTAAAAGACATGAAATCTCTTGATGTTGATTATGAAACAAAACAAAAAGAGCGTGAATGACAAGTTGAATTTACAATAAATGGCTCTCAAAAGTCTGGATCGAATCTTTGTTGCCCACAATGGTGAGATTCTGCTCTTTGTTGACAACTGTTCTGCACATCTTAAAAACGTAGAAGCTGTTGAATATAGGCCATTTGCCTCTATATAAAACTCAATGTTACTCTATGTTAATATCTATGTCATATTTCATAATTCGTTATAAGTTGGCTGTATAAAAAACATGAAATATGCGAAAGAGGTGACACCGAGTGAAAATCATTTTTTCAATATGAAAACCCAAAATTACACAAAATCAAACTATAATATCCACTAAATTGCAGAAGCGAGCCTGAAAAACCTTAAACTGACATGTTTTTTCCCTGAACTGGCATCTGATCTTCAACCAGAGGACCAAAGGATTATAAAAAATCTCAAGCAGAATCAAAGAAAACGAACGGTAATGAAAAACATTTGGGGAACGCTTGGGAAAGAACCAACTAAACGCAATCAAGGATCTGAATGAAACGTAGAATCTCGATATAGAACAGTAAACAATCCGTCATTATTTTAGAAAGGTTTCGTTAAAGGTGAATTAATGCAGACTGCTCCTACAGCTGATAGAGATCAAGGAGACGATCTTCCATTGTCTGAATTGAAACAAAAAACAGAAGCAACAGTTTCATTTTCGGTATCGTGTGTTGCTGCGTGCTACTGATCGGGTGTTTTCAACAATATATTACCCAAAAAGAAACATCTACCTTCATTCTGTTGATTTCTAATGACCCTTTATGACTATATATCATATGTAGGATAATTGAAGGATAGATGGTGCAGAAGGTGAGACGGCGCAATCGTATAACTTCGTCACCGCTAACTGGTTGACTGACAATTCGATTACTATTTAAATTTTTATCTGACCCAAAAAAAAATATTACTTCAATGTTTTTTAAAGTGCTGATGATTATCAACTGCGGCAATTATTTCAGTGATTCCACTTTCCGAAGTAAGTAAAATGATTGAAGATCTATAGTATAATCTGAAATTAACGAATATTCATATTGCGATCGGTTTTAGAGGTGCGCCATCTCTCATCTTACCTGAAGGGAGTGATGGTTATGCATAAGGAGAGATGAATCATTATGTTTCTGTTTTATTTCACAATGCCTACAGAATACATAGGTACGGAATGAAGGTTGTTCCAGAGCACGTTGAACACAACAGCTGTTGGAAGCTATCCAGCTATTAATGAAACTAGGATGGGCATAAATGAGGCGGCCAGTTATTTTGGAGTACCAGCAACTACTCTGTGAAGGAAACGAGTAAATGGTAATATGAAAAAGCCCCTCTTCCATGTTAGGAGAAGAGGCTGAAGGAAAGTTGGTCAAGCACATCCTGAACTTCAGAAGAATGCGTTTTCGCCAACCCGAACAGACGTTAGAGGTAACCGGCGTGAACTTAGCCGGTAAAGTTATCCTGTAAAATGGCCGGAAATAGCCGAAGGCTCATAGACGTTCGTCAGATTAAACATATGTTCACGAATCGAATAATCGAATCATTTGAACGAATTAATTGCTTATTCGAGTACATTTCGAGGTCTACGATACTATAAAATGGATTGATTCAGTATCCTACATCAATCAGATATAAAAAAGGCTTCTATGAATACTTCAAGATCAATTTATTATTCGTTCTTATTCGACTCATGTAAACAAAGTGGATGATACTTTTTGAAAATTTATTCGGAAGGAAGAATCACATCACACAAGTAGTCTTTCGTCTTTACAGGATTGTTTTCGTATGTTAGCCAAATTTGAAGTATTGAAAGAATGCCTGCCTTGATCAAATCTTTCCAATGAGCCTACTCTCATTTTCTTACATAAAGGATACATTATCGTTGTCTAGCCAGATTTCAACTACATATTGGAAAAAACTATTGAACTTACCCTCATTTTTTTACATAGGGGAAACCCCTAAAGGTGATTTTTGCCTCGGCGGGGTCGTATAGTTGTTTAGCCAAAATCTTATTGTTGATAAATTAACTTCAATATTAAATATCATAGACCTGGAAATGTTATTGTCACTTGACATCGATAAAAAAGGTGCATCCTTTTTTATCGCGATAAAAACTTCTCTTCCTCAATATGTCAATTAGTCTGTCAGATTTTTGAATTTTGAACATACAGGGTGTCCCGAAAACATGGATAAGCCTGCAACTATAGATAGACCCTGACGAGGTCTAACTTATTTCAAATTTTTACCTTAATGAAAATTCCACGGTTTCCGAGATATTTATGGTTTTCGTATTTTTAGAAAATTTCCAAGTGCGATTAGTTTTTCTAGTGTCATTTATACAAATGAAGATGTATTTCGATATGTTTTTTTTTAATTTCACATGAGATGGTTCAGCTATCGGAAACAAAGAAATAAATTCATCAAACTAGTGTAAAAAGTTAAAAACTCGTGATTTACAAAGAAAAATTGAAAACTAAATGAAATTTCCTTCAAGTTTGATGAGCTACAGTGTAAAAAAATGTAGGACGCCCCTGGTACACATCATCTTAAAAACTTGCTCAGTTATTGCAGATTCCAAAAAGGTATCATAAGCCTAGGCATTCTGTAGTTTTTCATTCTCGTAACTACGTGATTACCAATAGTCGAAAATTTTCGCAAAACTGTTTTTTTTTTAATCGTTATTCTGAGCTCATGTGTTAAAGTCCGTAGGCCATTTTTGTTGGAATCTAGTGGAAAATTACGAAATTATATTTTTATTGAAAAAAGCAGTAGCGTATCGTTTTTCTGGTTGAATAGAATAATATGGCATTATTTGCATTCAACACCCTGTATCTCGAAAACCTTACCGGACCTAATTGTATTTGACATAATTTCTTATTTTCTTACATTCTGTACAGTGTTAAAAGAAAGTATCAACTTAAAAATATCCTGTGTTGCTACGATAGAGGTATATGGAATATTCATTACAAATAAAATAAAACGGATTATTACCAAATTACTACTCCATAGAAAAAATAAAACGAATTAGTACCAATTACTTATTGATAAAGAATTCGAAATGAAACAATGAGTTCAGTCATTCTTAGCATAAATTTATTCATAATAATAATAACACTCTTGTGGACACTCGTTCACAGTCAGTAACCTAGGTAATTTTAATTTTATTTAACTTCTAATGACAATAGTTTTGAAACTGACTGTGAACGAATTTTCATAAAAGTATTGTTATTGTTCTAGTGTTCTACTGGTACTTTTTCAATTTTTTTTTACTGTTAAATTTGAATTGACTAGCTTTATGATTTGGATATTGTAATAATAAATGTTTACTGACTGTGAATGAGTGTCCACAAAAGTGTTATTATTGTCTATGCAAGCAGGGTTTCATTTTTTATGAATAAATTTAAGCTATAAATTACTGAACTCATTGTTTGATTTCGAATTCTTCATTCATTTCCAATGAATAAGTAATTGGCACTAATTCGTTTTATTTTTTCCATCGAATAGTAATTTGGTAATAATTCGTTTTATTTTATTTTTAATGAATATTCCACTTACATCTATTGTAGCAACACAGGGTATATTTAAGTTGATATTTTCCTTATAACACTGTACAGAATGTAAGAAAATAAGAAATTATGTCAAATACAATTAGGTCCGGTAAGGTTTTCGAGATAAGGGTGTTGAATGCAAATAATACCATATTTCTATTCAACCAGAAAAACGATACGCTACTGCTTTTTTCAAAATAAAAATAATTTTCGTAATTTTCCACTAGATTCCAACAAAAATGGCCTCCGGACTTAACACATGAGCTCAGAATAACGATTACAACAAAAACAGTTTTCGAAAATTTTCGACTATTTGGTAATCAAGTAGTTACGAGAATGAAAAACTACAGAATGCCTAGTCTTATGATACCTTTTTGGAATCTGCAATAACTGAGCGTCCTACATTTTTTTTTACACACTGTAGCTCATCAAACTTGAAGGAAATTTCATTTAGTTTTCAATTTTTCTTTGTAAATCACGAGTTTTTAACTTTTTACACTAGTTTGATGAATTTAATTCTTTGTTTTCCGATAGCTGAACCATCTCATGTGAAATTGAAAAAAAACATATCGAAATACATCTTCATTTGTATAAATGGCACTAGAAAAACTAATCGCACTTGGAAATTTTCTAAAAATACGAAAACCATAAATATCTCGGAAACCGTGGAATTTTCATTAAAGTAAAAATGTGAAATAAGTTAGACCTCGACAGGGTCTATCTATAGTTGCAGGCTTATCCATTGTTTTCGGGACACCCTGTATAGTGCTTTCATTTTGAATCGGTGTGGTAATTATTTAACTTTGTTGATATAAGAACCCAAAGATGAATCGTTTTGGTGAAGTTTCGACTGAGCAAATTACGACAAATATCGCAATATATACAGCAATCTACAAAAAACACAAAAGCTTCAATCTGGAGACGATTTATGGAGTTTTGTCAAGTTCGAAATTATGAATTGTCCGAAATAATTCCATAACATGAAGTAGCAAATATATTAAAGGATTGGGCCTATAATATGAAAAAGAAAAATGGAGATGATTATAAAGAATATGCGGTTAAGCAATTTGGAATTTGACTGCGAAGATGGTACAAGAAAAATATTCTGTGAATACAATATTACATTTTATTGTATTAATAAAGATAATTATTGTTGTTGTTCATCCATATATTCTGTCGTTAATTTATCTTGCCGAAAAACACTCGAGCTTTTCTTTATCAGATAAATTTCTCTTCAACTCAAGTTTTGCCAATCACTAAATTTGCTCGAAAAACTGACATCAGATAAAATCGCTCCACCTTCGGTGTCGCGATTTTATCATGTCAGTTTTTCTCGTAAAATTAGTGATTGGCAAAACTGTTTCGTTGCAAAGAGAAATTTATCCGATAAAAAAAAGCTCTTGTGTTTTTACTGTTGAAAAAAATCCTGCTATGACAGCAGCTTTCAAATGAGCCTACTCTCATTTTCTTACGTGGGGGATAAGGGGGTGAATATCACCCCTAAAGGTGATTTTTGCCTCTACGGGGTTGTTATCGTTGTTTAGCCAGAATCTCACAATTAAAAAATCCTGCTATGACAGCAGCTTTCAAATGAGCCTAGATGAGAGAAGATGTTAACAAAGCCAGAGTTTTCCCAATAGAATGTAATATCTATCCATGGATGCTCTGTTTGATACCACTTTCTTGTATTTTCTTTAAACGAGGAAGTATGAGTATGATATTGATTTATTTTATTCGATAACTCTGCTTACATTGGCATAACAAAAGGTGGATCATCTGTCCCGACATATACCTTATCCGTTTTCAGTTTACAAAACTAGGGTTGTTCATCCCGATATATAAAAGACAACCCTCGCAGCCGTTCAGAAGCCTACCCGAGCATCAGGTTGCCATACTCATGTGTCGGAACTCAACCTTCGGCTGTATCAAAGGTCGACCTTTTCGATAATTGCTCCAGTCGTTCCCTCCGCTCCCTCCAATTCCCCCGACGCTGATGCGTCCCAGAGAGCTCCGTCGGGGCGTCAGACCGGAAACGGATTTATGTTTCTCGCGTAGTCGCTCGATGGCTCGTTTGTTCCTACTGTAGCGAACTTCTAGCAATGGCCGTGAGTTTGTCCGAATCGAAACTTTGTTTCGGCATGAATAATTTCTAGAGGTAATGAGCGTGGAGAGCAGAAAGCGACGGAAAACCGGAATTGATGATAGAAAGCGCGAATTTGATAACGTAATATTTTCCGTGGAAAGTCATTGAGGAAAAAAGCTCAGCAGTATTTCGAGACATCGCTGAAGCCCGATTCACACAAATAATCAAGATGAAATACCCAATCAACGTAGATGGAAGAGGAGGATTAAAATGAATGAAAAACACCACGAATATGTGGAAGAAACTACCAAATTACCCTGAAGGTGTTCAAACTTGAATTTCAATCAAAACATAAAATTTTTGTTTCGTCCGAGTGTTTGCGGAAACATTTGGATAGATAACTGTACACTCTAAAAGATATACGCAGTAAACCTGAGGGAATAAGAATACGTACAGGATGGACAAAATTCGTTGTCTACTGAAGCAATCTCGGAAACTATTGCAGCTGGAAGAAAACTTACACCAACACATTTTTGGGCTCTTTTTTCCTGACTAATCCGAACATGAAAACAGATCCAGCCTATATTCCATAGATTTTGAGTTATGAATGAAAATTGAGAAATTGTCATTCTCAATGATGCTTAATATGTCGCTTGTTTGAACTTGGATTCGAAATCCGTTGTTACATTCTATAGACACTTTTTTTATGGTAATTCAATATAATGAGATTTTTTTGTTAGTCTAGCCATTTTCGAGAAAAACGTAAGATTTTCGATTTTTCAAAGAACTATAGTCGAAAGTTCGATCATCTGGTCACGAAATTTTCGCTGATTTCGATATTCACAAAAATTTCTCACATGAGAAAAAATAAAATACTCCGTTAGCTTTTCAGTCACGTGGAATCATAAGTTGGCTGGTGTTACCATAGCAGCGGTTAAAAATGCATTATAAATAGTTCGTGAACTCCACATAGTTCTTTGAACTCTTTAATTATTTCTGCTGAACATCGACATGTTTCAGTAAAAAAACGAAAGACTTATGTAATTATTCATTAATTCGGACAAAACCGAAATAAAAAATACTGGGTGTGTTTCAAGTCTCTGCAGATAGTGTATCGCTGTGGTTAATTCCGTCAAATGGGGACGCCCAATGGGAAAGAAGAAGCGGTTTCTGTGTGCGCGAGTTACAATTCTATCCGGAATTGTCTACCGCTGCACCTTCGCATCTTCACATAGGAACTGCTGACGCGTCACTTCCAGGAGATGACTACGGTGCATCACACGAATAGATATATACAGGTCATTTGTATTGTATAGAGTTAGTCTTGACATAAAACCCATTTGTATCGTATCGTTTATATTTGAATTAAATTGTCTTTTTAAAAATCTCGTTTTGAATCCTCAAAACATAATTGGCGCAGTCGACGGAGTTTTCGCAGTTTTTCATCGTGAATAAACGTTAGAGTCCACTCTATTAAGTGAAAATCGAACCTTATTACTGAACTTTGGTGCAGTTTTTCCAACTACAATTGGTCCAGGTCCAACATCCATAGCGGAGAACAGAGACAGAGAATGCAATTGTGGAAAGCACTAACAAGCTGGTGAGATTATTATTGATACATTAATTTTTGTTTATGTCAGACTCCTCTGATCCTCATCCATCGATTCCTTGTTTGAAAACGATTGTGATTCAGAGCCAAATTCTTTTAATTTAAAAAACGAAAGAAAACAAAGTGAATTAGAACCGATTTTTGAGTTCATTCATAAATCTTTCATTAACTAATACAAACACAAAAATGCCAGCACCTCCAGCATTTGACGTTAAAAATTTAAATGTTATCCCTGATTTTGATGGGAACCCAAATAAATTGCATAGATTCATTCAAGCTTCTGAAGCAATTTTACTGCATTATTTTGATCTAGAAAATACAAATAATTTTCAAAATACCCTTCTGTTGAACGGAATTTTAAATAAGCTCCATGGGAGAGCAGAAGAAATCGTGGCTATACACGGAGCCACAAATTCATGGGACAATATTAAAAATGCCCTTTTATTAAATTTTGGTGATCAAAGAGACGAAAATTGTCTCAATCAAGATTTAGTTAATTTAAGACAAAATTTCAATGAAACTCCTCAAGAATTTCACGAAAAAATAATAACCATACTAAACACTATTTGCAACTATATTGACCTAAAATGCGAAGCTGCTTTAAGGCCAAGTAAGAGAGAATTTTTCACTAAACAAGCATTGAAAACTTTTTTAGCGGGATTAAGAGAACCCTTAGGGCCAATAATTAGGGCAATGAGACCTGATTCTTTAGCTCAAGCTCTACAATTTATTATTGAGGAAGATAATATCAAACATTATCAAAAATCAAACGCAATCTCTAATAGAAGGAATACCAGTTTCCAAAACATTTCAAAAAATAATTATAATCATTCAATGAAATTTCAGAATAACAATCAAAATTATGGTTTTTCAAATCAACAACCTACAACAAGTCAATTTCCTAGTGTGCCTATAAATCTTCAGCGAAATCCGAATTATAAGGAACCAAAATTTTTCACAAATTCGCAAGTCTTCGGTAGACCTCAACCTCAATTACAAAAACCAACACCAATGAGTATTTCTACCAATTTTTCACAAAAACCCACTCCGATGAGCATTTCCACCAATAATACCAATCCAAAATTAAATCAAAAAATATGAATCGAAATTTTTACCCAAGAAACAATTCAAGACCTAATTTTGTAAGCGAAGAACTATTCAACACAGAATATTGCGAGGAAGAATCTCCTCAAGATTTTCCTGAAAATTTCGAAGAATACGCACAAGAATATAATTTCGATGAAAATGAAGAAAATTTTCAAATAGATTCTGCCCAAGACCCGAACACATAGAATACCATCTTTCTAGTAACAAAAAAGAATTACCATATATAACCATAAAAAATCCACCTTTAAAACTATTAATAGATACCGGCTCTACAAAATCATTTATAAATCCAGATCTTGCCAAAAAATATTATCCAAAATTTATATTTAAAGAACCATTTACAGTTTCAACCGTTTTCCAAAGTTCTTCACATAATTACTGTGCGGAAATACCAATATTTTCTGAATTTAATTATGATGATCGATTCAAATTTTACTTATTCAAATTTCATAATGTTTATGATGGACTTATAGGTTTAGACAATTTGAAAATTCTAAAAGCTACCCTCAATTTCAAAGAATCAACACTAATCACACCATCTGCGAATATTCCTATCAAATACCAACCATCACAAACGAAAATTCCTTTCAAAATTAAAATTGATGCTAATACTAAAATTATAACCAAAATTCCTGTTAAACAAAGAAATGGCGATATTCTTATACCGGAACAAATCGTTCAAAACTGTGAAATACCAGAAATAATAACAAATTCCAAAAATGGATTAGCAAATGTTGAAATTTTAAATAAAACTGATGAAATTTAATCCTTATGCTAGATGATCCAATTGAATCAATACCATTTAATAACGAAGATTATGAAATTTTTGCTATAGATGCTGTATCTAACACAAAAAATCCAGATATTGAAAAACTTATTAGGACCTCTCATATATGAATGAAGAAGAAAAAAAACAGATTTTGAAACTTTGTAAAAATTATTCGGATATCTTTCAGTTAGAAAATCAACAGCTTCTTTTTCAAATCAAGTAAAACATTCCATCAATACAAAAAATGATATACCAATATACACCAAATCGTACAGGTATCCATTCGTTCACAAAAAAGAAGTTCAAAAGCAAATTAATTCTATGCTAAATCAAGGAATAATTAGGCCTAGTCAATCACCCTGGTCCTCACCAATTTGGATAGTACCTAAAAAGGCTGATGCGTCCGGAAAACAAAAGTGGAGAATCGTAGTTGATTTTCGCAAATTAAATGAAAAAACAATCGACGATAAGTACCCTATTCCGAACATTGCAGATATACTTGATAAACTTGGAAAATGCCAATATTTTTCAACCATAGACTTGGCAAGCGGATTTCATCAAATCGAAATGAACCCTAAAGACATCCAAAAACAGCATTCACAGTTGAAAATGGCCATTACGAATTCGTCAGAATGCCATTCGGGCTTAAAAATGCATGTGCAACATTCCAAAGAGTAATGAACAACATGTTAAGAGGTTTGTTGAATATAATATGTTTCGTTTATCTCGATGACATAATAGTTTTTTCAACGTCTCTTCAGGAACATATTGTTAACTTGAAAGCAGTTTTTCAGCGTCTTCGAGAGGCAAATTTCAAAATTCAACTAGATAAATCAGAATTTTTAAAAAAGAAGTAGCCTATTTAGGACATATAGTAACCCCCGATGGTGTAAAACCTAACCCAGACAAAATTTTAGCAATTAAAAATACCCAATTCCAAAAACAACAAAAGAAATTAAAGGATTTTTAGGACTTTTAGGTTATTACAGAAAATTCATTAAAGATTTCGCCAAAATCACAAAACCATTAACTGCTTGTTTGAAGAAAGGCGCAAAAATTGAACATACCCCTCAGTTCATAAATTGTTTCGAATATTGTAAAAATTTACTTGTAAATGAACCAATTCTTCAGTACCCTGATTTTTCGAAAGAATTTATTCTAACAACTGATGCTAGTAACTTCGCGATAGGTGCGATATTATCACAAGGTAAAATTGGAGATGATAAACCAATTTCCTACGCATCGAGAACACTCAATGATAGCGAACAAAATTACAGCACTATCGAAAAAGAACTTCTTGCAATCGTATGGGCAACAAAATATTTTCGTCCTTATATTTATGGTAGAAAATTCAAAATTGTTACCGATCACAGACCTTTACAATGGGTTATGTCTCTCAAAGAAGCTGGTAGTCGACTTCTTCGATGGAGATTGAAACTCGAAGAGTACGATTTCGAAATTATTTATAAAAAGGAACTACCAATACTAATGCTGATGCTCTTTCTCGAGTCGAAATTCATAATAAAGAACTTTTTGAATATATGGAAAAATTTAATGAATCACTTTCTAAAAACATAAATGATGATAATGAGTCTATTATGGTTAATGTAGACGAATCGGAAATTCAAAATCGTAATGAAAATGAAAACTTATCCTTTGAACATTTTTTGGAACTTCAAAATTCAAACCAAATAAAAAACTACCCCAACATAAGGGAAGAAAAAGGCGACTTATTTTCAGCCCCCATAAATTATGCTTTAGCTCACTGTGTTTCGAAAGATTTTACATGAATGATGGAATTGCACTTACATTTAAACAAAGATTTGGTCAGATAAATAAGTTGAAATCTCAAAATAAAGACTTAGGCGAAGTAGCTTTCATCGAGAATAATAACCGGAAAATTTATTATCTAATTACGAAAGAACTCAGTTTATCTCAAACCAGAATATGTTTAATGCTCTTTTGAATCTCAGGACATTGTGCGAACAACACGAGGAAAGATATCTAGCCCTTCCCAAAATTTCATGCGGTTTGGATCAATTAGATTGGATAAAAATTTTTGACATGATTAAATACATATTTGGAAATCGTAACATACAAATAATCGTATATTATTTATCGGAAAAATTTTGAAATACCAGTGAATTCTGAACATATCTCAGATGGAAACACCGTGCATTCGAACTATGAGAACCCGATACAAGAAATTCCTATATCCGAAAAAATTCTCAACATTTTTGATAATCAAGTAATTTTTGAATTTATACATCATTCTCCAGCTAAAGTAAAGGTAGACAGAATTTTTCCAAACAAACAAAGAATTACCGTTCAAATTGGCACAAATAACTTGAATGAAGAAATAGTGGAATTTTTCAAAACATATATTCGTCCAAAAATCTTGTACGCATTATATTTTAAGCAAGATAGATATTACCACGAAATTTGCGAAATATTTAGGAAAACCTTTGACCAATCAGCTTTCAAATTAGTTAAATGCAATAGTATTTTGGAAGATATCATTGATAAAGACCAGCAAACCATTACCATCCAATACATGCATGAAACAAAAACTAATCACAGAGGAATAACCGAGACAATTTCTAGAATTAGAAGGACTTATTATTGGCCTAGTATTCAAAAGACGTGACCGAATATATCAATAATTGCGAATTATGCCAAATTAACAAATACGATAGAGATCCACCTAAACAAAAATTAATGTTGACTCCTACTCCTGCAAAACCTTTCGAAATTATTCATATTGATACTTTTCAAGCCCAAAATAAGAAGTTTCTCACAATAGTCGATGCATTTTCAAAGTATGCTCAGGCTTATCCCTTAATTTCATCAACAGGAATAGAAATTGTTAGATCACTCTTGATATTTATGACACACCATGGATCCCCATCAACTGTTGTAATGGACAACGGAACAGAATTCAAAAACGGTGTCGTAATCGAATTTTTGAAAGTTCACCAAATAACACCTCACTTCATAACAATCAATAACTCTCAATCGAACGGTTTAGTCGAACGATTTCATTCTACTTTAATAGAACACCTGCGTATAATTAAGAGCAAAGATAAACAAACATTGAATATAGAAAATCTTATTCCATATGCAAATTTTGGGTACAATAATTCAATACATTCCTCCACTAAACAAAACCGATTGATATCATTAATGGTCATCTAAATTCTCAAGACCCAATGAATATTGATTTAAATGAAAAAATTGTTAATACCTATATTGAAGAACATAGAGAAAAAACTAAAGAACTGTATAAACGATTGAATGAACAAATGATGAAAAGAAAAGAATCAATTACCAGAACCTATTCCGTACAAATCTGATTCTCCAGCTTACCGAAAAATAAAATCAAATAATAGAAATAAACTCTCCCAAAATTTTCTAAAGAAAAAGTTATTAGAGAAGACAATATCAAAATTTTAACCGAGAATAAAATCTTACATAAGCAAAATCTAAAAAAACCTAAGGCTGAAACAAAAAATGTTTTACAGGATGCTTCTAGTGTTCCTAGCAGCAGCTCAGGAAATAACAATATCTAACCTCAAGGACGGACCAGGAATTCTTCCAATTCACCTAGGAAATGCAAAAGTCAGATCAAAATTTCACGATTTTGTTCATTTCTATGATTTGGCACCAATAAACGATGAATTAAAATACCTACGTAAAATATATCTGCTGGCTTCAGAAACAATACTCAATAAACCAAATAGTACTTTTCACATTGAATTAGAAAACCATGAAAAATATTATGGTCACCAATTAGATTTAGCTGAAGAAAAATTAAAAGGATTGATTCCCACTAAAAGATCGAAACGTGGTCTAATAAATGGTCTAGGAACAGTTATCAAAAGTATTTCAGGCAATCTAGATGCAAATGACGCTATTCAATACGAAACGGCCATAAGGCAACTACAAATGAATCAGAAGGATATTATGAATAACCTAAATAACGATATTTCTTTAACAGGAAATATTATAGAAAAATTCAATGAAACTGTAACAGTGCTTCAGCAAAACCAACAAACGATTGTTTCCAATTTCATAAAGTGGCCGGAAATTTTACTAAATTATATGATAACTTTTATTACTATATGAGAGTAAGAAATATTATGGAACAAATCGGAACATCGATAAGCATTATAATGGAATTTATTAATGAACTCGAAACTGCCATTAGTTTTTCAAAATTGGAAACATTACATCATAGTGTAATAAAATTTTCCCAACTAAAATATGTAATTAATTCAGTTTCAGAAAAATATTCTTCAGAAAATTTAATCTTTTCAGACGAAAATCAATACCATAATTATTATGAACTAATAAAAGTAGATGCATATTCTATAAATTCTAGAATAGTTTTCATTTTACATTTTCCAATCGTTCATTCGCAAACTTTTTCACATTACCACCTCTACTCAATCCCAACTGTTAATAATACCATTCTTATTCCAAAAAACTCTTATCTGACAATAAATGATGAATCGTATCAGTATACATCTTCAGCTTGTATAAATTTGCATTCAATATTCTTTTGCCAAAATAACCAACTAATCAATGGATCCGAAACCGATGATTGTATTTTTCAATTACTCCAACTGAAGAAAGATTCTAGGACATGTGAGAGATACCCAGTGTCAACCAACGATAATTTCATCCAGAGGATCGACAATAGTAAATTCATTGCCATCTTCCCGAATGATGTCAAAATTCAGACAACTTGTGGTAGAAAAGATTTCACGCAGCTTCAGGGTACCTATTTAATAACTGTACCTAAGGGATGTTATTTCCAAACGAAGAAGGAGGAAGATATCTAAATAACAAAGAAGTCCTCAAAAGCCAACCAATGTTCCTGCCAAAAATTTCTGATGGTTTCGATACAACAAATCTCAACAAATTCAAAATTCAACTCAGAGAAATTCCACTGGACCAAATCCACATCCTGAAGAAAAAACAAGAAGAAATCCATCCACTGATAAGCAATCATCAAGAACCAAATAACCTTCATGGGAGCCTGATCGGCCTTATCTACATCGTTATAATTATAATTTCTATTTATTTCTGTTACATGAAATTGAAGAATTGTCTGGTAACACAAAACCCAACAGGAAGACAGGTACGTGATGATGAGCCTTCGCAACAACAACAGAGATCATTTTTCACGCCGTAAAAATTCCTCTGGGGATGGAGGAGTTACAATTCTATCCGGAATTGTCTACCGCTGCACCTTCGCATCTTCACATAGGAACTGCTGACGCGTCACTTCCAGGAGATGACTACGGTGCATCACACGAATAGATATATACAGGTCATTTGTATTGTATAGAGTTAGTCTTGACATAAAACCCATTTGTATCGTATCGTTTATATTTGAATTAAATTGTCTTTTTAAAAATCTCGTTTTGAATCCTCAAAACATAATTCGCGCCCAGATCAGTAAATGTGTTGGTGGTACATGTCCAAAAAGATTTACACATTTGCATGTGCAAAATATGGCAGAGAAAAAAAGGAAAACTTTCAGTCGTGGTTTTAAAGCAACTGAACTAGAGCATAACAATATAAACTAATGGAACAACTGCCTTGTAACTTTGAAGTGGAATAAAAAAAACTTGACCAGACAAAAAATGGCGAGTTGCTGCATAAACATACTTTTCAATTCAAATTGAGAATAATCATATTCAAATTGGGATAAAAACACAATTCCAAAATGAAAATAACAATTTTCATTTAATATTTTAATTTAAAAAAAATCAAATGGTAAATACCAATCGAATTGGGATTTTGACAGATTCAAATGGAGACTCCTTATCATATAGGGAAAACTGACGTTTCCACTCAAATTTGATACCTAGAAACTTTTGTCAAATAATAAAGGAATCGATCAGACCATTTTGAGTATTTTTCATTATAACTATGTCTGGTTACATAAAGGAGCGGAAGCAGCGAATGTAAGAAAGCAGATTTATGCTGTATACAATAATAAGATTGGAGAGAATTGGCCAACACTATTGGAGTGAAGCGATCTACCGCTTACCGTTGGGTCAATAGTCAAGATAAGATACCCAAGCAACGTGGAGGTAAGAAAAGAATAAAGATTACTGAAGAACACCACGAATTTATTACACAATATGTGGAAGAGAACAATAAAATAACCCTGAACAAGCTCAAAGAAAAATTCCAATGTGAGCATAAAATTTTTGTTTCACCTGGGTGTTTGCGGAAACATTTGTATGGATTGATGTACACCTTAAAAGATATCCGCAGAGAACCAGAAAGAATGAACAGCGCTGAAACAACATTAAAAAGAAAAGAATACGTACAGAATCTCTCACGCAGGATTAGAAGAGGTTTTCGACGAACCAGAATTTTTGGAAGATTAAACTGCTTAGACTCAGTCTTTTCAGTCTAATGCTGAACCCCATAGAATTCGCGTTTGATGGCTTGAGTGTTCTTCTATCAGAGACCAAACACAACGAACGAACAAAAGATCAAAGAAGCAATTTATAATTATGGCTAGCACTCAACCTGAAGAGCATTGGAAAAAATACGTCTGTGGTTGTGCCGCATCAACAACGAACATTTCATGCACCTATCCTTTTCTGAAGATAAGCTTGAGACAAATAATTCAAGATGTCAACACCACCAAAGCAACGAAAAGAATACTCAAAGAAGGTCAACAGTTTATGTACAGAGGAGTTCTGTTTACAATAATGTTTAAGTCTTCGACGGTATCGATTATGCTAGGCCTTCATAGTCAAGCTTAATCCTTCTTCAGATACCGCTATTTTACCCCAGTTCAAGCTAATATTGCTGCTGGGACTACTACTGGTGTTATTCAAACATTATGTATGCCGTTCGAGAGAGTGCAAACTCTAATGATTAATCTTTGTGTTCAAGTAACAATTCAATAGACAAACAGATGTCATATGCCAGTGCTAGTCTTGCTAACTTTTTCTTATTCTGTTTTTTATCCGTCAATAGCTATGAATGTGACGACTCAAAAAGATGTTGGTGGACTGTTCAAAAGTGTTCTTGATGTTGCGAAAGAGCTCTACAGAAAACATAACATACGTTCCTCCTATATTTTTGAGAGCTGGTGGTGGTATTAAAAATACATAGTCCCTATGTATATGACTGCTTTTAATGAAATTTTCGTTTGAATGTTGATTATTGCTTTATTGTTTGGTGTTCGCTAATGAATATTCATTCCGTAAGTATGGTAATATGAAATGATTTGAGCTCAGATGGCTCAAGAACCGGTTCTTGATAATGAAATTCAAGCGGAAAAATGAAGAGGACCAAGAAATAAAAACATTTAAGAAAGCCCTGAGCAGGTGCTTTCGAGCGCACGTTCATTGGTGGAGCAATGAGGCTATATAACCTCAACATTTTATAAAGGACTTGAGACTGATACTAAATATACAACTTACCTATTACAATTTTCGAAAATATATGATCAGAATATCACGAACGTATACGTTCGTCGAACGAGTGATCTCGAGAATTGACACCCAAGTCACCCAAAAGAGGTGTCTATCGAGAATATGATCGAAAAAATTCACGATATTGTATTGGACGATCTGAATTTGAATGTGCGTGAGATAGACCGTAGGCATATCAACTGAGTCGGTGGTTTCGATTTTGCAATTTGCTCTGAGTATGAGAAAGCTAACCGGAAGAGTTGAAGCGTTTGCGTTTGCAATCAAAAACGTGAACGTGTTAGCACTTCTCAGCATTGGTTGGACTTTCAAACCGTAATCGGACTGATTTTTTGCGCCGATGAGTAACTACTGATGAAACATGGATCTACCACCACACACCAGAGTCAAAAGAATCGGCAGAATCATGGCTAGGATTGGGTGGAATCACACCAAAGGGAGAGAAGACTCGACTTTCGGCCGGGAAGGCAATTGCGACTGTTTTTTGGGATTCCAGTGGTATATTGTTGATAGACTATTCAGAAAAGGAGAAACGATTGAAATCCGAAATCGAGAAAAGACGGCCTATTGAGGAAAAGATGAGACAAAAAAATTGGAAATATTTCTTAATTAAAGTGTTCCCTCTTCGCCCAGAATTTTTGTTTATTCGGATGATTATGCAGTTTTCAGTTAACATGTTCAGATTCCTATACCTCCATACTCGTAAGTATATTGACGTCCAAATTATTGAATTATGAGTCCCATCAATTTTTATTGTACATGTATTTCTTTTAAGCGGACCCCTCTTGAGCAGACACCATCGTGCGGTCCCGTGAGTGTACGCCCATGCGAGATTTCACTTTATATCTTCCAAAAAGATTTCAAAGCGTTCGGATGTTCAGCGAGGACTAACTCTATCAATATTTATAGCGTCGACCGTCATTCAATAAACGAAAGCTAACAATATTCAGCATTAATCTCTCATAACGTAGATAAACCGGATTTTCGAGTCCATTACGGATAAACTCGGATTTTCGTGTCAGTCGCCTTGCGACATAAAAAATTCATTAACAGGTAAGCTGCACGTCCGATGCGAAATGGCGAAGGGGCTGGGTCCCGCCAGTCGGGATTCTATAAAAGTCCCCCAGGAATTCCTCGACTTTTGCGATAAAATCGATATCCGGCAATCTAAGCCTCTTACCCAGCGCCGAGATTAGAGTTGGGACGGCAGGAACTGGAACATGTTCCATATAGCTATTCGAGTCTTATACACGTGTAGGAGATACCGGGGTTGGTTGTGACAGGTGCAAGTTGTAATATAGTTATTTTGTATTAAGTGCGTAAAATGACTGTTTTTTCATGGCACATGAGAGTGTCAGTGGATTTTAAACCACTATCGCCACTGTTCAACAACAGTAATCCTGCCGACAATTGGGTAATGTGAAAACAAAATTTCCAAATCTATTTAGTAGCAAATGGGGAAAACGCTCAATCTGAAGAAGTAAAAATTGCCATCTTGCTCTGCTGCATTGGTGATGAAGGTTTGGACATTTTCAACAATTTCACTGAAGATCAAAAATTAAATACGGAGAAAATAATAAAAGCCTATGATGAGTATTTCATTCCAAAAAGTGGTTGCTATGGAATCATTTAAGTTTCACATAATGATCCAAAGTGAAGATCAAACTATTGATCGATATTTAACTGACCTAAAAAAGGAAGCAAAGCTATATGATTTTGTTTGTATAAAAGAACTGTAAGACTCTTGTAAATATTTAAGATAAAATAAAAACTCAAATTTTAAAACATAGTTCAAATACAATATTTCTATGCATTTAGTGAACTTTCTTTTTTAACGGTTAAAAAAGTAAATTCTTTTTTAACGGTGAAAAAAGTGTTCATTTAAGAATCCATACTGATGAAAATGAGTCAGTTTGTTTGACAGTTGTACAGAATAGTTATAGTATGCAACGAGCGTATAAGATAGCATTATTCGCGAAGGTGGGTGAAGTTTAGGCCACGAACGTAGGCGAGTGTCCCAAAACCGAGTGAATAACAGCCATTATACGCGAGTAGCATAATATAAGGTAATTCCGGGTTAGATGCCCCACCGGTACAGATGCCCCGATCAGCATAACTTCGGACCTAATCGTTAGTTGACGCCACGTGCATGGTCGTTGTTTACTTGTTCTTCGTTTTGCGAAAGTCATAGGAAATAATACCACAAAATCTTTTTAATCCCGAAATATTCAAGAAAAACAGGAAACTGTTGGTGACTTGCTCCTATGATCTAATTTAGGTGTGAACATATCACAGTGGAAAATATATATCTTTCAACGTTTAATGCAATACTATTGCATTTTCGTATGAAAGGGTCCATTGGTTCATTGTAGGTTAGAAAATAGTAGAGGAATTCTTCATGGGTCAATTTTGATATACTGGGGCATCTCTCCCGTAAAAAAAGGATAGATGGCCTGAAATAATACGGGATAGACGCCCTAGATTCATTTGTATATTTTGCAAATGTTGATGATATATCTGATGAGTCTCGCCCTTGCTGTTTAATTGAGGGAATATTTCTTAATGAATGAATAATAAAATTTCGGATAATATGTCCCAACTTAAAAACTCAGATGAAGTCAGCGCCGAACTGGTTCCTTGTACGAAAAGGTACAATGGTACTCCACCCAAAAAAAAACTCCTTCAAAATAGCTGAAAGTTATAAGCCTGGTACAAGTTCTCCTAAATTCGATCAGGAAATGAAACTTTGACAAAGCGAAACCCAAAATAAAAAAAAATATAGAAGAACATTTTTCGTTCTCGGAAGATGGAATCCCATTCATATAAAAAGGTACCTAAAAATTCACCATCTACAAGTTGTGCTAAAGGATCAGAATCAGCTGGGAAAATTGATATCACAACGAACAAGGCAGATTGGTCAAAATGTTTGGGTTGTGACTAGTGGTTCCACGAGACGTTTACAATGGTTATAACTGCGTCACTTGTGGACGTGAAAAATTAAGGGCTGTAAATCTTGACCGCCGTAAAAAAAATTCTCATGATCTGAGGTTTGGCTAATCCTTCTTCTTAAGATTAAGATAAAAAAAACTAATGAAAGTTTCTGCTCTTCTTTTATAAAGCGCTTTCCTTGAGTGGGGCGGCTCACCCAAACTACAGGGGCAACTCTCCCTTACTCTCGGGAGAGATGGCCAAAAAAGTTGTTTTTATTTTTACCTTTTTTTAGAAGGAACATAAGAATTTTAAGTTTTTGAACAAACAATATTGTGTCTAAATAAATATCTCATGTTTTCAGCATCTGTTTTATCATTTTAAATTATAATTGCATTTTTAATCACAGTTTTTCGTTAGGTTGGGCATCTAACCCGGATTTACCTTACTTCATCCACGACTACTGAATATATTTCTTGAAGATTTTAACATTTGGCGACCGCGACAAGACCCTTCTATGACAAGCGTGGAAAATTTTTTGGAAAACTGGTCATTGTATATTTTATAATAAAAAAGCTTTAGTTGATATAATGAAAGTAGTTTTGGCCCTCGATTGACAAGGTATGCCCGTGTTTATTAGTTGGAGTACCTTTGAATACTGAAGAAATACTAATTTAAAGAATATTATATCAAAGCTTAATCTATAAAGCATTTGACAGCAGTGAACTATAATCTCATTATTCCCTTGTGTTTGATGGGTATTATTGTGGCCGACCACAGAGACGTACAATGGACTGATTTTAGAATAGTCCTGGATAAAATACTTTTTCGCTCAATTAATAGATGTCTACTGCATCGCAATTATTCCTTATTGCCGAAACAGTCTTACCGTCCCTTGTTACTGTGAATTTATTCTGGCGGTGGCTTTAATCTCTAACGTACCGCTTGTGTTTGGATGACTGACATATTTTTGGTTCCTCAGGAAATATTAGTGACGTCAAATATTGCTTCGTTGAGTGCCTCCTGCTGCCGCTAGAACAAGAAGTATCGTCGCGTTAAAATACTAGTTCAGTTGAAGTTGCATAAACCTTTCATCGATGAAGTGCTAGAGGTTGCGAAGAACAAGAAACCGAGCGAGATAGGCACATTGATAAGGTTGCTGGGGGATGTAACACTGATTGCTGGGTCGAGACAATGCCACAGGATGACGTTTCCTCTGAACATGTTCGTGTACATGTACAAGGTTTCACTCGACCAGGAGGAGGAATACTTCAGAATGTGCGCTGGGAAGACGGCAGAAGACATGCCTGCTAGGATTACATTGCAACCTGACATCCTGCTCGAAAATGGGTTGGGAAATGTGGATATTACTGGTACAAGAGTCTATGTGAGGTGAATTGGGTTCTAGAAGGTAATATGGCGAAACAGATACTATTCCATACTATATTTGCGCCTATAAAGAGGATATCTCTGTGCTAGCACAAATAACAGACCAAGGAACGTGGAACACAAGAGAGGATTTCAAAGAATGTTTTCAAAAGATGAAAACCAGCGTAAAAGCAGTGACATTCAACCCTATTATATTCAGATATTTATCTCAATGGAGTGCCGCTAACCAGACTGGCCTTTTTGCCTCAAAATACACGCAGACCATATTCAGTGGAAACCGAACTCGACATTTTTCAGATGATTTTTCCAACAGATAGGTAAGATAACTGGTCATACTATCGCTGCCAAGTCTGTACCACAACTTATAGCACTAATAGATATCCTTTATGTTATCCGACAAAATCTCATATCTAGTGGAAAAAAGATACAAATGGGGACTAAAGAGTGGAGACTATGTCTGATATGAGTCTAGATGAAGATGGTTCCATTGCAAATGTCGAAATAGTTGGAATAAACAATTTTTTCTTGTGGTCACATAGTAGCAATTTGTTTTTCGAACGTGAGTTCTCTTTATTATAAAACTAAATTAATTGTACATCATTTCACGATCTACGACTTGAAACGTCAGCAGGGTGAAAGCTTCCTCTGGAATGAAACAGAAGGAAAAGTAACAGCCAACGTGTTTGCAACAATAATTGTAAATTTTCTCAGATAGAAGAAGATTGGCGCAAGTTCAGATGACTCAAAAACGGACTATATTCTCTATAGCGATGGATGCACAGCTCAGAACCAAAATAGTGTTTTAGCGAACGCTCTTTATAACTTGGCAATTCAAAAAGACGTAACCATAATTCAAAAGTACCTGCAGAAGGGTCATACTCAAATGGAGGCATACAGCATGCACTCTACAATAGAAAGACTGATTTGAAAGTCTAGAATTAATTTACCTGCTGATTATATCCAGATTTGTAAGAAAGCGTGTTCGAAAAAGCCTTATAATGTAGAGTATCTATCACATGATCAATACGACCTGAAAAAAAACCGGAGATCCACAGGTAGTTGACTTGAAGGCAATTAAGTACACCTAAAAAACCATTTTTCATAAATTAAGACATTCAGAATTGGAATGGAAAACTTTTCCAGTCATAATGTCAGTTGACCCTGAATGCGTTGAGTTTGACAGATTGGCTGCATTGTACAGAGCTAGGATCCCAATAAAGCAAGAGAAATATGACCATCTTCAGCAGCTAAAAAAAGTTTAGAATATGACCACCTTTGTTCCCATTTTTCATTACAAAAAACCTAATTACTGTATGTAAAAAAAGACATAAAGCGTATCTCCGAAAACATTATTTATTATATCGCACTAAAGTGGACTGAAAGTCTGAAAGTGACTTAATTCAAAAGATAAGAGTTTCTACTTTTTGCTGCCATTTTCAACAACTGATCCATACTAGGTTTCATATAATGTTATACTTTTGCCCTTCTAGGAGTTCCCAAAACTGAGGACTGAAATAAGATGTCGAAGAACAATAGTTGTATGAATAATATTGATTGTATATCTATTTCAGGTTATGTAACAAAACGTGCATACTGTAGTATTAATTGGTAATCACATAAGCAACAGGAAATGCCATGCTCTAGCACTGAAGCAGGAATTTTGGTCTGAACTGAATTAATAAATTTTCCATGAACCAATTATTATTTATAATGACAATCAGGATACGCATAAAATTATTCAGAATCAAAATTTTAGAAAAACAAAACACATTGATGTACGATATCATTTCATCCAAGAAGCCATTGAACGAGAAGAGATTGTTATTGCATTTAAATCTTCAAAAGAATTAGTTGCGGATCTTCTCACAAAAGCTTTTGGAAAAATGAAACATAAAATGTTCGTTAATGATTTAATCTGGATATTCATTTTCTTTATATGTGAAATATTTTCCAATCAATGTTCTATTTCTTAGTCGATTATGCATTCATTATTAGAATTATCAACATATTCGACTAAGGGGCAGTATTGAAATTATTATTCCATCTAGTGAGATAGTTTTGTCAATATGGCAAGAAGTTGTTAAATATAAAATCTTTGATTGAACACACTTTATTTTCATTTACTATTAATATGTGTTTTATCAAACTCAAGCCCTATGCCGAGAGCCCAAATAAAAATATACAGTGGAACTCCCCTAACTCGAACTTCCCTATCTCGAAAAATTCTTCAAGTCGAATTTTCTTGAGGAGCAAAAACGTTTCGACAACATCGCCATGTATATTTTCCCTATAAGTCGAATTACCATAACTCGAATATTTCTGAAACTCGAACTGAAATTCAGCAGTAACCGAGGCGGCAACCAAGCATAACTCGAATTTTTTGGGGAAACGCCCACTGCAACTTCGGGGAATTAACGAGCGGAGAGTCGCCGACAGATCCAAACTTATTTTTCTTAGTTTCCTTACGAACGTTGAATCGCGCACGCGCTCTATAAAATATCAGTTCTGATAAGTTACGTTGTGAAATTTAAAAAGGCTTTGTGTTGGATTACAGTGGTGAACTAAAATGACATCGAAGCGAAACTTGAAGTGTTTGACGCCGAAGGAGAAATTAAAATTAATTGCCGAAGTAGAAAGAGGCGAAAAGAAAAAGAAAGTTATTTCCCAACAATTTGGGATTCCCCCAAACACATTATCAACCATTTTGAAAAAACAAAGATAAACTTTTAGAAAAACAAGGTAGCTGTGATTCTAACTCCGAACGGAAAAGGCTTACAACTTGTGTGGATATTGGTGTTGATGAAGCTATGCTTAAGTGGGTTACGACCGCGCGTGCCAAAGATCTTCCTTTTTCGTGAGTCCTAATCAGAGAGAAAGCTCTAGAATATGCCGCTGCTTTGGGTCACGAAGATTTTTCAGCTAGTGTAGGGTGGCTAGATAAATTTAAAAAAAGACATAATATCGCCCAAATGTCAGTTTGTGGTGAAAGTGCTTCTGCAGATACAAAATCTAGTGAAGATTGGAAAAACAACGTTTTGCCAGATTTAAAATCTGACAATTCCACGAAAACGATATTTTTAACGCTGATGAAAGGGGTATTTTCTTCAAATGTTTACCCAACAAAACATTAGCTTTTAAAGGTCAAAAATGCTTTGGTGGCAAACACAGCAAGGAGAGAATTACAGTTATGGTTGCCAGCAATATGAGTGGTTCAGAAAAGTTGAAGTTGCTCGTTATTGGCAAGTCAAAAAACCCACGTTGTTTTAAGGACATAAAATCACTTGATGTTGATTACGAGCACAATAAGAAGGCGTGGATGACAAGTGAAATTTACGCTAAGTGGCTCAAAAGTCTAGATAAAATCTTTGTTGCTCAGAATAGGAAGATTCTACTTTTTGTGGACAATTGTCCTGCACATCCTAAAAATGTAGAAGCAAGTCTAAAAAATATTAAACTGGAATATTTGGGATTATCAAAAATCTTAAGCAGCATTATAGAAAACGAATGGTAATGAATGTCTTGGCACATATGGAAGAATCGAGTCCTGTCACTGTATCGTTACTTGATGCAATCAGGGATCTGAATAAAACCTGGAATTGCGATGTGAAACAACAAACAATCCGTCATTGTTTTAGAAAGGCAGGTTTTAATAAAGATGAATTAATACAGAATGCTGCTACAGCTGACTGGGATGAAGGCGACGATCTTCCATTGTCTGAATTGAAACAAATTTGGACAACATGCAGAGGGGCAATGGGAAGCGCCGATGTTTCTTCTGAAGATTACGTCGATATTGACGATGGTGTGCTAACAATGGGATTACCAACAGACGAAGAAATTTTAGAAGACGTTATAAAAAATCTAGTTTCTTCTGAAAAAGGTGAGTTTGAAGTGATATGTAGCATTAATGTTAAACACACATGTCATTATCAATTGTTTTAGACTCAGAGAAAGAATAATTTTCTAGTGAGGGCGAGGTTGAAACAACTACTGATGTCACAACCACCTTCAAGAAAGCGTATTCTGCTCGTCAGACCCTGAGAAATTTTGCTTCGTCAAAAGAAAATGTTCCGCTTGCAGTACATGTGTCGTTAAATTAAGTGGAGGATTTCATAGACAGAAATAAGTGGTCAGTATTTAAACAAACGAAAATTACAGATTTCATTAAGTAAGAATACATGTGTATTTGAAATAAATGTAAGTACAAGTTTCGTTTTTTTGTATTTGTTTTTTGTGTGTTTTTATTAAATAATGTACATACATGGGACCGTGTTTTTGTAATACATCTGCAATACATTTGCATATATATATATATACGTGTTTTTTTTATTGGTCCCCCTCAACTCAGTCCAGTTTTCCGTATTTCGAATTTTCCGTAACTCGAAGTGCAACTATAATAATCCGAATATGTAATTTCATATTCCTTCAGTAATTCCCGACTTAACCTCTCCAAGTTAAACGTGGATCCTGTGTCCGATCGATATTATCGGTTAGTAGATATTTTTCATGAGTTGGTCTGAATTGCCTTCGTTTAGTCATCGGTACTTACGTATGTAGTTCACTTTCAGTATGTTCGTCATCTCTTGTTCAGAAATGTTTTCCATGATGAACATTTCCTATTTTGCCCAGTTTGAACACTGGTTAGTAATGATTGAATTTATACAGTCCACTATTATTGAATAGCTTTCATTCTTTAATTTTGACTTATCCTGTATGTTATATGTTACAGAATACCGATCATGAATTAATTTCATAAAAATTGCCATATCAATTGAATGCTCTTGTTAGTCAATATCGTTGCAATGTCTCTTGATTCTTGTGTTGTAATGAATAATTTGAAGTTTTATGTCTTTCCATGGCAACTATCTAGAACCACCCTCTTTAATTGATTTCACAATTGTGAATTACAAAATCCAAACACCTGATTTTGAACAATATTTACCATTTCCTTTCTTTCCTTATCTTCCAATTGAGGAGAGTATGACCACCCTGTACGAACAACAGAACGGATATGCCGTGGAAGCTCTTCTCATTCTCACCCGTATCGGTAACAACTCTAGTCTTGAATATAGGTTAAAGTAATAAAACGAACCGCTTGAATTCATGCGAAAGTTCGGGGAAGGTCCCCCCACCCCGCTTACGGCACGATGGGATGACGGTGCGGCGTGATAGAACACGCTTGGAATTTCCCGTTTTTCCTAGGTAATTCCAAACTTTTCCCCCTATCTCGCGACAAAGTGATGCACCTCTGTTTTTCAAGCCGATTTTCGTTCGTGTCTCAGTCTCATTTATTTTTTTACTCAAGGTTCTTGAACTTGGAGAGTTAATTGGAACTCCGTTGTTCTCCAGAGTTCAATTTTAACGCGCTGTAATGAATCCACTAAATGAGGGGTTTGCTGGAAGAAGTTTCTGTTCGCGATAATTTTCGTTTATTATTTTAGATTGAAACCCTTAAATGCAAGGAGTATGATATTTAATACACATAATTATTTCATACTCACGGCGACAGGAATTTTTTGGTGTTAAATTTTGTGTTATACATAACGGGTTATCCATTTCGTGGTTTCAAAAGTATACGGCTGGAATTCGATATCTGTCAAACGAAGTTTTTAAAAAAAATTTTTTTTTGTTGAAAGTCTGACATTTATGAAAATGGATCGCTTGACTATCGCACAACGCATGAAAATTGTAAAAACCTAATACAAAAATGGCGATTCTGCCACAGCCACATATCGTGCTTTAAGAGCAGATTTTGGTTTACATAATCGTCCAACTACGCAAGCAATTGGTAAAATTGTGAAGAAATTTGAAGAGACTGGATTGGTTACAGATATTGATTGTAAGCCCTGTGCATCATCGTTTTGCTCGTACCACTGAAAATATCGCCACTATGAGTGAAAGTGTTGCCGAAGACCCGAATCTGTCGATTCCTCGTCATTCTCAGAATTAGGACTGTCTTAAGGCACATTATGGCGTATTTTGCATTAAGATCTACACCTACACCCAAATAAAATCCAGCTCACACAACAACTGAAGCCAGCCGACCATTCACATCAACATCGTGGATACGTCGAATGGGTGCTTGAACAACCGGCGGTGGACGGCGATATCAACTGGCCACCAAGATCATGCGAGTTGACACTGCTTGACTTTTTTTGTGGGGCTACGCGAAAGACCGTGTTTATGCAGATAAACCTTCAACTCTTGAGTAGTTAAAAACCAATATTCGTCAAGTTATGGCAGAGATACCGCCCAATATGTGTCAAAATGTCGAAAATTACCTCAAAAGAATCGATGCTTGCAACAATTCGGGTGGTTGTCATTTAAATGATGTAGTGTTTCACACAAATGTCAACGTTCAAACTTCATAATAAAAAAGAAATATCATGATAAAAAATATTTTTTATGTGTTTTATTAACGTTTACTTTTGAAACCGCAAAATGGATAACCCTATATAAGAAGCGTATTAGTACGATCTATTACTAAATACTTTCTGATTGAAGCATAATAAAAATTATATTTGGATAGTTTCAGTCATCTTCATCAAATGAGCTCTAGAAATACAAAAAATCAAAAGCGGACACCGGCGTCCGCTGTGGTCCACAAAAAGTATCAGCGGACACCGGTGTCCGCTGAGCGCCAAAACTGGTGATCGTACACGCCCCTATATGTCCGCCGTCGATTCAGCAATTATCAACAAGAAAACTATCAATCTGTTGGTTGCGTGCATTGCGTAAAGTGCTCTATTTGTGGTGTGAAAGATGAACAGCCGTAGCAAAAGAATTTTTCAATTAGCTTCACAGCGAAAACTCTCAGAAGGTAAGATTTCATGAATTCTGTACTTTCCCTATTGTGTCAGTAACTTCCATAGATGAAGATTCCGAAGATTCGCTCAGTGATACTTTCTATGGAGATTCGGACGACGATCCAGGTTTTGTTCCACCAGTATACGATCGTATAGTTCAAGTTGTACTTCATCCGAAGAAGGGGATATTGAAAGGAGAAGCAAAAAGATGGAACAGCGAATTGTAAATATGACAGAACCTGGAAACGAACAGATCAATGAAACTTTACATGATCTAAATTCATCAGTTTGGGGGCCCATCCAAGGCAATCATTTGCATTTCGAAGAAAATTTTGTGGGAGGACTGAAAGAGGAAATGACACTGTTGGGAAGTAAGCTGATAGATTATTATTTTGGATTTGTGGATTTCAAAATAATTGATTAAATTGTACAGCAAACCAATCTATATGCTACACTGTTTTTGCTGAATGATGATCGAATCTCGAATCAATCTCGTGTGAACAAATGGAAACCGACCACTAGGACAGAAATGGAATCAACACTGTTGGGAAGTAAGCAGATGGATTATTATTTTAGATTTGTGGATAACAAAATAATTGATGAAAATTTACAGCAAACCAATCAATATGCTACACAGTTTTTGCTGAATGATGATCGAATCTCGAATAAATCTCGTGTGAACAAATGGAAACCGACCACTAGGACAGAAATGGAAGCAACACTGTTGGGAAGTAAGCCGATAGATTATTATTTTCGGATTTGTGGATTTCAAAATTGATAAAATTTTACAGCAAACCAATCAATATGCTACACAGTTTTTGCTGAATGATGACCGAATCTCGAATCAATCTCGTGTGAACAAATGGGAACCGACCACTAGGGCAGAAATAATTCATTTTATAGGACTGCTGGGTTACATGGGTATAGTTCGTATGAACACCCTTCGTGATTATCCGTCTCAAAAATGGATACTTAGATCAGAAGTTGCTCGCAGTGTTATGAGTCGTAACAGATTTGAACTGCTGCTAAGGATGCTCCATTTCTCGGATAATGAACAATGTCCTGAAGGAGACCGTTTATATAAGATACAACCACTTGACATGCTCACGCATAATCATAAATCTGTATATACTCCTGGTGGAACATTTTGCAACGATGAAACCATGGTGCCTTTTCAGGGAAGATTAGTTTTCAAACAATACAATCCACAAAAGACATAAGTGTGGAATAAAGTTATTCAAACTTTGTTGTGATAAGGGGAAACCCTTGAATCTCAGCATTCATGCAGAAAAAGAGAGAACCTCAGATAGCTCATTAGCTATTAGTTTTATCAACATGCCATGGAGATCAGATGATAGAAATTCAAAGAAGGGGAACTACAGTTCAAAAACCAGCAGCAATAGTTCAGTACAATTCTGGCAAGAGCTCCATTGATCTTTCTGACCAGATGTCAAGTTATAGTTCTTCCTTGAGAAAATCCATTAGATGGTATAAGAAATTGGCTGTGAAACTAATATTAGGTGAGTGCAATTTTGGTCTTGTGATTCTGTTATTGAACATAATATTTGCAGGGACATCAATAGTGAACGCTCACATCAAGGAACTGTTGATCAAAACCGCATTCCAGTGAATGATTTCCGTTTATCAGCGATCGAAGATTTGCTGAAATATGAAGAAAAACCTGATCATGGACCCGCCCATCAAACTCAGAATCTCAGAACTCATCAATTTGGTAAGATGGACTGCAAAGTTCGCAAAAATCGCAGATACTGCAGAGGATGTCTTCAAAAAAATCGGATCTCCCAAATCCCAAATTGCCTGGGTTACCTCATAAATTATTGCAGATACCATCCTTTCTCCGAGACGGAAATGGTAGTGCAATGACTTAAAAGATTCTCCCGTTGCAAGATACCTAAAAGAACAAAACATTTCTTCAGTACTTAAAATTTTGTTATTAATAAATACAGCTTCATATTTTATTGTGGCAGTGGCCGATTGTAGAATGAAGTGGGCGAACTTAAGGAGCTCGTACAATAGAATAATGCGAGAATCAGAAGCAGCCTCAGGCAGCAGAGGTGGGAAAAAAATGAAGTGGTACCTCTTGGAGGCTATGGATTTTCTTCGAGACTTCACCTGCACTCACAGGGCAGGTTTGAGTAGCCAAGAAAACCAGGGTACCTCCCAGGATCCCCAAGAATCTCTGCAGAGTTCAGAAATAGCCGTCGAGGAATCGACTCTCGAAGAGCAGGCCCCATTAACTCCGGCATCTGCAGGGGAGAAAAGGAAAACCAATCATTGGCTAGCAAAGTAGCAGAGCCAATGATTGAGTTTTTGAAATCGAGGACGGGAGTTCGAGAAAAAGGAAGTCCCATGCTAACATTTTTGAGGAGTAGCGTGGAAGAGCTGGATAGGTTGTCGGAGCAACGTAAAAGAAAATTTAAACTTGATTTTTTGAAGCTCGTAAACAAATACATGTCCGAGGCAGAATTGGAAAATATAAATTTTATTTGACTTGAAAAAAAATTACTGGAGGATTGGAGTACGTGGGAAAAAATGGTGGTGGTGTATTTTTACATGTACATGTACGTATGCATCCATCGAAAGTCAGAAAATTTGACTCAGTTGCAATTTCGAAGAGTACAAATGCCTGAGTAGTGACGAGCATGAAAACGACGAGGAAGAAGATATCAGCGACAAAATGGAAATGGAAGAAAAGGACGAACCCACCGAAACCAGCAACGACAAACAACCCACCGGCATCGATCAAAAAGGAGAGAACAACACGACGCCGATATTCCTTCACGATAAATCAAAATGGACCGAACCATCCAAACCCTTGAACATTAAGAAAATTAACCTCAAGAAGGCCACATCAACCATCAAGGGATTACGTATCAAACCTCAAACTGAATCAGATTACAGCCTTATGTACAAAGTCATGAAGGAACGCAACGACGAATTCTATACCCACCAGCTCAAATAGGAAAAGAACCTGAAAATAGTAATCAAAGGCATTCTCACAGAAATAACGGAAGAAGAGATAACAGAAGAACTGAAACAAGCCGGCTATCTAACCGTCAATACGAAAAGAATGAACGGGAGAAGAGGAACACCCATCCAAATGGTATTGATAAGACATCGAGCGTCAATACAAATCGCTATTCAACGTGAAGAAACTGTTCGGACTTAATATAACAATTGAGTAACTCAAACAATCATCCAGTGCCAGCAATGCCAACAATACGGTCACATTCAACGAAATTGCAACGCCAACTTCAAATGCATGAAATTTGCGGAGAACCACCCCACATTCGAATGCTAGAAGGAGAGAACTACACTTGCTAAATGTTCCAACTGAAATGGTGAACACACATCAATAATACAGAAACTGCCCAATTAGACCAAAAGTAAGAAGCGACACCCCAGCGTGGAGACCAATCGCTCCGACTATCTCAAAGGAACTACCGACAATACAAAAGGAAGAAAGAAAAATTAATACAGAACCGTCCAGAAAAACCTAGACAGAAGAAATAACCAGAGAAATAGCAGCAATGATGGTCGAATTCATTCAAACCAAACCGACGAAGCAAGAACCTGACAAATTCAACGAAAGAGTAAATGGAATTCTAGCACTCTTACTAAACATGACAAAGAAAGATCTTCACATCTCATTCTGGAATGCCAACGGATTGAGAACCAGAGAGAAAAAGCCGGAACTCACTGACTACCTGCAGCGTAAGAAAATTGACATCGCACTCATCAGCAAAACACACTGAAACCCAGCTGAAAAACTCAACGTCTGCAACTTTGACACATACAGAAGAGACCGATTAACAGCACAAGGGGGAGGAGTAGCAAACCAGGGGCCTATTGCACCAAATACTTTGCAACTTTTCACTTTGCACTTCTCACTTTTCAAATGAATCAAGTTGCATCAAACGCATTCATAATTTAAGGAGCAAAAGGAAGAAGGGGTCAAGTGACATTTTCTGAAAATATTCGAATATATCATGGAAGAAGATGTTATGTGCATATGTAACATGTTCCGTCAGGATTTGCTTCTATTCTTCATATCTGAGCAGATGCACAGTGGTAGAAGGGGCTATGTTACATAAAACATCAAGGACGCAAGTGAAGAAGGGGTTATGGGCATATAGCTCCTTCTTCCATTGCGTCCTCGATATGTAACATAGCCCCTTCTTCCGCTGCTGAAAAATAAGTTTCAATGCCATGTGTTGAGTGGTAGTGGGGTATGCGGCTGCGTCATAACGACTTGTTCACGTGTCAAGTGTGTCCATTTCGTTGCGGAAGTAACAGATTGGGAAAGGATTTTGCCGAGTTACAATCTATAATCGAAATTAAAATGTCTCGAGCTCGAAAAATGGTGCAGAAAGCGCTAGAGTCGTATAATGTTGAGCAAGAACATGGTTGAACACCATCTACGGAATGTTTTGAAGATAATGACAATACGAGTAAGTTGATATTTGATTTGACTCATGATTTTTTCAATTCTGTGGTACGATTGTATCTTTAAGTAACCTTAAAACGTTTACAGGGAGAGATGACTCCACTTATCATATCTTGTCTACGGTTGAATATTCTAATATGCAGGTCTTGTCAGGAACGAGAGACGGTACGAATTTTTCACTTAAGTACCACGTTTCATTTTATCATTTGCTAAACCACGAATTCGACGAATTTAAATTTGAGTATTTCTAGGACCTTACGATGCCTACCAGTCAAGTGGCAGCGACTTCCAACCAAGCCATTCAGAATCAGACAATGATTCTGATAAAGATATCGATCAATTGAGTCAGCTGAGTGAGAATGAAAATGCACAGACGAAATCGGGAACGGAAGATAATCATAAAAGGAAAACGCATCCTACTCTCGATATCGATGGTAACGAAATACTGAACAACGAACAGAGTATGACTACTAGGGGCACAAAGAGGCATTTCATATTAAACCAAAAAATTCAAAAATTCGAACCAAAAACCCCGATTTTTGGAAAAGACAGACTGCAAAACTATACAAAGACCAGGGCCAGAGTTACACTTCAAGTAAAGGGAATATTGTGCCCTCCAAAACCATTTGCTCTGGCTGTTTATGCACTGAGAAGTGCAGATTGAAATGCAGAACCAAGTTTAGTGTCGACAAACGGAAATTAATACTTAATGGTTTTTATAATCTTGATGTAAACTCCAAAAATGCCTTATTATTCAGATGTATCACTCCTCAGACGGTTGCCCGTGTACGTAAAAATGATGTGAAGCATAAATCACATTCATACAAATATTCACTGGTTCTGGACCATCATCAAATTCACGTGTATAGAAAAGCCTTTTCTGCTTTATACCAAATTAGCCGCAAAAAAGTAGACGTTATTAAGACGAAACTAGAAACTAGACAATCAGCGCCATTCCCAGATAAACGCGGTCGACATATGAACAGACCCCACAAAATAAGTGATGCAGTAGAGCAAGCTATAAAGCCGGGTTAGACGAAGCGCACCCACTCGCGAGTCAAACCTCGCCACCTACTCGCGCACCAAAACTCATCCTCGCGCCAGTGTTTACACGACGCGCTGGATTCGCCTGGAAGGGCGAGCCAGGATGAGAAGGCGAGGTAGTAATCAGCCTCGTATAGAGTCTGAAGCTGGGTTTAGACGAAGCGCACCCACTCGCGAGTCAAACCTCGCCACCTACTCGCGCACCAAAACTCATGCTCGTGCTAGTGTTTACACGACGCGCTGGATTCGCCTGGAAGGGCGAGCCAGGATGAGAAGGAATTATTTCGCCGGCGATTGCAGTATGGTTGCAGATTGATGGCCGATATGGTGGTGGACCCTGCTGAAGAAACCATAAAAAATTTCCTGCGCATGACGTTTGAAGATTTTGAACACCTGCTAGCTGTTATTTCGCCGAAAATTGCAAAAATGGACACAAATCATCAACCCTTTCATCTTTGCCTTAATGCAGGAATCGGAATTGACAGAACAGAACTTATCTCATTCCATGCATCCTGTCTTTTATTTTTGTTGTGGTACATTTTTCTTTGGGATTCCACAATACCACCCGCTGTTTATACAGGGTGTTCCTAAATTGAACGTACAAACGAAAAGGGGAGATTCGTTAAGTGAGTTTAAGAAAAAAAAGTCTCATAAACAGGGGTCGCAAACGTTTCGTTTCGAGATACAGGGTGTTAAAGTTTTAATCAAAAACATGTGTTGATTATACGAGTTTATCGAATCTTTAGGAATCATCGCTACAGATCAGGAAAATTTCCATAAAAACTGATACTGAATTCATTCACCGCAGCTTACAAAGTGGCCTTCCCAACATAATTTGGATTTTCACGAGGATTTCGAGAGAATCGTTCAAATTTTTTTCTCTCGAAATCGTTGGTAGATACGACAAAACTACAAGAGACCGAAAAGTTTAGTATAAGAACAAAGCTCCTTTTTACATTTTTTCAATTAACAGTTGCTCACCAAAAAAAAGTTCTGCAGAAGAACAGGTGGCAGTGTTCCAGAAAAAATATCACCCTGTAGATCTTCTATCGAATTGCCGTGTCACGTGGTGAGAACTCTCGAATGTAATATCTATGCCAAATTTCAGTTGAATATCTTGTGAAGTGTAGATACTATGAGAAAAAAACTTGAAAAAAAATTCAAACTTCAACACTCTGTATCTCGAAAACGAAACGTTTGCGACCCCATGTTTATGGGACTTTTTTTTCTTAAACTCACTTAAGGAATCTCCCCTTTTCGTTTGTACGTCAATTTAGAACACCCTGTATAGTTCGATAAGTTCCAGGCACTTCGCTTGGTCCATTTTCCCTGCGTAAATAGAATACTAAAGCCGGCGCACTCGCTAGTCTCGACTAGCTCCCAATTCTTGTTCAACGACAGAGTGAGGTTTCTTTGATGCGCGACTGAAAACCGACCGGCGACGGCTCGCCCCGAGGACGAGGGGCCTCACGGCGAGAAGCATTAGTGTTGGGAATAATCGAGTACTTTCAATAACCGAGTACTCGATGCTCGAGCGATCCAAATAATCGAGCGATAATCGAGCGGTTTTTCGCTTGATACCCACCGAGCGATATTTCGGCTGATCCCCCCCTCGGTTATATTCGTAATCGGCCGAGTTGCAAGCGAATAAGCGATCATGCATTGCTAACCGCTCACCGCTCATTCAGCGCTGTACGGCCTCTACATACATTGCGTTGTGACTTGCGATTTTGTTTACATACATATATCTTCTGTCCTCGAAATTGAAGCTCGCGTCACGGGATCGCGTCATGGATCAAAACAGAAGTCCGCTGTATGGAATTATTTCCATAAGAATAATGATAAAAATTTGCGACTTGCAATATTTGTAGAAAAGTTTTATCCTATACTCGACAACCTCACATTCCCCAGTCATCACCCATTCACCAACTAATTTCTGCCTAATAAGAACTATCGGATGAGAATTCACCCAAAGATCGCGATTATCTATGGTTAATGCCGGCGAAAACACCGAATATCGGGCTTGTACTCAACCATTCAAATAACCGACACAGTCCGATTATCAAGATATCACTCGTCGCTCGAGAAATCGGATTGAATAACACATGACTCATATCGATTTCGAGCGACGAGCGGTTTTTTTGATAATCGAGTAGTGTCGATTATTTGAATAATCGAGTACTCGAGTGATTTTCTACTCGAGTGGTCCCAACACTAAGGAGCATGTTTACACGATGCGAGGAGCGGCGGAAGCGAGGCTGGTGCGCGAGTAGGTGCGCTTCGTCTAAACCCAGCTTGAGACTCGACTTGCTCCATTCCTAACTTTTTGTTCAATCTATTACCTTCATGTTAGGAAATGGAAGAAGGAGTTATGTGCGCATAAATCAAAATTTATATCGAAAGAGATATGATAGCAGAATGCTGTAAATCGTAAAAAATCATTCAAAAACCAATTCTCACAATTGCACAAATCAAATTATGTAACTACCTTCCATCAAAAAATGCCAGCTCACTTCACTAAAATCTAATTTTCTCGCAAACTCATATTGTAACATAACCCCTTCTTTCACATTCCCTTAAATTGAAAATACAATGTGAAAAACCCAAGTGCATAGTACAAAGTACTTCGCAGAATTAAATGTTGGAGAATGTAACATAACTAATTTTCACTTTAGAAATTTGTCAGAATGCAAAGTTCGAAGTGAAAAGTTGCTAAGTATTTTGGTGCAATAGGCCCCTGATCAAAAAAACATGCCTCGGCCGGCATTCAATCAGAAAAAATGGATTAACCACCAACGTTTACGAAGCTTATTTACCACCACAAACAGGTTGGACTAAAAGAATTTGACAACATGATCAGAACCAACCGACAGGTTGTCATAGCTGGAGACCTGAACTCCAAAAACACGTTATGGTACAGCAAAAAACCACAAATCAGAAGGGAAGAAACTTGAGGAGTACATTGAAAACAAAAAACTGACAGTCACCGGACCAAAGGAACCAACTCACTTCATGCAAAACGTCACACTGGGGGGACTACTACACCTTTTACAGTGTAATTCAGAAAATCAAAGTTCAATTTCAGAAGAGGGGACATGTATTCAGAATAGGAATATGTAATTCAGAAAACAGAAATTGAATTTCAGAATAGTTAATTCAATTTCAGAAAAGCGAAATTGAAATTCAGATTAGGAAGTTGTATTTCAGAAAAACAAAGTTGTAATTCAGAATAGTGAATTGATATTCAGAACGGGCAAATTAAATTTCAGAAAAGGAAAATTGTAATTCAGAAGTTATAAATTGAATTTCAGAAAATGTAATATGTAATTCAGAATAGTATCGAGTCATCTATAACAATGTGACATCGAACTTGTCCTAATGAAATAAGTTTCATGCAAGTTATATTATTTCTACAGCATTGGAGGATGTGCCAGTTGGTCAATGAAAATTTAGATAGAATATCCCAATATCACAAGATTTCTCTTCCTGAGACAGGATTTTGTATTTTTAAAGTTTGTTTTTTTCCTGTTTTCGTGTTTGATTGTATAATATTACCAGGCATAGATACAGGGTGTCCAAAAATACCGTCTCAGAGTGACATGGTAGATAGTTGACCCCTAGAGCTGTCAGATAAAATAAACATGACCTTAGTAAAAGTTTCTTAGTTTTCGAGATATTGTAAGTTTTTTGATTTTTGTAAAAATCTCTACCTATGATCAGTTTTTCAGCCACAATTGTAACAATTAGGTAACTGTGGAATTTTTTTGTTTTTGTTAGATTCTCAAATAGTTGTTTGACATTCCTAAAATAAGTTCCTTCCGAAATCTGCCATGCTTTGCAAGAAAAACAAAATTTTTCTACACGTTTTTACGCTGATAAAATTTTAAGTTCAACTTTGGCAGTCAGCCGTGTAAAAAAAATGTACTACACTAAACGGGCAAATTATTTGAAAAAAATCTTCATTTAATGCAGTTTCAGAAATGGTACAACACTTACATTATTTTTGACAAAAACTTAAAAATTTATGTCTTATCTTCAAGGCGGTGTGATAACGCAGAACTTTGTTAGTAGTGTAATTTTATTCAAAGGAATTTGTCACCCTTTGTGTTTGCCCCACAGCATTTTCTCAGTCAGGTCATAAAATGAGTGAGATAGCATCAAACCGACTACTAGACCAAGCAATAGAGCTATCGAAAGTTCGATTTCGTGACAAAAATACTACCTGAAATCTGACTGTGCAATCATGCAGTAGGTAGTTTCTACATGTTTTTCATGATAAATTCCACTCCTGAATCGTCTTAGGTTTTTTTTGAGAAGCGAAAAATAGCCAAAAAATCCGAAATTTTGCTTTTTCGCTTATAAAACGTGAAGTATTGATCTGATCGAAAAGCTGTTAGGGCACTTTTGTGGAGAATTTAAAAACGAAAAAATGAGAGGTGACACGTCTCAAGCGGATAATTAGTTTCCGAGAAAAGTCCAAAAAACTGGAAAAAAACATCAATTTTTCGAAATTCATAACTTGGTCAATTTCTGAGATGAAGTGTAGTTGCTCTGAATTTAAGTAGTTATTAACATATACTTTATTGGTGCACAATTACAAAGCTGTCGGATAAATAGTTTTTGCATATCGCAGTTTTCCGAATTCGACGTACTTTTTTCAAGAAGGTCGTGATACTCGGCTACTTGTCGGATTTGAATTTTACAAAAAGAATTTTAAAGAAGAAATAAAAGTCTTCAAATCGTTCATTCTCTCGATACCGACCGATAATGTTTAGTGGTGAAAAACGGCGTCAAACAGGAGCAAAATGGCTCGAATGCTTGTATCTTTCGCTCGTCGCGTAGCGGGCGACTCCCACTCCGCGACTAGTTTGATGCATTTGAGCCTTTTTGCTTTTTGCTCCTGTTTGACGCCGTTTTTCACCCACTAAACATTATCGGTCGGTATGGAGAGAATGAACGATTTGAAGAATGTTATTTCTTCTTTAAAATGCTCTTTGTAAAAATCAAATCCGACAAGTAGCCGAGTATCACGACCTTCTTGAAAAAAGTACGTCGAATTCGGAAAACTGCGATTGTGCAAAAACTATTTATCCGACAGCTTTGTAATTGTGCACCAATAAAGTATATGCTAATAACTACTTGAATTCAGAGCAACTACGCTTCATCTCAAAACTGACCAAGTTATGAATTTCGAAAAATTGATGTTTTTTTCCAGTTTTTTGGACTTTTCTCGGAAACTAATTATCCGCTTGAGACGTGTCACCTCTCATTTTTTTTGTTTTTGAATTCTCTACAGAAGTGCCTTAACAGCTTTTCGATCAGATCAATACTTCACCTTTTATGAGCGAAAAAGCGAATTTTGGATTTTTTTTGGCTATTTTTCGCTTCTCAAAAAAAACCTAAGACGATTCAGGAGTGGAATTTATCATGAAAAACATGTAGAAACTATCTATTGCATGACTGCACAGCAGATTTCAGGTAGTATTTTTGTCACGTAAAAAACCTCTATTGCTTGGCCTATACCTGCTTTTTCGCAGTGGAGCACGCGGCTCGGCGGTAGGAGGGGCGGCGGCGCGGGCGACGACGCGGCGCACGCGTGATAGTACGTTGTCTTGTGCTTTGGCTAACACACGTGCGGATTTTTTGCTCCTTTTAATTGATTTACTTAACAACCCGCGTTTTTTTTCGGACTATGGACTATTGATTTGCTTGCGATTTGGATTATTGTTGAACTGTTTTGGTGAACTTAACGACGACTGCTTACGATTTACGGACTATTCATTCGTTTTGTAGTGGCAAGTACAAAAATGTCAAATCCACGAGTTAGCGCTCGATTTACTCATAGTGAGTACGCCGACATGTATCTAATTTATGGCGAAACCAGGCATGTTTCTGTTCGAGGCGTAGTGTCTTATAATGCGAGATTGGCTGCAAGATTATACGCAGCAGAACGTTATCCAAACCGTACCCCACCATCTTATCACGTCATTGAACGAGTAAATTCAGCTTACAGAGAGGGAAGAGTCCCTGGAAGTCGAGGTTCTCAAGGGAGACCAAGAATAATTGATGATGATGTCGTACTAGAAGAAGTCAGGGAAGACCGTCGACTTCGGTTCGTTTAATAGAGAGGCGGACTGGAATAAGAAAATCGTCTGTCCATCGCATTTTAAAAAGGCACGAGTATTACCCGTACCATGTACAAAGGGTGCAAACTTTCTCACCCAAGATTATGAAAAAAGAGTACAATTTTGCAGAATAATGTTGGAAAAAAAACAGAGAAGATCCCGATTTTTTCAATAAAGTGTTATGGAGTGACGAGGCGCAATGTAGAAGGGATGGGTATCTGAACCTTCATAACATTCACAGCTGGCAGCAAGAGAACCCACATGAGACTAGAGAAGATAGGTCACAACCAATTTTCAAAATAAACTTATGGAGTGGAATTTATAATGGGACCATAATAGGCCCAGTAGAGCTGCCCCCAGTACTAAATGCCCAGAATTATTTGGAATTTTTACAGCATCAATTGCCAACGCTGCTAGAGGACGTACCATTACAATATCGATCGAGAATGTGGTTGCAAAATGATGGTTGTCCGGCGCATTACGCTCGGAAGTTCGAGCGTACCTTAATAGAAGGTTTCCAAGAAGGGATTGGGCGATTGGGGCCGATCTTGTGGCCACCTCGGTCCCCGACCTTAATCCTTGGATTTTTTTTATTGGGGATGTCTTAAGGATAAAATGTATAGCAAACCGATACACAACGTAAATGAACTGCGCAGCAGAGTTTTCAGTGCGGCTCAAGAAATATCGCAGCTGAGTTTGAGGAGATTGAAAAATAATTTTATAAGACGATGTCGATTGTGCATTCGAGCGGGAGGCAGACAGTTTGAACACTTACTGTAGTAAATTAAAATCAAGTTTTAATAAATTTAAAGTTAATTAATTTATTTTTGTTTTGTGCATACATTACACCCTCTGAAAATCTTTCACTCAAAACATAAAGTATAGCACATAAAGTACCTAAAAAGAAAGTTAAAAACTCATTAAAGAGTTAACGTTATCACACCGCCTTGAAGATAAGACATAAATTTTTAAGTTTTTGTCAATAATAATGTAGTGTTGTACCATTTCTGAAACTGCATTAAATGAAGATTTTTTTCAAATAATTTGCCCGTTTAGTGTAGTACATTTTTTTTACACGGCTGACTGCCAAAGTTGAACTTAAAATTTTATCAGCGTAAAAACGTGTAGTAAAAATTTTGTTTTTCTTGCAAAGCATGGCAGATTTCGGAAGGAACTTATTTTAGGAATGTCAAACAACTATTTGAGAATCTACAAAAACAAAAAAATTCCACAGTTACCTAAATTGTTACAATTGTGGCTGAAAAACTGATCATAGGTAGAGATTTTTACAAAAATCAAAAAACTTACAATATCTCGAAAACTAAGAAACTTTTACTAAGGTCATGTTTATTTTATCTGACAGCTCTAGGGGTCAACTATCTACCATGTCACTCTGAGACGGTATTTTTGGGACACCCTGTATAAATATGTACATATCATGTTCATTATATCTCGAGTACATGCAATCAATTCTGAATTACAATTTCCTTTTTATGAATTACAATTTCCCATTTCTGAATTTCAAATCACCAATTCTGAATTACAATTTATATTTTCTGAAATTCAAATTACCCTTTTTGAATTAATATCACTATTCTGAAATTCAAATTACGCTTTCTGAATTACATATCACTATTCTGAAATTCAAATCACCATTTCTGAATATCAATTTACAATTTCCATCTTCTGAATTACATTATACGTTTTCTGAATTACAATTGGTAAAGGTGTAGACATAGCCATAATAAAAACATCACTGGAAATATCCAGTGCTACAATGAAGACGAACTGACAGACCACACAGCCGTACACCTGGTACTGGGAAACCAAACAATTAACGAGAACGCAACGGTTAAAACAACAAACTGTCCCAAATCAAAGGAAATCCTCCATAAGAAACTGAAAGCTAGAAACATCAGGACGCCAACCGAATTAGAGAAAGAAGTGGACCACCTCCAGAACGAAATTCAAGGATATTAACTAAACAGAATCAGCTGCAACAGTTGTATGGCCTCCAAGACACCGACCGAGGCTACCAACCGAGCTACAAGAATTACTGGTAAAGAAGAGGAAAGCGAAGAAAAAATACAATAGAACCCTTGCACCATTGGACAAAAACATACTCAACAGACTAATACTTATGCTTCCCACTCTCTCAAGCTAGCGCTTCTGTCAAAAAAAAACAAACAGGCGAATAATATAAACAAGAAAGTAAAAGCCCCTGACTTCGTATAAGAGTTCTCGTCGAATTTTTATAACTTCAAATTCCTCCAGAAGACAAAAAACGAAATAGAAGTCTTCAGATACGCTTACATAAAAAAATCACCTTGTAATTTTTTCCACCCCAACGAGCTCGCTTCTCCTGCCTCTTTCGGGTCGTTCCGAGGACCTCTTCAAGAAGCATCTGAATAAAAAACGCTGACTGCAGGCTGAATTTTCACCTAGTCGTCCGTTTTCAACGTTAATACAGAACTAATTTCCTGGCCATATTCCATATTTGAGGATTTAATTTTCCCCCGTCGAGCCGGTTTAGGTTTTCAAAAGAGCCACTGCGAGCCCGAGGAGAGAATTTGATTAGAATTGCAAATAAAACAGGCGCCTAGATGGATTCAGATTCGCTATTCAAACGATATTGAAGTGGACAATGTTCCGTTGAATATGGTGATTCATTTCGTGCAAATGGACACCTTCAATCAATATTTATTTCGACGGAAATTCTGGTTCAGAAACTTCAAAGTATACAGTGCTTGTACGCATTCACGAATGTCTATGTTAACAAGAATCAAAGTATATTTCAACAAAATGACGATTTCCATAATTATAATACTCATTATAACATTCAGCTTGGGAGCACAGAATATGATATAAGTCATAGAATACATAAATAAACAATTGGAGAAGGATGTGCCAAAGTAGAACAAGTGCATAACGAACAAAAGATCAAAGAAGCAATTTATGATTATGGCTAGCGCTCAGTATGAAAAGCATTGGAAAAAATTGGTATGTGGTTCTGCCGCAGCCGCAACGAACATTTTATGCACCTATCCTTTTCTGAAGATAAGCTTGAGACAAATAATTCAAGGTGTCAACACCACCAAAGCAACGAATAGAATACTCAAAGAAGGTCAATTAATAGTTTATGTACAGAGGAGTTATTCCTACAGTTATTCATAAGTCCTCGACGGTATCGATGATGCTAGGACATAGAAAAATCGGAAAGCGAACAAGATTCAGAATTCCAAGTGCCAAGGAGGATCAAGAAAAAGAAGAGAGTACTTGATTCAAGTGACCCTAACTTAAGCCACCCAGGAGGAAGTTAAATACCAAAAACAGACCAAACACCGCCATATAAAGTGATAATTAAAAATAGATTCGATGGACTTGACCACCCAAACGAAGAAACAGCCACAGGTAATGCCAAAATCAATAAACCGAAAAGACCACCACCCATCATAGTGCGTGGTATATTCGCGAAACATAGTGACATTACAACATCATAAAAAATAAAATCATGGGTCATTCGACATCAAATATAACTACAATAAATCAAACATACTGGGTGGGCATCTGTTGGTTTTTTTTAACCATGAATTTCGATGTCTTGCAACAGACTTCATGGTTTTGTGTTTTGACATATGTCAAGAGAAACTATGCCAAATTTAATTATGTATTCATTAACAACACAAGAACGAATTTTTAGTTATCGAAACTTACTACGAAATGGGGCGATCTGTAAAAAGTACATTTCGCAAACTTCGTGAACGTTTCGGTCGACATAATCGTCCTACAGAGGCCGGAATTAGCAAAATTGTTCAACGTTTTAAAGAAACAGGTTCCGTAGAAGGTCGTAGAGCATATCAACATGCTCGACCAGTTCGTACTCCTGCAAATGTATCCGCTGTAAGTGAAAGTGTGCGTGAAGAGCTATCAACATCGACCAGGCATCGTTCGCAAGAATTGGGCATACCTCGAACCACTTTACGTCGAATTCTGAACGTCGATCTTCATTTCCATCCATACAAGATCCTTGACACAACATTGAAACCACAAGACCATCAACAACGCCGTACTTTCGTTGATTGGATGCTTCAAACGAAGAGGGATTCTCATCCAAAATCATCTTCTCAGATGAAGCTAATTTTTATCTGAATGACATGTGAATAAGCAAAACTGCAGGTTTTGGGGCTCGGAAAATCCTCACATTATTCATGAACAACCACTTCATGCCGAAAAGGTCACTGTTTGGTGCGGATTATTTGCTGGTGGAATCATTGGACCATTTTTCTTTGAAGATGAGCGTGAAAAGTCCGTTACAGTGAATTCTGAACGTTATCGTGGCATGCTGACTGACTTTTGTGGCCAAAATTAATGAATAGATGTGGATGATCTTTGGTTTCAACAGACGGAGCAATATCGCATACAAACTCGCGAAACAATAGGTTTATTGCAAACCAAATTTGGTGAACGCTTAATTCCCGTAATTCTGACGTGAATTGGCCAGCAAGATCATGCGATTTGACACCATTGGACTATATTTCTTTGGGGTTTTTTGAAGAGTAAAGTGTATGCTAACGCCCCACGGGACAATCAAGACCTCAAACGCAATATTCGGCTGAAATTGAGGCCACAGATCCGCTCTTACTGGAAAAAGTCATCGCAAATTTTGATGTTCGGATGCAAGCTTGTAAGAAAGCCGTGGTGGTCACATGAATGATGTGATTTTCACACATAAATGGCATAAATATTCCTTTGATTTTCAATAAAATTAATGAATTTTTTCCACAATGCATGTGTTTAATTCATGGTTAAAAAAAAACTAACAGATGGCCCACCCATTATTTTGCGAAAATAAACGATTACAAAAAACTAATGAATCACTTCGATGAGTGTGGACAAGAGTTCCACACTTTCACGCCTAAGGAAGAGAAAACTCACGCTTTCACCCTGAGAGGATTGGAACACGGCCCTACAGAGGAGGAAATCTTTGAAGAGCTCAAAGCAAAAATTCCAGTGAAAAACGTCTACAAGATGAAAGGCACGATCACACAAGCGTATTTGGTGGTAACGGACAATACAGTTACGCTTAGACACTTAATACAAAAAAATAAGAACAATAAATTACACTATTGTTAGATGGTATAGATACCAATCTAATCGAGAAATTGTGCAGTGCCACAGATGTCAAACCTGGGGGCACGCAACATCTAATTGTCATAGAGCAGCTCAATGCTTAAAGTGTGCAGGACAACACCAAACTTCGGAATGTACAAAAGACCCTTCAACGCCAGCAAGGTGCATCAATTGTGGAGAAGATCATCCAGCAAACTATAAGCAGTGCCGAATATATCTGACCCTTCTGGAAAGAAAAGAAATACACCGCATTACAAACCAGCGGCAGCAAACGACCACCAAACCAAGATATGAAGATGCTCCTCCACCAAAAATCAACATCTGGGAAGCGAGAGCCAGAGCCCTAGAAGATAGAAGGAAAACAGAACCAGAAGCAAGACCCAACGATACAGCTAAGTCAATCTTTATTGAAATTAAAAACAATTTGATGAATTGAACAAACACGTTAATGTCAACGAATTCTTACAAACATTAATAGAATTAAATATAAAAAATGAGAAACGTAACAAACCCATCAGAAAAGAAATTGATCTTCTTTCACTTTTTTAATGATATGAGTAATGTATAAGTTAAAGGTGGCTACCTGGAATGCCAATGGCGTCAGTAGAAAACACCATGAAATTTCAGATTTTCTTTACCATAACAATATAGATATACTTATAATAAATGAAACTAAACTCAAATTCACCGACAAATTCTATATTTCAGGTTACCAGGTAGTCAGACAGGATAGACCCGATGGCACTGGATATGGGGAAGTTGCAATCCTGACAAGAAACACAATCAGACATACCCAAATACCGAAAACCAACTGCACAGTAGAGAACGTCGGTATCAAACTATCCAATCAAGTACATATAATTGGCGCCTACAATCGACCCTCCAATAAAATGACCACCAACTGCCTGAAAACCCTTACAAAACCGAACAGAACGTTAGTATTTGGAGACCTTAACAGCCGCCATGAGAACTGGAACTGCCCCTCCAGAAACACAAATGGCCTTACACTTAACAACTTCATACAGAACTCGAACGATTGCTTTATACACCACCCAAACGAACCGACTCACTACCCGACAAACAACTCCACACCATCGACAATAGACCTAGTAATCACAAAAAATATAAACAATATCTCAGACCTAGAATCCTCTCCACAGTTAAACTCAGACCATAACGCTGTAATTTTCACAATAACCCTAGACCAACTAGACGAAACACCAAATAAAACATTTCTTAGAAACTTTATAGGTTTTCACTCCCAGTCTCTGAAAACATAAATATTAATCAAACATTTTTAATTATTTATGTTTCAGAGACTGGGAGTGAAAACCTATAAAGTTTCTAAGAAATGTAGAATCCTCCCAGAATATATTTCAATCGATAACAAATAAAACAACATACAATTACGCTAACACGGACTGGAAAAATTCAGACAAATACTTGACTGAAAAATAATCATTAATAACAAAATTGACACGAAAGAAGAAATTGAACAAGAAATAACAAAACTGACAGACGCACTGTTATACGCTAGGGAAAAGACAACACGGAAAACCACGATAAAACAAAAAATAGACAAACTACCAGACCACATTATTAACTTAATCAGATACAAAAACAGAGTTAGGAAAAGATGGCAAACAAACAGATCACCGACAGACAGAGACAAAGAAATTCTATACCAACTAACCCGAGACATTCAGAAAAACATAACTAAACACAAAAACGAAGTGTGGGAAGAAAAACTCACCAACATAAACACAAAGGACAATACACTATGGAAAACCACACAAACCTTCAATAAAAAATACACACCAATTCCAATTCTACAAGACGAAAATGACAAAGAACACTACACAGAACAAGACAAAGCAGAACTACTAGCAGAGACATTTGCCAAAAACCACCAAATAGACAACACTACACAGTAACGAACAAAACGAAATAATTAAAACGGTAACGGACTTCATACGCAACAACCAAAACACCAACCAGACCTAACCAACCTGACAAACCAGGAGAAATAAAGACATTATCAAAACTCTACCTAATAACAAAGCTCCTGGAATAGACAAAATTGACAATAGACTAATCAAAACATGACAAATAAAGCAATCGTTCAATTAAATTATATAACGAACGCTATAATCAAAAAACAACATTGGCCAGAACAATGGAAGACGGCAATAGTGCCCCAATTCCAAAACCAGGCAAAAATAATAAACAGCCAAACAGCTATAGGCCGATCAGTTTACTTTCCAATATAAGTAAAGTTGTTGAGAAAGTAATACTGAATAGAATCAAAACAAACATCAAAAAACTAAAAATACAAGATGCACAACAGTTTGGTTTCAAAGAGGGGCACAGTTCAGTTCAACAACTATGTAGAATAATAATAGATACAATTAAAAATTTTAATGAAGAGAATCACACGGTCATGCTGTCACTGGGCATAGAGAAAGCCTTCCATAGAGTGTGGGTGGATGGCCTAATCTACAAAATGATTGGGCTCAACTTCCCCACATTCCTGATAAGGCTGCTACACTCTTATCTAAGTGGCAGAAATTTCCGTGTAAAGATCGGCAATACGCTATCTAGCAAAAAACACATCACGGCAGGTATAGTACAGGGATCTGTTCTCGGACCTAGATTATTCAATATCTACGTCCAGGACATACCGAAACACCCAAAAACAAAAACCGCTCTATTTGCTGACGACACGGCCATATATGCCCATGCGCCAGATGCAAACGAAGCGAACAATGAAATCAAATCACATCTCCAATTGCTAACAAAATATTACGAAAAATGGAAGATCCAAATAAACGAGAGCAAGACTGAAACAATTGTCTTTAGCAGAAGAGTAAATAACAAATCAATTAACAACCCGATAAACTTAAATGGTCATGAGATAATAGCTAAAAACACAGTCAAATACCTTGGAGTAGAACTCGATAGTAGGCTCAATTTTCATACTCACATAAAAAAAGCAGTAAGTAAAGGATGCGCTGCGAAGAAAAACCTATACCCTCTACTGTGCAGCAATAGTAAACTCAACCACAAGAACAAGAAATTAATTTACACAGCCCTAATTAGACCACTCCTTACATATGCAGCACCGGCCTTCTGCCATCTGAAACCTTTTCCCCTTAGACCAATGCAAAACCTACAAAACAAGATACTTAGACAAATAACAGTGTAATATATTCGAGTACACTAATATGAGCATACTCTTATATATTATATTTCAGGTGTATATTAATTTGAATATAACCAGAATGAAACTACTTCTTGACATCTACATATATTCTCAACAACTGCTGTATAAAGGTATCTCCGCAGAGATTGTCACACATGTTACATACAGTACAAAAACATTGCTTGCGCAGGAAAACCCGCGAATATGAAATATTATTCTAATATACATTACACATTACATCGGAGATGTCACAAAGTCGAGAAACTATTTTGCAGTATTGTAAAAAAGATGTCTCTAGCAAAGTTTAGACGTGGTAGCTCAAAGAGAGGAAAAAAAATTTCAGAAAACCAGATGAGGTAAAACCAGAGGAGTTACCCAGAGATGAACTGGAGAGCATATCAACAATAATAAACATGAAGCCATCAACAGTTAGTTTCAGGCCAGACAAATTGATACATTATTCCATGTTCAGGAGTTTTCTATAGCGGCTGATGAGAATCAAAACTACATGATTGATTTTTCAAAATTTAAAGAATAACGGGATTTCATAACTATTTCTAGAGTTTGCTTCATTATGCTGGGTTTGTTTCCCAAGAACACTGGACGAGCAACAATTGCTCTAAGATGTGATGCTTATACTAACCCTTCTGATAAAAATGAGTTTTCTGGAACTGGTGGTCTCAATGAAATGTGGGGTTTTGTGGGAGCCATGTCACATTGTATAGCATCAGAAGATAAGATGCATTGTTTGTCAATATAAATTGACAGGGAGTACTGTGAAGAATGTCATAATAGCAAAACTCATTACATTGTATGAGTTCTGTCACACAGACATTCCCCTTTTATACATGGCACCACGCATGATAGCTTTCCAATTTGCAAAGATAGATGAATCTGATAGGTTGTCAGAGCTATATCGTAAGACCAAAGATCTCTTCAGAAAAATCCATAGGAAAAAATCTGACATGAAAGGATTGAATGAAATTTTAAATGAAAGCAATATTACAGCAACAGGAACTCAAGTTGAGGTTGATCTGACTCAGTTGCCTGGATCAGTTACACCACCTGTTAAAAGAAGAGAAATAAGAGGGAGAAATGGTCCTCTACCTATTTTGCCAAATGATGATGAGGTAACATGGGAAAGTTTATCCAAAAGATAAATCTGTTATATTTTAGTTGATAAGATTATTGTGTTAAAATTACTATATTTAATGGAAATATAGCAAAATACAAAAACATTGCTTGCGCAGGAAAACCCGCGAATATGAAATATTATTCTAATATACATTACACATTACATCGGAGATGTCACAAAGTCGAGAAACTATTTTGCAATATTATAAAAAAGATGTCTCTAGCAAAGTTTAGACGTGGTAGCTCAAAGAGAGGAAAAAGAATTTCAGAAAACCAGATGAGGTAAAACCAGAGGAGTTACCCAGAGATGAACTGGAGCATATCAACAATAATAAACATGAAGCCATCAACAGTTAGTTTCGGGCCAGACAAAATTGATACATTATTCCATGTTCAGGAGGTTTCTATAGCGGCTGATGAGAATCAAAACTACATGATTGATTTTTCAAAATTTAAAGAAGAACGGGATTTCATAACTATTTCTAGAGTTTGCTTCATTATGCTAGGTTTGTTTCCCAAGAACACTGGACGAGCAACAATTGCTCTAAGATGTGATGCTTATACTAACCCTTCTGATAAAATGAGTTTTCTGGAACTGGTGGTCTCAATGAAATGTGGGGTTTTGTGGGAGCCATGTCACATTGTATAGCATCAGAAGATAAGGATGCATTGTTTGTCAATATAAAATTGACAGGGAGTACTGTGAAGAATGTCATAATAGCAAAACTCATTACATTGTATGAGTTCTGTCACACAGACATTCCCCTTTTATACATGGCACCACGCATGATAGCTTTCCAATTTGCAAAGATAGATGAATCTGATAGGTTGTCAGAGCTATATCGTAAGACCAAAGATCTCTTCAGAAAAATCCATAGGAAAAAATCTGACATGAAAGGATTGAATGAAATTTTAAATGAAAGCAATATTACAGCAACAGGAACTCAAGTTGAGGTTGATCTGACTCAGTTGCCTGGATCAGTTACACCACCTGTTAAAAGAAGAGAAATAAGAGGGAGAAATGGTCCTCTACCTATTTTGCCAAATGATGATGAGGTAACATGGGAAAGTTTATCCAAAAGATAAATCTGGTATATTTTAGTTGATAAGATTATTGTGTTAAAATTACTATATTTAAGGGAAATATAGCAAAATACAAAAACATTGCTTGCGCAGGAAAACCCGCGAATATGAATTATTATTCTAATATACATTACACATTACATCGGAGATGTCACAAAGTCGAGAAACTGTTTGCAATATTTTAAAAAGATGTCTCTAGCAAAGTTTAGACGTGGTAGCTCAAAGAGAGAAAAAAAGAATTTCAGAAACCAGATGAGGTAAACCAGAGGAGTTACCCAGAGATGAACTGGAGAGCATATCAAACAATAATACATGACGCCATCAACAGTTAGTTTCAGGCCAGACAAATTGATACATTATTCCATGTTCAGGAGTTTTCTATAGCGGCTGATGAGAATCAAAACTACATGATTGATTTTTCAAAATTTAAAGAAGAACGGGATTTCATAACTATTTCTAGAGTTTGCTTCATTATGCTGTTTGTTTCCCCCAAGAACACTGGACGAGCAACAATTGCTCTAAGATGTGATGCTTATACTAACCCTTCTGATAAAAATGAGTTTTCTGGAACTGGTGGTCTCAATGAAATGTGGGGTTTTGTGGGAGCCATGTCACATTGTATAGCATCAGAAGATAAGGATGCATTGTTTGTCAATATAAAATTGACAGGGAGTACTGTGAAGAATGTCATAATAGCAAAACTCATTACATTGTATGAGTTCTGTCACACAGACATTCCCCTTTTATACATGGCACCACGCATGATAGCTTTCCAATTTGCAAAGATAGATGAATCTGATAGGTTGTCAGAGCTATATGGTAAGACCAAAGATCTCTTCAGAAAAATGCATAGGAAAAAATCTGACAAGAAAGGATTGAATGAAATTTTAAATGAAAGCAATATTACAGCAACAGGAACTCAAGTTGAGGTTGATCTGACTCAGTTGCCTGGATCAGTTACACCACCTGTTAAAAGAAGAGAAATAAGAGGGAGAAATGGTCCTCTATATACCTATTTTGCCAAATGATGATGAGGTAACATGGGAAAGTTAATCCAAAAGATAAATCTGCTATATTTTAGTTGATAAGATTATTGTGTTAAAATTACTATATTTAAGGGAAAATAGCAAAATACAAAAACATTGCTTGCGCAGGAAAACCCGCGAATATGAAATATTATTCTAATATACATTACACATTACATCGGAGATGTCACAAAGTCGAGAAACTATTTTGCAATATTATAAAAAAGATGTCTCTAGCAAAGTTTAGACGTGGTAGCTCAAAGAGAGAAAAAAAGAATTTCAGAATACCACATGAGGTAAAACCAGAGGAGTTACCCAGAGATGAACTGGAGAGCATATCAACAATAATAAACATGAAGCCATCAACAGTTAGTTTCAGGCCAGACAAAATTGATACATTATTCCATGTTCAGGAGTTTTCTATAGCGGCTGATGAGAATCAAAACTACATGATTGATTTTTCAAAATTTAAAGAAGAACGGGATTTCATAACTATTTCTAGAGTTTGCTTCATTATGCTGGGTTTGTTTCCCAAGAACACTGGACGAGCAACAATTGCTCTAAGATGTGATGCTTATACTAACCCTTCTGATAAAAATGAGTTTTCTGGAACTGGTGGTCTCAATGAAATGTGGGGTTTTGTGGGAGCCATGTCACATTGTATAGCATCAGAAGATAAGGATGCATTGTTTGTCAATATAAAATTGACAGGGAGTACTGTGAAGAATGTCATAATAGCAAACTCATTACATTGTATGAGTTCTGTCACACAGACATTCCCCTTTTATACATGGCACCACGCATGATAGCTTTCCAATTTGCAAGATAGATGAATCTGATAGGTTGTCAGAGCTATATGGTAAAACCAAAGATCTCTTCAGAAAAATCCATAGGAAAAAATCTGACAAGAAAGGATTGAATGAAATTTTAAATGAAAGCAATATTACAGCAACAGGAACTCAAGTTGAGGTTGATCTAACTCAGTTGCCTGGATCAGTTACACCACCTGTTAAAAGAAGAGAAATAAGAGGGAGAAATGGTCCTCTACCTATTTTGCCAAATGATGATGAGGTAACATGGGAAAGTTTATCCAAAAGATAAATCTGTTATATTTTAGTTGATAAGATTATTGTGTTAAAATTACTATATTTAAGGAAATATAGCAAAATACAAAAACATTGCTTGCGCAGGAAACCCGCGAATATGAAATATTATTCTAATATACATTACACATTACATCGGAGATGTCACAAAGTCGAGAAACTATTTGCAATATTATAAAAAAGATGTCTCTAGCAAAGTTTAGACGTGGTAGCTCAAAGAGAGAAAAAAAGAATTTCAGAAAACCAGATGAGGTAAAACCAGAGGAGTTACCCAGAGATGAACTGGAGAGCATATCAAACAATAATAAACATGAAGCCATCAACAGTTAGTTTCAGGCCAGACAAAATTGATACATTATTCCATGTTCAGGAGTTTTCTATAGCGGCTGATGAGAATCAAAACTACATGATTGATTTTTCAAAATTTAAAGAAGAACGGGATTTCATAACTATTTCTAGAGTTTGCTTCATTATGCTGGGTTTGTTTCCCAAGAACTCTGGACGAGCAACAATTGCTCTAAGATGTGATGCTTATACTAACCCTTCTGATAAAAATGAGTTTTCTGGAACTGGTGGTCTCAATGAAATGTGGGTTTTTGTGGGAGCCATGTCACATTGTATAGCATCAGAAGATAAGGATGCATTGTTTGTCAATATAAAATTGACAGGGAGTACTGTGAAGAATGTAATAATAGCAAAACTCATTACATTGTATGAGTTGTCACACAGACATTCCCCTTTTATACATGGCACCAAGCATGATAGCTTTCCAATTTGCAAAGATAGATGAATCTGATAGGTTGTCAGAGCTATATGGTAAGACCAAAGATCTCTTCAGAAAAATCCATAGGAAAAAATCTGACAAGAAAGGATTGAATGAAATTTTAAATGAAAGCAATATTACAGCAACAGGAACTCAAGTTGAGGTTGATCTGATTCAGTTGCCTGGATCAGTTACACCACCTGTTAAAAGAAGAGAAATAAGAGGGAGAAATGGTCCTCTACCTATTTTGCCAAATGATGATGGTAACATGGGAAAGTTTATCCAAAAGATAAATCTGTTATATTTTAGTTGATAAGATTATTGTGTTAAAATTACTATATTTAAGGGAAATATAGCAAAATACAAAAACATTGCTTGCGCAGGAAAACCGCGAATATGAAATATTATTCTAATATACATTACACATTACATCGGAGATGTCACAAAGTCGAGAAACTATTTTGCAATATTATAAAAAAGATGTCTCTAGCAAAGTTTAGACGTGGTAGCTCAAAGAGAGAAAAAAAAGAATTTCAGAAACCAGATGAGGTAAAACCAGAGGAGTTACCCAGAGATGAACTGGAGAGCATATCAACAATAATAAACATGAAGCCATCAACAGTTAGTTTCAGGCCAGACAAAATTGATACATTATTCCATGTTCAGGAGTTTTCTATAGCGGCTGATGAGAATCAAAACTACATGATTGATTTTTCAAAATTTAAAGAAGAACGGGATTTCATAACTATTTCTAGAGTTTGCTTCATTATGCTGGGTTTGTTTCCCAAGAACACTGGACGAGCAACAATTGCTCTAAGATGTGATGCTTATACTAACCCTTCTGATAAAAATGAGTTTTCTGGAACTGGTGGTCTCAATGAAATGTGGGGTTTTGTGGGAGCCATGTCACATTGTATAGCATCAGAAGATAAGGATGCATTGTTTGTCAATATAAAATTGACAGGGAGTACTGTGAAGAATGTCATAATAGCAAAACTCATTACATTGTATGAGTTCTGTCACACAGACATTCCCCTTTTATACATGGCACCACGCATGATAGCTTTCCAATTTGCAAAGATAGATGAATCTGATAGGTTGTCAGAGCTATATGGTAAGACCAAAGATCTCTTCAGAAAAATCCATAGGAAAAAATCTGACAAGAAAGGATGAATGAAATTTTAAATGAAAGCAATATTACAGCAACAGGAACTCAAGTTGAGGTTGATCTAACTCAGTTGCCTGGATCAGTTACACCACCTGTTAAAAGAAGAGAAATAAGAGGGAGAAATGGTCCTCTACCTATTTTGCCAAATGATGATGAGTAACATGGGAAAGTTTATCCAAAAGATAAATCTGTTATATTTTAGTTGATAAGATTATTGTGTTAAAATTACTATATTTAAGGGAAATATAGCAAAATACAAAAACATTGCTTGCGCAGGAAAACCCGCGAATATGATATATTATTATAATATAAAGGGTCTTTCAATAGGGACGGGTCGATGTTGGCAGCCTGTGGCGGCCATGTTGTTTTAACGTCGTCTTTCTAACCTATATTTTTTTATTCAGTTAGTAATGCCAAATCACCATGGCAAGTTACACGGTTGAGCAACACGTCCAAATGTTAAAAATGTATTACCAAATGAGTGTTCGTTAGTGCAAACGTTACGTGCATGGTTATCTCTCGCAGAGGTGACGTGAATTGGCCACCGAGATCCTGCGACTTATCACCTTTAGACTTTTTTTTTGTGGGGTTTTCTTAAGTCGCAGGTCTATACCAATAAGCCACAATCGACCGATGCCCTTAAATTCAACATAGCTCAGGCTTCGCTGAAATTCAACCCGAACTATGCGGCAGAGTTGTTGAACATTGGACAACTCGAATTCGTGCCACCGTGAGAAGCCGCGACGGACATTTAAACGATGTGATTTTCCACACATAATGGCATATATAGCTCTTTCAAATAAAAAAAAATCATTAAAATCTCACACACGGCCTTTTTTATTTCATGTCAAAATCGACCCGTCCTTATTGAAAGACCCTTTACATTACACATTACATCGGAGATGTCACAAAGTCGAGAAACTATTTTGCAATATTATAAAAAAGATGTCTCTAGCAAAGTTTAGACGTGGTAGCTCAAAGAGAGAAAAAAAGAATTTCAGAAAACCAGATGAGGTAAAACCAGAGGAGTTACCCAGAGATGAACTGGAGAGCATATCAAACAATAATAAACATGAAGCCATCAACAGTTAGTTTCAGGCCAGACAAAATTGATACATTATTCCATGTTCAAGAGTTTCTATAGCGGCTGATGAGAATCAAAACTACATGATTGATTTTTCAAAATTTAAAGAAGAACGGGATTTCATAACTATTTTTAGAGTTTGCTTCATTATGCTGGGTTTGTTTCCCAAGAACACTGGACGAGCAACAATTGTTCTAAGATGTGATGCTATACTAACCCTTCTGATAAAAATGAGTTTTCTGGAACTGGTGGTCTCAATGAAATGTGGTTTTGTGGGAGCCATGTCACATTGTATAGCATCAGAAGATAAGGATGCATTGTTTGTCAATATAAAATTGACAGGGAGTACTGTGAAGAATGTCATAATAGCAAAACTCATTACATTGTATGAGTTCTGCCACACATACATTCCCCTTTTATACATGGCACCACGCATGATAGCTTTCCAATTTGCAAAGATAGATGAATCTGATAGGTTGTCAGAGCTATATCGTAAGACCAAAGATCTCTTCAGAAAAATGCATAGGAAAAATCTGACCAGAAAGGATTGAATGAAATTTTAAATGAAAGCAATATTACAGCGACAGGAACTCAAGTTGAGGTTGATCTGACTCAGTTGCCTGGATCAGTTACACCACCTGTTAAAAGAAGAGAAATAAGAGGGAGAAATGGTCCTCTACCTATTTTGCCAAATGATGATGAGGTAACATGGGAAAGTTAATCCAAAAGATAAATCTGCTATATTTTAGTTGATAAGATTATTGTGTTAAAATTACTATATTTAAGGGAAATATAGCAAAATACAAAAACATTGCTTGCGCAGGAAAACCCGCGAATATGAAATATTATTCTAATATACATTACACATTACATCGGAGATGTCACAAAGTCGAGAAACTATTTTGCAATATTATAAAAAAGATGTCTCTAGCAAAGTTTAGACGTGGTAGCTCAAAGAGAGAAAAAAAGAATTTCAGAAAACCAGATGAGGTAAAACCAGAGGAGTTACCCAGAGATGAACTGGAGAGCATATCAACAATAATAAACATGAAGCCATCAACAGTTAGTTTCAGGCCAGACAAAATTGATACATTATTCCATGTTCAGGAGTTTTCTATAGCGGCTGATGAGAATCAAAACTACATGATTGATTTTTCAAAATTTAAAGAAGAACGGGATTTCATAACTATTTCTAGAGTTTGCTTCATTATGCTGGGTTTGTTTCCCAAGAACACTGGACGAGCAACAATTGCTCTAAGATGTGATGTTTATACTAACCCTTCTGATAAAAATGAGTTTTCTGGAACTGGTGGTCTCAATGAAATGTGGGGTTTTGTGGGAGCCATGTCACATTGTATAGCATCAGAAGATAAGGATGCAGACATTGTTTGTATTGTTTAAACTATTATAAATATGGCTAATACTAGGTAGTAACCATGAAATGTATATACAATTAACATAAATGAATGAAATGTAACTTTCATGTAAAAAACCAAAGACCCAATAAATGTTTTGATTTCTGATGATGCTAGGCCTTCATAGTCAAGCTTACTCTTTCTTTAGATACCGCTCTTTTACTCCAATTCAAGCTAATCTTGCTGCTGAGACTACTGGTGTTATTCAAACATTATGTATGCCGTTCGAGAGAGTGCAAACTCTAATGATTAATGAAAAATTCAACGATACGTACAAGAATATGTTTGATGCATTCCAGCAAATTTATAGAACAGCAAGACTCAAGGAATTATACAGACGAATGATGTTGACATCGATAAGGAATATTGGAGTATAGTCTAGGGCTGCCATAAATGTTGGAGCATCTACCGGGACAAGTGCCACAAAAATAGGTATACCTATACCGTACAAAAAAGCTTATAGGTCTATATTATAGATGTTATAAATTCAGGGTGTTACATAATAGTATGTCACAACTAGAGGGGGGGAATCTACATATAATTTTAAGACAAAAAAATGTTTTTATTTTTCACTTGTACATTATATGTTTATTTTACCTTAGAAACGGTTGCTATAAATACACTCATTATGCCGTGGGCATTTTAGCGGGCATTATGGATCATAACGCCCGCTCACAACGAAAACAGTAATGACATTCACTTAATAAAATGATGACAGCAATAACGAACTTCAAAATATTAATAAATGCCATGGTTACTACTGAAGTTAAATGGAAAAAAAATCATAGGAGCAAACGAATTTTATCATAATGAAATGATATATTCGTGAAAAATAAAATCTTGTATGCACCACGAGCGTTATTAGATCCTAACGCCCATCGGGCAACATTCATCCCTCGGGCCAAAGGCCCTCGGGCCGAATGTTTCCCTCCGGGCGTTAGGATCCATATAACACACTTGGTACATAAATAACTATTATGAACATGGGTCCGTAAAATCTTCGTAATCAGGAAAAAATTGTTTTTTCTTCATAACCCTGCAGTTCTTGAGATATTCAGTCCAAATTTGGAATGCTATTTTCAATAGTCTCCATAATTGCACGTCCTGAATCTTAACTAGAATCTACGGGGTGTTTTTTATTTATTTATTTTATTTAGCGAATGACATACGATCGTTCAATAATTTTTTTCTCGAAAACGGTTAGAGATACGAAAAAATTACGGGATAACAACCAAATTCAAATTACTGATCGGGACAATTGAATAACTGACGGGGACACCGGGACTCAATGCTTCAAACCGGAACGTGTCCCGGCGTACCAGGACGTATGGCAGCCCTAGTATAGTCTTCCTTCTTTGTGTTCAAGTACCCATTCGAAAAACATACAGCGGTCATGAAAGTGCCAGTGCTGATAAGTATCGCAAATTTTCCGAAGGTGGCATTATAGGAAGTTTTTCTTATGCTGTTTTTCATCCGTTAATAGCTATGAATGTGACGACCCAAGATGTTGGTGGACCGTTCAAAAGTGTTCTTGATGTTGCGAAAGAGCTCTACACCGTCTCAATTTTGAAGATGGCTCAAGAACCACCAGTTCTTGATGAGGAAATTCAAGCGGAAAAATGAAGAAGACCAAGAACAAAAAAAGAATAACGACTTTGATGTAACATAATACTATTCTTTGAATTTGACGATTTCCTTAAAAAAGCCATTGAATTCAATAAACAGTGGATAGAGAAGAAGAACAAGAAGCAGAATTTGCCTTTTGCAAATGTGTTTTGAACATTGAGGATTGTCCGAGAGGCCTTGATGGAAAGAAATATAAAAAAACTTCGAAAGGAGAATCAATTGCCTAAACGAAAATTAATCAGTATTAGGTATATGTGAGTAAAACTGTGAAGAATAAAATGAAGACGCTTTCCCTATTTGATGGATCATTCGAGGAAGCAACTTGGACTATAATAAGCCTTAGATAATCGAAAAATGTGACAGTTGAATTCTTGCACCAGATGTAGGGAAACGAAATTAACTCAACGGAATCATTATCAACAATAAGATGCATCAGGGTTATATTGAAAAAATCTGTACTGTACAATTGAGCATGTGCAGCTATTTTCTTATTTGAGAAATGAATGTTTTATTGCAAATAGCGAAAGTGATTAATGATATTGGGCAAAATAAATTGTTGTGATTCAAGTTATTATTTATGTTTCTGCAGGGATCTTTTAAGATAAGATGCATTCTCTTTCCAGCAGGTATGTTTTTCTTTGTTTTCAGTATCAAGTTGAAAACTTTTTTTAGCAATATACAGAGATTCGTCTGCAATATAAATTCGATTTATTCAAATATTCAACTGATAATTCTGTTTCATTTTGTAAGATCAACAATTGGCAAGTAATCTACCCTGAAAAGATTCAAAGAGATTCAAAATTATGAACTAATGTACATATATTTAACTTTTCATTTTGTGAGACTTAATAAGTGAATGATACTTTTTGCTCCTTTCAGTAAGAAGTGTACATGCCTGCGCCGATCCAGGTTTTAAATGTTCCGACTGCAGATCTTTCTTACCCTCCTTAGTTGACGCAACGTTATTGTGAAGTGAAAATAGTGATCATAATAGGTTAATAACTGTGAAATAATGGACCATTACTCAATTCAAATATCCTCATCTATAATTTTCTGTTTCATTGAATCTCGTAGGTTTTTATGAAATTAAATTGATTTCATTTGATTTGGAAAACTATGATCCGAATCGTAGGAATTCACATTTGCTGCAATTATCAATCGCTATGTATTTTTTTAATTTATACAATCTACACAGTGTTATTGTGAAGTGAAACTAGTTATCATAACTGAACAATAATGACAGTTCAACTTTTTCGAATATCTTTTACACTCTCATTCAAGATAATTTGATCATTTTGTTGAAAATTAAATCACTGAAATTGTAAGACCACTCACTCTGTGTGGGTGGTTGCCAGAATTCGGTCTTTTTCAATCATGCATGGTCTTTGGTTTGTTTAGAAGCAAGTAAATTTGATTTCTTTGAAAAATACCATCTATATTATATTCACGTTTGGCGAGTCAATTACCATTGACAATCATTATACGTACTATGCATTTTTCAATTAATAGAATGTTTGAATATTTAATAATTGGAAACTGTAAAAATGATATAATTAAAGTTATTTTTATTAAAACCTAAATATTTCTCCTGTTCTAAAATTTTTAAGAAGAGATGATGTTGTTTCTTTCTCTCTCTTTCTCTCATTTTCGAGGAATGCTGAACACAGAATATCATAAAATAACCAATCAACCACAAAATAGTAGTTAACGAGCCTTCGAAATTCGGACAGCGGACACCCCCTAGTCATTCATATGGAAAGTATTACATTAAAGCTACATTATAATAATTAAATTAAATCGTTTGGCCAGGTCCGTTTTAACCTTAGAAAGTTGAATGAATTTTCTGTCAGTTGATCGATCAGTTGATTTGCGTGTCCTTCTAGCTTCTGGTGATATTTTCTCGAGTGGTTTTTCTAGTTCAGTGGTGACAAATTAAATTTTCAAGTCATCGTGTACGGTGAGTTTGGAGACGTACCAAGGTGCATTAACCAATGAACGTAATATTTTAGATTGAAGCCTTTGGATGATTTGGATATTTGATAATTAAGCGCAACCCCAGAATTGGATGCCGTATGTTCAAATTGGCTGCATGATTGTCTTATAGATGAGTAACTTATTTTGAAGGTTCAATTTAGATTGTTTGCCTGTGAGCCAGTACATTTGTCTTGGCATTGACGAGTGGTCTCCATTCTAGGCGCCGGTGTACTACATGGATCAATAAGTCCCGAGACTAACCCAGACATGGCGCTCGTAGTGAACCAGTAACCACGTCTTTCTAGAGTACTAACCTTTGCTTGAAACGTGTCAAAATTTTAAGTCGATCGGACCAGAAACAGCTGAATAATCGAGGTTGGAGTAAAGTCGTTTTGTAGTTTGTTTAAAAAATGGAAAAAACCAAGTTTCGTATTCTGATAAAACATTGTTTTTTAATGGGTAAAAACAGCGTGCAAGCAAAACAATGGATCGAAAAATGTTACCCATCAAAAGCAACGATTTGTCGGTGGTTTGCCGAGTTTAAACGTGGTCGTACCGACACAAATGAAGCGGAACGCTCGGCAGACCTGCGGAAGACGTTACACCGGAAAATATGAGTAAAGTGACAAAAATTATAATGAAAAATCTTCAAGTGAAGCTGCGTGAGATTACTGAGATGACACAGATATCATATGGAAGTGTATTTAGTATGTTTCATGAAAAATTGAGCATGAAAAAGGTTTTTCCCAATTGGGTGGCGCGATTGCTTTCTATGGACAAAAACAGCAATGAGTCTATGATTCAGAAAGCTGTTCATCGCTATTTACTCGCAACAAAAAGATTTCTTGTGTCGTTACGTGACCATGGACGAAACATGGATACATCACTACACTCCAGTCGAAGCGGCAGTCATCTGAGTGGCGCACAGCTGGCGAAAGCCGTCCGAAGCGTCCGAAAACGCAGCAGTCAGCTGACAAAGTCATGGCGTCAGTTTTTTGGGATACCCATGGCGTGATTTTCATTAACTACCACGAAAAAGGTAAATCGATCAACAGTGATTATTATATTGACATATTGCTGGTGCGTTTGAAGGAGGAAATCGCAAAAAAACGACCGCACATGCAGAGAAAAAAATCCTTTCACCAAAACAATGCATCCTGTCACAAGTCGATGAAAACAATGGCAAAATTGAACGAATTGGGCTTTGATCTGCTTCCCCACCCCCCATACTCGCCAGATTTAGCCAGCAGTGATTACTGGCTCTTTGCTGATCTTAAAAAAATGCTCCAGGGAAAAAGTTTTGGCTCAAATGAGGAGGTCATCGCTGAAACTGAAGCTTATTTTGAAGCGGAAGATATTTTTTTTTATAACATGGTACTGAAAAATCGGAAAAGCGTTGGAACGATTGCATCACCCTAAAAGGTGATTGTGTTGATGAATAAAAAAAATTTTTACAAAAAAATGTTGTTTTCATTGTCAGTCTCGGGGCTTATTGATCCATGTGTTAAATGTATACCGAGTTATTTTCACTGTTGTCATTTTCATATTTTTTGACATAGGAACATGTGGTTTTTCTTGTTGTAAAGGTTACTTGTACTGATTTGTTCTTATTGATGTTGAGTCGCCATTTTCGATGCAAATGTCCAAAGTCATTTAGGTGTTGCAGATTTGCTGTTTCGACGTTTTCGTGATATGCAAAAGATGCTATTGTGATGTTCTCCTTTTTCGGTATGTCTGAAGTGTAGATCATAGACGAACTAAAAAATTAGATGAGACTCGTATATTCTGCGCCATCTATAGGAGTAGGACACTACAATACACGAAAAAATTATTTTCAATTTGATAGTTAGATGTCGTTGCATTCATGGAAAGCCTATCGAGAAAATAGTAAGTATGTATAATCATTATTATCAAAAAACCTTTGAATTGTCAACTGACACAAGGAGTGGTTTGAGACATTCTTTTTTAAATATAATAAATTTCGATATGCCTGCAAGAGTGAAGACGTGCTGTGTTATTGGATGTGAAAATCGAGATGCAAGAAGGTAATTATAAAATATATATTATATATATTCTGTTACCTATAAGAATTAAGATTAAGTTTTTCATGTATTGAATAAGTTTAGTAGGTAAAAACTCATATTTTGTATTATTGAATTCATTATTGTTAGTTTTTGAGAATGTTTTCAATGCAATTATTATATTGATTAGATATTTATGAAATAAATCTGTATTTTCAATTGGTGATCTCAGATAAATTTTTATTCTATCCAGAATTTGATTATTGATCCTCATTTCTCGATTCCAAAAGAAAATCAGATGAAAGTTCGTTGCAGGTATTATTTTCATGAAAATAAATTTCCTCACTCATCGAAAACTTGCACGAATCCATTTCTGATTTCCTTTTGGAAATTGAATTTCAAAAAACTTTTTGCCTCTTGTATATGGAAGTACCTAACCTACCTATTCAAGATGTGCACTACAGAATTCTTTTTGAGGCAGCTTTACGATACAGATTCCTTTTTCAATTGAGCTTTTTTCACGAATTAGTAATGTTCTACAAAAACAGATGGCGTTGAAGCTTGTTCTACTATAGTGTCTCATCTATTCTCCGTTTAGTTAGTCTATGTCTTGAAGTAGGACTCTAGTGGCGATCGAAGGTTGACTAGCAAAGGTAGAGTTTCAATGGTAGAAGCCACTGCGACCATTCCGATCGATGCGGCAATGGGACCAGTTGTATGGGTAAAGCATTAGTCGCGGTCGCAGGCTTTGAAATGAGATATGTGTAAATCCTTCAAAGCGGTATCCATATGACTGGTCGCATTGCCGCATCGATCGGAGAGGTCGCAGTGGCCGCTACGATCGAAAGTCTACCTTTAACAATTATCTCTAGATAAATTGTTCTACGCAAAATTCTTGAGGTGCATCCGACCGTAACCGAATAAAAAAACTGTTATAATTTTGCTTGAAAAGTACATTCCTACAATACATTTACCGAAATTTTCAAACATCAAAATGAACAAAACCGAAGAGTACATTGCTGTCATAGGTACATTAATCGAAATTGGCGAAGATAAAAATAGACTGCGATAATAGGAGAAGAGGAATTCAGACATGGAACTGAAAAGAATGATCCACAATATGTTCGGCCATTTCAGAAAAATCTGATAAAAAGCAGAGTCCGTTGTGCGTATATTAAGGAAAAATATCATTCTCTAAGGAAAATAAGGACTCGTTCGTCACAACTCGTGAAAACGATGGTAAGCGCGAGAGTTGACATAAAAAAATTCCATGACCGAATTTGTATATCTCTATTCGGTAAAGTCGTTTCTGAAGGAAATCTGGCGAAAAGCGTTCTGGTTGTCGAGAATGTTCTGGAAAAACTAATTCTGTAAGAAAGTTGGGTTTCACATTTCGTCACATGTCGGCAGAATCTGAAAAGCTTTGAATGTTGACATATAGAATTTCAAGATTCGAGGTTTGAATCTACATTATACTCAGGCATGTCCGCTAGAATTGATGAAAGTCATTTTCTTTTTCGGAAATGCGTGGAGAAAATATCACTCTTCAAAGCTATGAGGTCTCATATATTGTCACAAAAGGCTTTTCGATTTATTTTGTTTTGTGATACCGAAAAGTTCTTGAGAAAAAATATCATTTCCAGAAATATTATAATTTTATGATGAAATTTGGCTTTTATCCTTTTCACTTATCTGGCATTTAGGTTTTTGGGATGTGATTATTTCTGGAAATTACCAACAGAAAAAAAATTGGAATTGTTGAACAGCTTCATTCAGAAAATTCAAGAAAATTTCGGATCTGATGATTAATAAATTGAATGAACCACAGATGAATTTGGATATTTGTAATCAATTGATACCAATTAGGTTTGAGGATGTTTGTTCGCATTGCAATTAGAAGAAATAACGACACTAAACCTTCATCATTACATAAATATAAATATAATATGTAAATGATTCTGATCGCCGTGAAACACCGTCGCGATACCGTAGAAGGTGAATTATGCTGTTATTTCTGGAATCGCAATGATTTATGTCCTTGCCAGTATCCTCTGTAGTGACTTTAAAGTTTTCATGTTGTTAGAACATTTTGCATGTATTTGTCGGTATTATGGTTTCTTCTCATCATATTTTCCTATTTCTCAAATTTTTTCATGATCACGAAATTTTCTGTAACTTTCTGAATGTTTAATTTTATTTGTCACCTTTGAATCATTTTCAGCACTCTGAACACAATAGAGCGAATAATTTTGCAAAAATCCAGATTAACCTCAACCTCAATGCCGAATTTTCGATAAGATCAGTTCCACCTTTCGAATTTCCTTGAAAGGATGCAAAACTTATATGGGTTTCACACAAAAAAAAAATCAGCCGATCAACAATTCGATTCAGAGTCAATAATTATTGGCTAAAATGAACAGACCTTTTTCTTGGAGATAACGAGATACAATAAAAACTCAGAAGTTCAGAAATTGTCATTTCCGAAAATTAAAGTTGAAAAAATAATTCGCGTTTTCTTTAATATCTTTCGACTGATTCCAAATAATTGCATGAAAGTTGGTACTTTTCTAGTTAAAAAAGTTCAAGTTTCTAGGAGCAACCGTTTTGGAGAAAAACGCACTTAAAGCCAAATCCATATTATTGTAATCTCTAAAACATGTAGAAACAAATTTGTAATAATTTTAAATTAAATATTTTTTAGAAGTAACAATTTAGAACAAAACAGAATAACATAATTTATCGTTCCCAAAAACCCCTGTATTCGAAATTTCTTGATAGGATTTCGAAGCAGTCAAAACGTATTAAAGAAAACGCGAATTATTTTTTCCACTTTAACACCCTGTATCTCGGAAACGAAGCATTTCCGTACCCATGTTCATAGGAACTTTTCCGCTTAAAATGATGTGATCTATAGCCCATTTCAGTTTGTCGGAAACAAATCAGAACACCCTGTATGTATGAGGTTTCATATGCTTTGAAAATTTATGTTTTCTTTCAGGCGGCTACAGACCATCGAACAAAGCTTAAGACATGTTCGACGACATGCTCGTGAATATGGAAATTTCACCATGCATGTACATAATATCATGTCTTGAGCTCTGTTTGATGATCTGTAGCCACCATTGCACATTTCCGAAAACAAAACAAAAATCCATCAATTTTAATGGAAATGCCAGCGCATAATTTAGATACATACATTGAATATTGAAACTCTATATTCAAGCTCCCCAGAATGGTAATTTCCAAAAATAATTCACATCCCGAAAAATAAAGCATATGAAACTATGATATTTTTGGGAATGATATCATTTCTCAAGAACCTTCTGGATAATAAATCAAAAAGCCTTTTGTGACAATATATGAGACCTCATAGCTTTGAAGAGTGATATTTTCTCTACGCATTTCCGAAAAAGAAATGACTTTCATCAATTCTAGTGGACATGCCTGAGTATAATGTAGATTCAAACCTTGAATCTTGAAATTCTATATGTCAACATTCAAAGCTTTTCAGATTCTGCCAAGATGTGACAAAATGTAAAAGCCAACTTTAATACAGAATTGTTTTTCCTACATTCTCGATAACAAGAACGATTTTCGCGATTTCCTTCAGGAATGACGATACCAAACGAGATACACCAATTCGACCATGAAATTTCAATGCCAACTCTCAGGGCTCTCCAGCATTTTCATGAGTCGCGACGATGAGACCCCACTTTCCTCAAAGAATGACCGATTCCTCAAATATACCCACAACAGACTCGTTTTTGATCAGATCGTTCAAAAAGGGTCTGACCATATTGCGCATCCTTATTTTCAGATCCATGTCCGAACTCTTGTTCTACTGATATTGCAGTCTATTTTGATATTCGTCAATTTCGATGACAGGTATGTACCCTTTATCGCGAAATTATAATAATTTCTGTAAAACACTTTATTTAGAGATACATTTTTGGTGAACGCCACTGGAGTCTGGCTTCGAGGCTCACAGACGTTTCGGCAAAAAAACAGCAGTGATTTTCGTTTCGTCTTTTGAAAGTCATAGTCTTCAGTACGAATATGCTATACGAACTAAAAATTATATGTTTCTCCCTGTCGAAATAGTTTTTGGTACTATTCAATACATATTTCAATAAGGCTTTCAGATTTGATGGCTAAAGAGAAGTTTTGCAAAGAATGTCAAAAAATTTGCACAAATCAAGAATATTTTCTAGATGAATGAATATCTCAGAAATACTAAAAAAAAAGGTCAAAATGAAGGGGACATTTCATTTTGCCAAGACAAAGCAATGCATCACCAAATTAATCTTCGACTAGGTGCGGAGATTTGCGTGTCTAGGTATCACAGGAGCAATAAGAACACATCTTTCTAGAGGTCTGCAGTTTATTACAGACCTCACCACCTCCATCTTATGACATAGACTCCATACGAGTTCATCTTAGTATATCCAGAGAGTGTACAAACAATGGGAAAATTAAAACGCTAGACAGAAACAAGGACTATGAAACAAGCCACCATTCTTTACTGGGAAATGCCATCAAATAACATCGATGACTCGAAAACCGACACCGGAACAGGAGCAGGGGTATTTCAGCCAAGAACGAGAAATTCTTCACCATGGGGTTGTTATCCAAGCGCATTTCAGAGCGGAAAGACAAGCAATAGGAAAATGCGCTCAGAACAACTTAGAAAAGGCTAACGGAATTACGACAGCAATACACACGGACAGCCAAGCGGACATTGGGCTGTAAACTTGAACATTAGTTCAAAGGTTGTGTGTGAGTGGCTAGGCAAGAACATAATCTCCTTGGTGTAGATCCTTCTCGGAAATAAAAGGAAACGAGGAGGCAGGTGATCTCGCCAAGAAATCTTTGATTCCTTTTCTAGTATTACAATACTTTCGAGGCATAGGGTAGAACACCAACGAAAAAGAAATTCTCGAGGACGGAAGAATACACTATGGCTGAGTTCTCCTGGCTCAAAGCACTGCAAAAATTCCAATGTAATACTGAGTTATCAAAAATCCTTCCAGGGCTTAGTAAGAGCAGGCTGCACATCCTCGCGTGGCACTGGGACATCCGGACACCGATGAGTGTAGGATCTGTAGAGAAGAGGACAAAACTATGGCGAGGACTCCATCAATTAAATTCCTGGGCATCGGACACCAACGCAAAATGAGTTTGGGTGTCTCGGTTGCTTGCTGGGTTTCTTAAAATTCTGGGACTGGACGGCAGATGTTATACCCAAATCTGAAAGCAATGGGAGCACAAAAGACCTGAAAGTGCACGATATACCCATCTCAAATCGAGTCTATTATATTATGCTGAATAGTAACAGTATTTCATAACGAAAATACGGGGTCTTTATAAATAATTGTAACATCGTAGGTTGCTTTGGAAATTTTTTGTATTATCTTTTCTTACACATTCTCTTCAAATTTATAATTCCAGTCACATTATTCAATTTCTTTCGGAATTACCAGCATAAAATCACAATATCGTTTGTTTAAATTGAAGTTTACATCAAATATAAATATTTATAAAAGTCCAACGCCAAACGCGCTGTTATAATCATTTATAGAGACCCTGTATTATACAGGGTGTCCCAAAACTCGACGTCAACCCGGAACCGGGTGAAAAGGCAAGTATATATATATATATATATATATATTCTTTTGAAATCAAGAGCTAACATAATACAATACATAAAACAAAAAAAAGGGCAAGTAATGCTGGTTGTCAGAAAAATATAAAAAAAATCTAAGTTGCATGATTTTAAAATAATGGGCATTTCAAAAAACACGCAAAATTCCATACCCTGGGACAGTCCTGTTCCATACCCTGGGACACTCCTGTTGCCACAAATATCAACTTTTTCCAACTTTTTTTTGCTGTGTAACCTTGAATAATGCTTGTCCAAACTGTAATCAAAATTTGGATACCTGCTGCTCTAGGTTTCATAAAAATAGGGCTTGCTTCTCAGAAAAAAAATTCAAAAAAAAAAAACAATTGTCTAGTTTCAACTGACTGCATTGAAAAAAAAATGTACTACGCAAGTTTGGCATGTTTTGTCAAAAGTTGGCGCATTTAGTAAGGATTCCAAAATGGTATAATACTTGTTAAATTGTAGCTGCCTTTGAATACACTTTTTCTTAAATTGCTTCCCAGTAAAAAAAGTCCAATGGATTCAAGTCCGGTGAACGGGCCGGCCACGAGTTTGGACCAGAACGGCCGATCCATCTTCCGGGAAAAAATGTTATCAGAAAAAAAATTTCCAGAGAAATTTCTCCGGAAAAATTTTCTGGAAAAACTATTTTCTCTGGAAATTTTTTTTCTGGTAACATTTTTTCCCGGAAGATGGATCGGCCGTTCTGGTCCAATCTCGTGGCCGGCCCGTTCAGCGGACTTGAATCCATTGGACTTTTTTACTGGGAAGCAGTTTAAGAAAAAGTGTATTTAAATGCAATCGAAAATAAATTTGAACTACGGTAGCTACAATTTAACAAGTATTATACCATTTTGGAATCCTTACTAAATGCACCAACTTTTGACAAAAGATGCCAAACTTGCGTAGTACATTTTTTTTTCAATACAGTCAGTTGAAACTAGACAATTGTTTATTTTGAATTTTTTTCTGAGAAGCAAGCCCTCTTTTTATGAAACCTAGAGCAGCTGATATCCAAATTTTGACCTTTGACAGTTTAGACAAGCATTATTCAAGGTTACACAGCAAAAAAAAAGTTGGTAAAAGTTGATATTTGTGGCAACAGGAGCGAAAAGACTGTCACAGGGTGTGGAATTTTGCATGTTTTTTCAAATGCTCATTATTCCAAAATCATGCAACTTAGATTTTTTTTATATTTTTCTGACAACCAGCATTACTCGCCTTTTCACCCGGTTCCGGGTTGACGTCGAGTTTTGGGACACCCTGTATGGCTTAAACCTTAAGATGAACCTATTCATACAAATATTTTCACTTAGATATGCACATAATCAATGTGGGCCAATATCGAAGAAACTCAAAGCCCTTCAGAAACACGTCATGATAGTACACTAAAAACTAGTTTAACAAGGAGAAACTGATGAATCCAAATTCGAACAGCATTCTTGGATCGAAGATCATAGGTTCAAGTGAATGATGCTCAAATCAATATTATCAAAAAATGAATTGTCAACTGACACAAGAAGTGGTTTGACACGTTCTTTTTGAAATATAATAAATTTCGATATGCCTGCAACTTGCAAGAGTGAAGAAGTGCATGTGAAAATCGAGATGCAAGAAGGTAATTATAAAATGTGAATTCAAAACCCAATTGAAAACTTTTTAACGCCAACACAAGGTGTGCAGTACCTATAAAAAGTATATATTTATTTTATTTTCGTAGATATGCCATCACTACCGATGAGAAAATTCGAAAAGTGTGGCTTGAGCGCATCGGCAATAGGAAACTTTTGGAATTGGAGAAATATCAAATTAGGCATGTTAGAATATGCCAGTGCCATTTTCAGTTGTAATTTAACTAGTGCAATGAAAATTATCGAAAATTTTTGGGAAATATGCTCGAATGCAAGTGCTTCATCAAATCGTATTGTGTCGCTGTAAGTTGCTGTCACATTGCCGTCACCAGTGGCGACGATAATTGTATAATTTATAATCATTGCAGGCACGTAGGAGCTGCTGGAAAAAATCGTTGCTACGGACAATGAATTTTTTAGTAAACGACGCATTATAAAAAACCCATTGTCAAATTTTCTGAGTGCAATGTCGCGATTTGGAAACGCTTCTGCTGTAGATATTGATAAGAATATAGACTATCTTACGCCAACGAATACAAAAAAGTCAAAAACGTCAGTATGGAGACAATTTCAAGAGTTTTGTGGCGAAAGAAATCACTTATTAGAACGAGGAACTACGGTGGAAAAAATTGCCTTCATTCTAAAGGACTGGGCAAGCAACATGCGCAAGAAGGATGGATCCTTTTATAAAGAAAGTGTGGTGAAAACAATGTGGAACGTGTCAGCAAAACTTGTTCAGGAAAAATATTGCAAAGATTTCGGCATTACAATAGATCCATTTAATGATGTGAGATTTAAATCGGCTAGGGGTGCACGAGATGCTGCGGGCAAAATATCACAATTTAACCCGGAAAAGAAACAGTGAAAACAACGAGTTTAGTGTTTCTTCAGTTTCAACTTCTGCTTCAAGTAACGTTGTTTCTGACCAACAACATACTTCGACTGGTTCAATCATAAATTTCAATAATTGCGTTTTTATTGTGAAAATTTTAATAACTGAGTCTAGGTTCAACAGTTTTCATGTTACTCTAATAAGTAATAAACGTTCATAATTACGTCTGCATTTATTTTAAAGGAGCTGATAATTTTGCACAAGTGCGAATTATCGATAATTTGCACTAATGCAAAATTATCGCCTAATTGTATGCTCATTGGCTAAAACAACAATAAAAAATCAGTCGGAACATTGTTGTCTGTCGAATTTGACAGATGAATAAAATTTTCATAGTGATTGTTTCGAAAGCAATGGAAAGCTGAAAAAAGGTTCTTTGCCCTCAATTGATTTGTCAGGTAATTAACTGAAAGAGCTTTATACCGCGTAAGGCAAAAGTCTATAATAAAATTCTGCTTTGGTTTTATTGAAGTTTGTAAAAGTAATAGATAATATATTATAGGGTATACTGCAGATCATAAGTTTAGTAGGTAAATTATTAGTTTATTGATTAGATATTTATGAAATAAATCTGTATTTTCAATTGGTCATATTTCAGTTAATAAATTTTATTCTATCCAGAATTTGATTATTGATCCTCATTTCTCGATTCCAAGAGAAAATCAGATGAAAGTTCCTTGCAGGTATTATTTTCATGAAAATAATTTTCCTTTCTGATTTCCTTTTGGAATTGAATTTCAAAAAACTTTTTGTCTCTTGTATATGGGAGTACCTACCTATTCAAAATGTGCACTACAGAATTCTTTTTGAGGCAGCTTTACGATACGGGTTCCTTTTTCAATTAAGCTTTTTTCACGAATTAGTAAAAGGGCCCACTCACTAAGAAGAAAGCGCGAAGATTTGAATGCGCGTGGTACGGGGTACAGTGAAAATAGTGTGTGTATCTATGGCGTTCCGCAGTTCGCAATTATCTTCGTCGGAATCAAGATAGTTTTGATTTTTAGCATGTGCATTGTTCACCGTACGTGGAAGAATGACCAAGAACGACCGTGTATGGGCAACAAGTCTGTGCACGTTTCATATTTTTAGCAATACAGTGTCGGGTTCGCTATTTATACATTGGACATTTTTTCCTAAATAACAACACACGCCACTGTCATTAACATCAGATCTTTTTTCGACGTCATCTCACGCTTGTCGCACATCCTCACTCAACAAGCAAAAGTGTCTGTGTGTGGGAAATATGAATGTACACGTTTACTTTACAGCAAACGTGCAGATACTTAACTGCGATTCTTCCTTCCTAGTGAGTGGGTCCCTTAATGTTCTACAAAAACAGATGGCGTTGAAACTTGTTCTACTAGTGTCTCATCTATTCTCCGTTTAGTTAGTCTATGCGTTCAACCTTTTAACTTTTGCCCTTTTTGGAAGTAAATTTTTCATTATATTGATAGGCTATAAAAATATTCGATTCATATTCTGAAAACATTTCCGTTCAATTATTCTATGTTTCGATGTTCATATTTCATAACCGCTTGCTTTTTCCATTAATTTTTCATAAGAATTCTAATGCTTTCCACTTATACACACCTGGGAATAATGAACAATGCTAAATTCATTATTCCCTATGAAATTTTTCAAATATTGATCTCTATAGGAACATTGAAACATACCATAATTTTTCTACTGATTGATCATAATGATTCGAATTAAGATGGACTAGATAATTAATACGTTGAATTGAGAAGTGTCACTTGCAAACGCGTAGTGTCGATAAACTTTTATCCGAATACGCCAAAAATGTAGGTTCGTCCAATTAAAATATAATTTGTGTTATATTCATCGTTCTTGCTTCTTGTATTCAACGTTTCGGCCAGCATACGCCAGCTATCTTCAAGACACTAAATCCCCAACATAATATTTCAATAAAAGTTCCATCATCAAGAATTTTACGCCAGATTCTTTGAAATTGCCTAGTCGCAATAATGGCTATTATTCCCTCGAAATATTACTCACTTTGGAATAATTTCTATTACATTTAATTGACTCGTGGTTTGATCTATTCTTTCCGTCGACCTCGATATACAATAATTAATTGATTCAACCGAAATATAATAGTTTTTCGAATTGTTCATCGAAAGCATCAACATAAAAGTTGACATACTGATATGGTTCTGAATAAACCATCAGTACAGTGTAATCAATTTAGATTAGAGAAAGTAGAATTTGTAAATCGGTAGGCTGGAATGAAAATAGATTGTGTTACCATGGAAGAGAACTGCCAGTCAGAAGAAAAATTATTAAAGAAATGTCGCGAAAATAGTTATTTTTGAGTATGAATCCATCCTGAAAGAGTTATAATTAATATACCATATCATGCCCAACGCGTGGCTAGTTGCTTACATTAATAATATAATTCAAATATGGAAAATAAGGAGCAGAATATGTTTGGGAAAAAAGATAAATTGAATTATGGAAGGACTGGAAGTAAGAATGGAAAGGAATATAAAAAAAATGGAAGGAAATGAAGGAAGATTCGAAAGAAGGGAAAACAATTTGAAAGAAAATATTTCAAGACATATTTGTGAAAAAATTGTCTGATGAAATGGAAAGAATGGAAGAGAGAATAGAAAGCAGAATTAAAAAGAAACTGGAGGAGGACATTCCAAAGAATTAAGAAAGTAGAATAGAAATTTATAATAATAATATGCAAGAAAAATTAGATTTTACAGAATACCAAATCAAATCACTGTACGATAAGTTTGATTCCAATTTGAATCAAATTAACGAACAAATCATTAGAAAAGATTACTACTATTCGAAGAACCGCCAAAAAAGGTATAACGAGAGACAATATGAAAATATATAAATTTTATTTCCATTCGTAAAAATTCATTCAAAATTTCACATGGTTCTTAATAAACCATCAGTGGCACTGTGATCGATTCCAATTATAGGAGTTAGAATTTGTAAATAGGAAGGCTGAAATAAAAATTGTTTTTGTTGGAATAGAACTGTGTGTCAGCGGAATAAGAATTAATTAAAAAAAATGTCACGAAAATTCTTTAATTGAATCCTCCCCGAAGAGTAAATATAATTGTACTACCATAACAACACATTATCATGTCAAATTCATTGATTGTGGAAAATAAACATGTTTCCTCCTTATTATGAGGTGAACTAAGGTCGACGAAAAAATCTTGTAACAACCGGTTTAGCGATTATTGATCTCGAAGATCGAAATATAACAATCATAACAAATTTGTTAACATCAAAGTCTCTTCAACGACAACAATTTCTACATTTGATTTATAAATTATTTTATGATGTATGTAATTTTTTTTGAAAATTCACAAAATGAATAATCTCACTGAAACAATTTGTCTTAAGTAGTACCATAAGGGCATCTGATTATTTCGAAAAGAAACTAAAAAACGTTGAGTAATATCTCAAAAAGAAGCAGGAGTGGTGATTTTTGTAACTGCACAAATGCTTTTTGTAAAAAATAACAGTTTGCATTGTGTTCTTTCGATTTTTTCACAGGAAAAATAAGATGCCCTAATGGTATTTGTTGGAATTCAGAATTCTTAGTTGCCTTTGAAATTCATATTTTTATCAAGTTTGTATTAAAAAAAGAGAGTTGACAGTGACAATAATGAAAATTGACTAAGAAATTCGTCTTTTTATACTGTTCAGTAAATTGACTAAAACTGAACAGTATTCGACAAGACTATTATATAAGTGACAGATTATTCTGCGTGCATTATGTATAAGTATCAATTTGACAAAAACTCTTAGGTTTTACCGAGGGTAAACTCGAAAAAACTACTGACAGCTGCTGCAATACATTTTTTGCATCTGAAAACCATTCGTAATTCAAAATTGCGCATTTTTAAGTGGTGGAAATAACGGGTGGGCCATCTAGCGTTTTAAATTTGAACTATCTATATTTCGACATTGAAACGTCAAATACCATTCGGAAAGTGACAGATATTCAGTAAAACGTCTAAATTTACGAAATGGGTCGCTATTCGCTAGAAGAAAACTGGGAAATATTGAAAACTTTTTTCCAAAGTGGTGAGTCTTCAACCCAAACTGTGAGACGAGGCTCATTTCCACCTCGGTGGTTACGTTAACAAGCAGAATTGTCGCATTTGGGGCACAGAAAACCCGCACGTAATCGTTGAGAAGCCAATGCACCCAGCACGAGTCACTGTATGGTGCGGATTTTGGTTTGGTGGAATCATCGGCCCATTTTTCTTCGAAAATGAAGAAGGAACCGCCGTAACCATCAATGGTGAGCGATATCGCGCAATGTTATCTAAATTTTTCTTCAAGCAAATTGAAGAGGAAGACTTGGACAACATTTGGTTCCAGCAGGACGGCGCTACGTGCCATACAGCAAACGCTACACTCAATCTTTTACGCCCTATCTTCGAAAATCGCATAATCAGCAAAAGATGTGATGTGAATTGGCCTCCAGAAGCTGCGATTTAACTCCGTTGGACTATTTTCTGTGGGGAGCTGTTAAAGATAAATGTTACGCCCACCATCCAGAAACAATTCAAGATCTAAAGTACGAGATTCAAGCTGCTGTCGCTGCCATAAGGCCTGAAACCATCGAGAAAGTACTCCAAAATTGGGTGGATCGGATAAGCTACTGTATAGTCCATTCACGAAAGGTTGAGCCGTCGGTTGGCCATGGAAATTTGACATATTCCACTGTGTATACTAAAATTTTAGGTTATGTTGTTTTATTTTTTTGTCAGATTAATACGCAATGTTGTCGATATTGCATAGAGTTGTCTGATAACTCGCAAGCTCGTCGGACGAGGCCCGGGTACATTCGGCAACGTTGACTTATTTTTACGTTATGTCAGCAAATACTGCCAACTTCAGATAAATAAAGAAACGCCTACTATGTGCTCAACCTTTCGTGAACGGACTATAAACTCAGCCGTGGTGGTCATTCGTCCGAAATTGTTTTCCACAAATGAATTTCATAAAACAACCTTTCAAATAAATGTTAGACCTTTGAAAAATATCAAGCCGTTTTTTTATTGAATTTTTAAGTTTAAAATTTTACATGGCCCACCCTGTAGTTGTTTAAAAAGCCACACAGTAGCCGTAGTTTTTCAGAATCACCTCAATAAGCTGGAGTGAAGCTACGTGTGCGAAACGGCCGCATCAAAGTGATGAAATTCAGCTTATTCTTATTCCATCACTAACTGCATAGTCACGACCCTAACTATAATATTAAATGTGTTAAACTCTGTATATATTTATTTATTTATCCCGTTCCAAATTCATCAATCGTGCAATCGAATATTCATTCAAAAATAAACACGACTGATGAGTTATCGTGAAAACCTTTCAATTAATTGAAAACAGATAGCCGTGATAATTCAATTAACGATTAAATTGTGGGACGCAAATCGATATTCAAACACGAAAATGTATCAACCCGATTGTATCTCTGTTCTCTAAACTTTCAGCTCGTATGAAAATATCCATAATAACATAATATTTCTTCCCGCAAACGGTCCGACTATGTCATCTTTTTGATGGATTCGCTGGATAATGGAAATACTCATGCTAAATCGGGCTATAACTCAAACTGTAAGCATCAAACTGGAATGTGGATTTATGTTCCCGATTGCATCTACACGATAAAGCTGGCCATGTCTGTTTCTAACAGCTCGTAACAATGGCGGCGTTACACCGACAGGGCACCTTCATGGATTTTTGAAATTTTTATGTTTCCGTTTTTCCCAGTTTTGCTAATCACTCAGTTCATTTTGCTCACCTATGTAGTATAGACAATTGAAAGTGCCCTGCTGGTGTAACAACACCATCGGGGCACTCCCAACGGATCTTGCCGATATTGGTGTCATTCGAAAGCTCTCGTTTTTCTCACCAATCCGTTCATTTTGCTCACTTATACTTTGAAAGATTTTCCGAAAAAAAAATTCCCGCCCTTCTGGGCTGCTCTTTCCAAAACTGAAATAAGTTCTTCTCTACGATATATCGTTATGAGTGCCCTGCCGGCGTAACGTTACACTTGCAGGGCACTTGATGTATGCAAAAACTTATTATAGAAAAAGATATACCTAAAAAAGTTAATATGAATAGAAAAATTATTTCAATATGATTGTTTCTATATATGTAGTTTTATCGTTGGAGGAAAATTCACGAATCTATGGATATATAATTTCTAAAACTCCCTTTATGCTTTTGTGAATTTGAAATCTCTTACCCTACGCCCCACATCCTTCAACTTTTTTTCAAATAGGAGTATATGGATTGTGATACATCAAATGAAAGGTAATTCGATAACCTACTCATTTCATTTGATATGTTGCAATCCATATATACCTATTTAAAAAAGAGGTGTAGGGCTTAAGTGATGAAATATTTCAAACTCAAAAAAGCATATATTATTATTATATTATAATTCCATGGATTCGGAATTCTCCCTTGGCAATAGTTAGTAAAAGAATAATGTTCCGATTGAAGTACTCGCCAATCACAAATTGTAAATTATTTCCTAATTTTTTTAATGAAAAAACGGCACAATGAATTGTGCTTTTAGCCACATAGCTGAAAAGGCAATCAAATTACCTTCCACATCCCATATTTTGGAAAAGTAAAGGAGTTCCGGGCGTATGGGGTGAGAAAAATCAAATTCAAAAAAGCATGGGATAAATTGCTTTTGGAATTTGAAAATCGTCGGTGCGAGGATTTTTGTAATTTCGTAATTTTTCGTACAAAAATTATTGGAGAGTTACGTTACCTTCTTGGCACACTGTATAGGTAAATATTGGAAGAAAGATATTATCTAAGTCTTACTCGATTTTTCGACAGTTTACGATCAAATCTTTCAGGTTAATGAACAGAAATGTGCATTTTGCAACCTCGATTTAATATCTGAGACAAAAGAAGAACGCAAACTTTTGTGAAAAAAAATATATAAATAAGATACTATGATTCCGTAGAATGTGACAAAATTGACTGAAGATTTCATACGTAACCGAGTTTGAAAACATTTTCCAAACCGTTCAAGTCAAGTTTCACGCAACATTAAAAATAAAAAAAAGATTTCGCTCATTAGAGTGTCGACTTTCTTGAGAAACATGCATGTACTAAAGATATAATATATCGAATTTTTGCCGTCACCATAAGTTGAATTAATCAACTTGGAAGCAAAATTACTAGTCAGAAAGTAGTTGCAGTTAATACACAACTTATCAATAACAATCATCTAACCAGGGTAAACAATAACTCATACACAATAATGAAATCAGACATGCTAACATGTCGTTTTCTGGAAATGATGAAATAAACAAAGGATAAATCGAATTAATTTTATGAAATTGTCGATTGTGATATTCGATCTCAAAGGCGAAAGACATTTTCCCATCTACTGAAAACTTCAGATAATGAATTTTTAATGTCAATAGGCAAATGATTGATAAATAATAAATTATGGTATATCCGATGACCTGCGCATCCGCCACTTTGTACAACACAATATTTATTGCAATAGTTTTTATGTTTGGTAACGCATGCCGACACCATATCAAAAATCATGAGAATACTGTTTCACAGAATTATTCGTTATTTTCTTCACCACATTTCAATAAATTAAGGTCGCCAAAATGAGGCATTTTCCATTTTGTAACCTATGTTTTCGGCTATAGAATAACACACTACCTGAAATACCTGCAAGGAAATGAAGAATATTCTGAAATTGAGGTGACCTGCTTTCAATTCACACGCAGTTAATCCGCAGCTGAAAACTCGACATGATAAAAACTGAATATTTCCTAATTTTCACCAATCACTAACATAATTTAATTTCTTGATTCAAACTGCTAGATTCCATGTTAATCTTAGTTATGAATTCATGAAATGACTTGTTATAACTGTGGAAGCAATAGCAATAAAATTCTAACTTGTTTCGTTTTCTAAGTGAACTTTAAAAGATTCACCCTAAAAGAAATAAATCATCGAGAACCTCAAATCTAATATTGACACAGCACTTCAACTAGAGCTGTTTTTTGGCGTTAAACCGTATTCAATAGTGTATTCAAAACTTATAAATTTTGACGTTATTGATTCAACTGGCGTGAAAATGAAGCAAATTCAAAACATATACCGAAAGATGTCATCAAAAGAGAATTGTCATGTCAAAGTGACTTCTATTTATTAAATATTTGTGTTTGTTTTGTTGCCGTTATTAATCAATTTGGCGAAGAAATATCTTTTGAATTCAATATGGAACAAGTGACTTTAGCTCTAATCAACGATTTGCATCACAAGCAGGATCTCAAAAATAATTAAGTTGCATTTCTTCATCTCATGATTTCTTTGAATTGTTCTGCAGACTGCAACAATCCTCGAAACGATATAATCGATTTCAACATCGAACAGATCACTATTATTATTGTTTGAGGACTAACTATGTTATTGTTCTTCATCTTCCACCAAGAACCAAAAAAAGGAATAAACTATTTGTTTACGCGTCCGCCATTCAAAATTACTGACAGTTTGAGTTTAAATCGACCTGTAATCGATGTTTCAAAACAGATCCAAGATTTTTAAAACATACTAGAGGTCAAGGTTTCGACGCTGAAATGCAAAGATTTTAAAACAGGCCCAATAATTTTAAAACGGATTAACGCCAAAAAAAGCTCTATATGCTATCTTAAACACGATTCAAACTCGTTTTCGACTTTTTAGAATATCAACTTCAAGTTAATTCTGCCATGATCACCTCAATTCAGCGACAGTATAGACACTCAAAGAAGGTATCGTTCGTTGGTTTGGAAATTCTACGAGAAAAAACTTAATATGAAAAAGTACTCACTTTCATCGCTCTGAGGGGCCGAAAGTATTGAACTATGCTTTTTCTTCACTTCTTCTACATTGGCCTGTATTTTATCTATCATGTCCCGTATCTCCTCCACCTATAAAATAAAATGAACGTTGAAGCTCATCATCTCACTGAAGAATTCCAAATACAGAGCAACCTTAATATAAGGAACCTCAATATAACGATTTCCTCGATTTACCGAAATTTTTGCTCATCCCCTTGATTGTCCATAAGAGTCAATGTAAAAGATGCCTTTATATTACGAACAATTTTCACCAACGACCTCAACATAACTTTTGTTATGGTATAATAATTATAACTCTTTCAGGGTGGATTCATATTCAAGAATAACTATTTTCGTGACATTTCTGTAATAATTTTTCTTCTGACTGACAGTTCTCTTCCGCGATAACACAATCTATTTTCATTCCAGACTTAAAATCAGCCCACCTATTTAGAAATTTTAACTCCTATAATCTGAATTGATCACATTACACTGATGGCTCATTTAAAACCATATCAATTCCCCTGAAAATTGTTCAAACTTCGTGAAATTTTGAATAAAATTTCACAAATGGAAATTCCATCTATTTTCCTCAATAATCATTATTGGTTTTCATTCTTTCGAATCTTTCTTCATTTTCTTACATTCTTTCTATATACTTTTCCATTCCTACCACCAGTCATTCCATAGTTTTTATCAATTTATCAATCAATTCATCATTTTTCCAAACATGTTAGTGCTTCTTATTTTTCATATTTGAATTATATTATCAATGTAAGCAATTAGCCAAGCGTTGGACGCCGAATTGATATGGTATATTAATTATAACTCTTTCAGGACAATTCATATTTAAGAATAACTGTTTTCGCGACATTTCTTTGATAATTTGTCTTCCGACTGACAGTTCTCTTCCATGGAAACACAATCTATTTTCATTCCAGCCTACTAAGATCAGCCCACCTATTTAGAAATTCAGATAATTCCTATAATCTAAATTGATCACACACTGATGGTTTATTTAAAACCATATCGATCCTCCTTTGTTTACACTTTGTGAAATTCTGAATAAAATTTTACAAATGAAAATAAATTTTATATCCATATAAATTCCATCTATTTTCTGTAATAATCATTATTGGTTTCCATTCTTTCGAATCTTTCTTCATTTTCTTCCATTCTTTCTATATTCTTTTCCATTCTTACCTCCAGTCCCTCCATAGTTTTTATCAATTTATCAATCCATTCGTCATTTTTCCAAACATATTACTGCTTTTTATTTTTCAGATTTGAATTATATTATTAATGTAACCAATTAGCCACGAGTTAGGTGCCAAATTGATATGGTATATTAATTATAACTTTTTCAGGGTAGATTCATATTCAAGAATTAGTATATAACATTACTAGCAAGGTAAGAGGGTTTTTACTGGCGAATGGAGGATATAATTGACGAGCCGCAGGCGAGTCAGTTACCTCCTTGAGCCAGTAAAACCCGTTACCTTGCGTGTATTGTTTTATATTTTATTGGTTTCTCGTTTGTAAAAAGGTGAGATAAAATCCAAAAAAATCTCAATAATTTGTCGCAAATGTCGTAAGCTATTTATGATTATTTATGACATCGGAAAATTATGACAACTGTCAGTGGCTTTACGAGAGGGAAGTCCTTCGAGAATATTTGCTAATTTCTGACGAAAAAGGCCAGATCAAATGAAACAAGGTATGAATATCGTTTTTTAATACTTTTATAACGTTTATTACTAAAAATATTCGTTCCAGGAACGATGAAATTAGAAGGAAAAATGAAATTAGAAGCAAGTACATGAAAAGGATAGCGAATAGATACGAATAAAACAAGGTACGAATATCGTTTTTGAATAGTTTGAGAACGTTTATTGAGAAATACATTTGTTCCAGGAACTCTGAGATTAGAAGAATAAATTAAATTAGAAGCAAGTACTTGACAACTTTCAATGTAAATAATATACTAACTTGTAAAAGTTTTACAAGTTAACTGTCAATTTTACAAGTTAGTGACTTGAAAAAATAAACTTCTTGATTAATATTGTGTTTTTGGAAACTGACGTTTACAAATGAGAAACAAATAAAATTATTTTCGTGACATTTCTTCAATAATTTTTCTTCTCACTGACAGTTCTCTTCCATGGTAACACAATCTATATTCATTCCAGCCTACCTACGAGTATTTAGAAATTTTAACTCCTTTAATCTAAATTGATCACACTACACTGATGGTTTATTTAGAACCATATCAATTCTCCTCAAATTTATTGACACTGTGTGAAATTTTGAATAAAGGAAATAAATTCTATATATTTCTATATGGTCCTGTTTTATACCTCTTTGGTGGGTCTTCAAATAGTTATAATCTCTTGGCATATAAGAAACTCATATCCATACTTTCAATATCATATAGTGTTAGAAATATAGAATTGACTGTGTAATTTTGAAAAATTGCCTCTTCATTTTCTTAATATTTTATGAACGGAATTGGATTATGGTTATTCTTCCATCGAAATTAATTATAAAAGGAAAATTAAGGAATCTACATGTATTTTGTTGGATGAAGTGAATAATTTGGCCAATTGTTCTGTTGGAATAGATCGTATTTGGATTGATTTATTGAGGAAGGAAGTGACATCAGGAAATTTCAAAATCAAATAAATCAACATCTCTATAGATTGACAACTATCAATGTCAATCAGATTACAAATGAGAAAATACACAATTCTGAAGAATTTTAGAGTTTGTCTGAAGAGGTGTCTGATATAGCCACCGAAACGTTACAATATCCTTTTAATTTGTTTCATTTTTCAGTTTTACTGTTAGGCAACAATTTTTCTCAAGACCAATTTGCTCCTGACAAATAAGTGCAAAGATTTTCGCAGGAGCACTTCACCTTAATCAAACATTTTTTAATTATTTATGTTTCAGAGACTGGGAGTGAAAACCTATAAAGTTTCTAAGAAATGCAGAATCCTCCCAGAATATATTTCAATCGATATCTATCTATTTTCTCCAATAATCATTATTGTTGGCATGGGAAGATCATCCATATTATTATTGTTTTCTCACTCTAATTTCTTTCGATTATTTGTTAGTTTATTTGATTTATATTGGAATCTAAATTATTTTGCAGTGATATGATTCTGTATTCGGTCATATCTAATTTTTCTTGCATCTTATATCATCAATTTCTATTTTCTTTCTAATTCTTCTCCACTGTCATATTTTGATAATCTCAAATACTTTCCCTTAAATTATTTTCCATTCTTTCGAACCTTTCTTCATTTTCTTTCGTTCTTCCTATAATTTTTCCATTCCTTCTTCCTGTCTTTCCATCATTTTTAACCATTTATAGATCAATTCATTTTTTTCCCCAAACATACTTCTGCTTCACAAATTCTAACTCCTATAATCTGAATGGATCACACTACACTGATTGTTGTTTGAGGGCAAGTAAGAAAAAATGTTCTGCTCGTCTTGTTGCGATGACTGTTCTTCATTTAGCGTAGAAAATTGAAACAACTATATTGACAATAATCCTAAGATGAAAAAATTAGACATAGCTTATAAGTCCGCGGTGCCCACAAACACATTGGTTACGAATGTGTTCGCTCACACAATATGAGTAAGTAATGTTGAGATCAATAAAAGTACAGTCGAACTTCAATATGAATTTGAGACCAATCCCTTTCGATTTGTTATATCCACTGTAGATGAAATTTGCATAGTGTACCCAGATCACCATCATATTTTGACTTCGCGGGTGAAAGAAGGAGTATATTATTAACGAGTTATTTTCAGAAAAATCATGGTTGAAATAATGAACCCCTCAAAAAATCAAAGCGAATTTTTGGTTCGTAGTCAGATTTTGGAGCAAGCAAATTTAGAAATCGCCGAAAGGAGCTACTTAATTCAAACGATAAAAATAGAGCAGTAGAAATACACTACCCTTTTTTATGCAATGAATCAACTTTTATTCGAAAGCTTAAAACATAACAAGTGTATGCTGAAAATATAAGATGTCACGGCGTTTGAAAATTTCAATATTTTTTTTATTCTCATTTTCACAATGACATTTTCACTATCTCATGAGGCCATATTTACCAAGGTCTAGCCTAAATGAAAACATCGGTAAAAACATAAGATTGAAATAGTATATTATTTGATGAGCGGTAATGCAGGTCAAAACACACGCAGATGAATTTTGCACCACGAGCCGTCAGGCGAGTGGTGTAATTCATCAAGTGTGTTTTGAGCATTACCGCGAATTGAATACTATACTTTATCCACGACTTCTTCAGTAAAATTCGAATTAATCTGCATTTAAAAAATTCTGAATAGTTGTCAAAAGCGTTGACAACATTTCGTCCAACCGTCAAACCTCTGTACTCTGTGGTCGGGAATCAAATCAGAGTCTCTAACTAATCAAATCAAGTACTTTCGCAACTTCAAAAATTTACGTTTCCCAAAAATAAATCTGGAATGAATCGCTAGAACGTTATCTTGATAGCTGAAATAGATTTCCAGATCGATCCTACTTTTTATTCATTTTTTTGTAAGTAATTTCATTTTTCCTAGGTATTTTTATTAGCGGGTGTTATTATAACACTCGCTTTTCGGTTGATAGACATGTCTACGGTTATGTTATAGCTACTAACTGTTACACATAGAAATTAGTTTAATAATTGACATATTACTCTATAGGAGTGGATAAAATGTATTGAAATCTTCACAGGTTTCGTGACATGTTTTCAGGATATGTTTGTTTAGCTTCCGAATAATGAATCGATTTATCGCATAAAAAGAGAAGTGATTTTGGTGTATTTCAAACAATTTTAAGGTAAACCTCCATTGGCAGTTGGGTGTAACGTATGCGTTAGCATTCATTTCACTGGTTGAAAGTTGAATCGCAGTTACAACAACTGCCAACTGAATACTCTTTTGTGAATAGTCATCCCCACAATTTAGGATTGCTCGTACGTCATCAAAGCGTTATGTTCGAGCAAACTTGCATTTTCAATATTTCATTAAAAATTACTCGTAATTTCAAGTGAACAATTGGAAAATTATATATTTTACACTAGTCTCAATGATGTCACATGAAAAAGCCACATTTTAACATGCTGGATATGCGCATTTCACAATCGGTCCTCCAAATGAATTAACTGGAAAAATTGCCCTCTCGTGGTGTCGGAAGCTTTTGCGCGGTTGTAGATATTTGGAAAACGATAAATCAGATTTGAAAGTCTAGGAAGTCAGTGCTTCGATTCTATCATAGATCTATAATTACTATGGATGCAGAATCACGTGACCTAACAGAAGATCGACGACTTGGTTACATAAGAGAGAGAAAGACATATGCGATCTTATCGAAAAGGAAAGAGATGAAGCAAGTTTGTGGGCAACTTGTCAAAATCATATGGAAGATGTAAACAAATATTTATGTGACCACAGACATTGCTGTACCCACAGTTGAATATAATTCAACTGACATTGCTCATAGAACAAGTATGACATTGCCCACAATAGCTCCATCACATTCGACCAAGTGACCTCTCTTTCTTATGCGGTGTCCATTCTTATTAGGTCTATGGATTCTATTCATTTATGAATTCAAATTTCCCTTTCGAATCGCTATACCTTGAAAATTTCAAGTTGTGAAGTCGTTCCTTTCGAAGTTAATGTATCGCAGTAGTTTGCGCGTCATAATTAGTTTCCTATCTAAATACAAAATTGCTATTATGATCGGATAAGTGGATTCGGAAATATTGGAAGGAAGGTAAAAATTTCAAATTTAAATAATTACGAAACTTCAGGAGGTATTTGGCTCGTTAACAAACTAAACCGCGGCATTCAGAACCTAAATCTACAACCAAAATTTCATAGCCTTACTTCATTTGTTATGTATCAGTTTTTCAGTCACTCACCGGAAAGATAATCTTCCGATTCGGAGCTCAGAGTTTGTTGAATTTCGGCCATCCTTTTCTTAAATTTCCCAAATTCACTCGTTCTGGCACTTCTACTGCACAAACGTATAGAGTCGATCGCACAAGACAATACAATGAATACAAAATAAAAACTAAGTACCGGTTTACGGGACATCTGGCGCTAGGATGCTTAAGTGATAAGAAAAATCTGGTGTCTTTCTTTCAACGTATGTGTCGACGTATGATACAGTATGACTACAATGTATGTAAATTGTCGGAATGTGGGAGATAATTACACGTGACTGACATATAATCCACCCTTATCATTAAAGCTGACGGTTATTTTTTTAGTCAAAAATAATCTCAGTAATCAATCACCCCACAAGATTTGATACTGTATGAAATGACTTGAAGAATATTATTTTAACGACTTTCATATACTATCACCTCCATCTCCAGCGCGGGTGCGGCGACTGACGCATATTTTCGTAATTATTAAATCTCGAACAACTAGGTTGATTATACAGTGCAACTTCCCTAAAGCGCAAAATCCGCAAAAAAAATTCGTTATAATGAAAATTTGTTTCTATAGTCGGCAATGTCGCGGTCGACTTCACTGATAAATTCAAGTTCATCATTCAAACTTAAGCACTTCATTTCTGACATTTTCGCACAACTTGCACACTAGCTTAGTGGTTGGATCGAACCCAAACAGCGAGGGGTGTATTTAATACTGTTTCAGAAGGATCTCTCTGCCTGCCGTAATGATTTAGTTTAAGGTCGGGATTTATAACGTACATCCAGAAAAATTACGGAAAAACCCCACCCTTAAACCTTCTTACCAATGCCCATTCAAAGAGTGATGTTCTTTGAATATTTCGTTATATAGAGAATTTACTTCGTTTTAGACATTTTTTCAACATTACTTTGGATTCAAGGTGCAATGTCTTGTACGAAATTCGTTATAGACATTCGTTATACAGGGTTGGGATAAAGTTCGGCACCAAATTAATATCTTTAAAACGAAACGGGCGATATTTTTGAAATTTGGCATCTGAGTGTAATGGACCACAATGCATTTGATGAGCATATTCTCATTGATGAATACTTCCGGTTTAACCGGAAATGACCATTATTTTTATTTAAATGGGACACCCTGTATATTTCTGCTTTCTGATTCTGAAGAGCACTTTACTTCGGATCTGTCCATACCAGGTTCCATGTAAAAATTATCTGTAAAAAGAAGAATTGAGACAACGGATTCTTGATGAATGTGCCTTAATACATGGAGAAGTCTTGAGAAAAGTTACTCAAGAATTTGTTAATAGACTGGCATATTGTCAGGAGGTGAATGGCAAGCGCTTCGAACATTTAAAATGATTTTTTTTTAATTATTTCTGATATTTTTTTTCTACTAGTAAAAGCTGTATTTCTTTTTTTTATAGATTTTCATAAAAAATACGTCATGAAAAGCAAAAGTGTTATCTACTACAAAGTATTTCGTTTTATTTCTCACTATTGATACAAATAACAACGATTTATTTATTTGAATGGATTTTTTTCTCAAATGTACAAAAGGACTGAATTTCTTCTTCTTAACAGAGAATTTTTACATGGAACCTGGTATGGACAGATTCCGAAACAAAGTGCTCTTTCAGAATCTGCAGAAATATACAGTGTATCCCATTTAAATAAAAAAAATTGGTCATTTCCGGTTAAACCGGAAGTATTTCATTAATGCAAATATGCTCATCAGATGCATTGTGGTCCATTACACTCAGCTGCCAAATTTCAAAATATCGCCCGTTTCGTTTTAAAGATATTAATTTGGTGCCGAACTTTATCCCAACCCTGTATAAACGTTCGTTATAGGGAAGTTCACTGTAATTCATTCGGTTTAAAATTCCAAAAAAAGAAATAACGAATTTTGATTTGTCAAATGTAAACTATGGACGAATTTTCTTTATCTGGCTCCAAAATATTCACATGAATATTATACGAGAAAAGAATTTATTACATTTTGCTGCTCTTCGATTCATTTCTTAATGATTATGGTTATGATTAGGCTGGCCTTAACATAACCATGGAATCTGCTTTATAGTTCGTGTACTCCACGCAATTCTATGTGAACTCAACCTTCTGTGATAGGAGTTCGAAGTAGACCTCCCTCGCGACTCGGCTATCCGCTTGAATATAGCATACGAATATATGAAATTTTTCGTATTTGGTATATTCCGGTCCATTAGGAAAAATGAACAGATACCCATTTTAATCTTAAGAACAAACGATGACAAATTAACCACAGTGTTAATTATTCAGCAATTGATGATTCCAATCATAGTCAATACACAAATGACAATACACTTTCAACGGACGCTATGGTAACGTCAGCCTGCTTTTTTTTAATTTGTGAAGAACTGAATCGAAAAGCATGAAAATGTATAATTTTTTTTCTCTGATGTGAATAGCGACATATGAAACATTTTCGAAATTCAGCAAAAATTTCTGAGCCAGATAAAAAAACATTCGTCCCTAGTTTACATTTGAAAAATCAAAATTCCTTGTCATTTCTCGAAAATGGCTGGATAAAAAAATCAGTTATATCATATTCGAATTACTCTTAAAAAAGTGCCTCTAGAATGTAACAACAGATTTCGAATACGAGTTCAAACAAGCGAGTTATTCAGCATCAATGCAAATGACAAAATCTCAATATTTGTTCATAACTCAAAATCTATGAAGCATAGGTTAAATCTGTTTTCAGATTTGAGTGAATCGGGAAGAAAGAGGCCGAAAATGTGTCATCAGTTTTCTTCTAGCTGCTATGGTTCTCGTGATCCCTTCAGTAGACAACGAATAATTTTACTTTCATTCCATGGGATGAATGAAAGAAAAAATTGAAGCAAAACACGTTCTGTACGTGAATGTGTTGATTGTTTCTTGGAGTCGGTCTTGAACTCCAACTTTTATTCGGCAACCCGAACTTAGTAGACAGACGAAACTATCTACGGGCGTAAGAAATTAAAATAATCACCAAATCGCTAAAAGCGAATCAAACTCAGCTCGAACTGTCAAGTTGAGAGACAGCACAACAAAAAAGTTGTGGCGCGCCTTCCGAAGTTCCGGGAGGAATTCCCAAACCCGTTCCGATGGAAATAGAATTTACCGAAATAATAAACCTGGATATTCAGGGCAAAACAATTCGGGAATAATTTCGTATTCCCGCAATTCCCTAGATACCGTCTTTAAGTCTCCACGTCTCCTCTTCATCCTTCGGCGTCGGTCGCCCTACATCGAAACCGTTTTACGGGATATGAATCATTTTCTGCTCTCGGCGAGAAGCTTTAGACGTCACGGATAGAAAGTGGAACACGGGAATTTATCCCGTCTGGATGCTGGGTTCGGGCCTCAGACCAGTTGGGACTGGCGCCTTGTAATATACTCCTCCGAAACACATATTTCATGATAATGAACTTTTGGAAGTTTGCGACAACAACAGTCAAAGACTGTGAGCCTCGGAAGTTAACTGTTTTATCAATTTGCAGAAGGAATACGGTTACGTACTCCTAAATGAGTGCTGTTCAGTCTTAGTCTGCTCGTGCACCTGCACGTCGCTACTGCTAGGTTACCCCTACGATATTTGAAATGAAATACTAGCTGACGATCAGAAGATTACGCATATAATAATAACATTAATTCATGATTTGAATCATATTCTGCTCTCGGCGAGAAGCTTTAGACTTCCCGGATAGAAAATGGAACACGGTAATATATCCGTCTGGATGCTGAGTTCGTTCTCTAGACCAGTTAGGAATGGCGCCTTGTAATATATTCCTTCGAAACACATATTTCATGATAATGAACTTTTGCGACAACAGTCAAAGGCTGAAAGCCTCGGAACTCATCTGTTTTATCAATTTACAGAAGGAATACGGTTATGTATAGTTGAATGAGTGTAATTCAGTCTTACACTATCAGTTAACCTTAAGGTAATCATGAGGTGCTGATCGGAGTTGCCCACACATTGATCAGTTAATCTGAAGATTTTGAACCTGCAAGCTGCAAGCATTAGGCTGCTCGTGCACCTGCACGTCGCTACCGCCACAATCTGGGTTGCCAGGTTGCCAAACCAAAAAGCCGGACAGACCATCCAGTTTTCCCGTAGATTTGTATGAAAAAAACCTGTCACCCTACATTATTCAGAATTTTGTATCTCATTTTAATGGGTCAATGAAAAATGTATGAAAAATCAAACTTTTTCGATTATCGCGATAAATTTCATTAAATTTTAATCTATATGAAAAAAGGAAAACCTATCGTTATTATGTTAGAGCCGTGAATACAAACCATTGCACTAAAATTTATAATTTTTTGTTGTATTAGTTTTTGTCCGAATGATGTTTATTCAAGAATAATATTTTCATACAACTGAATGGAGAAGAAAGAAAGATTTACTTTTTCTTTAGACTGAAAGAGTATTTATAGATCATTAAGTTAATTTCAAAATTCAGTTATAGAAATCCTTACAACTGTGTTTCGAATTGAATTGTAAAACCAAAATTTCAGCAACAGAATCAAAATGTAACCTGTTGATACGTTTAGACCATTGCTGGCCTACGAGATAAAAGCTCTTTCAATAACAAGCCTTACAAAATCCGGACAGGCCGGGCACCCAATATTTTGGCCGGATACGCAATCAAAAATTATGACTATGTCCTGCTTTATCCTGACATATGGCAACCCTATACCCAGACGATATTCAAAACGTACTAGCGGACGATCAGAAAATTAGGAATATACACACCCAAACTCTGCAATGTAGTTGATGATGATAATTACAAGCTGAGGGAACCCCATACTATAAGTACAGGGTGTCCAGAAAGGGTATCGGGTATTTGTTTTCGCGCCATATTCAGAACGGGACGTCTGAAAGGAGCGAGAAGGGGTTCGTGGCGTCCGCCATTTTGTGGAGTTTTAGTCACGATGGAACAATACTCGGAACGCATCCCGCATTTTGCGTATGAGCGTATTATCGTAATGGTGGTTCAATAGTGACTGCTCAACGTCTCTATCGTGCGGAATATCTACACGCCACGCGACTAATGACAATGGCATTAGGAAATGGATCAGGATGTTCGAGAATACAGGTGCGACAATTAAAATTCAAAACTCTGGTCGTCCTCGTTTACTTCGCGATGAAGAAACAATTGAAGAAGTTGAGGCGTCGGTTCGTCAAAATCCGTCTTTGTCCATCCGAAAGCGAAGCCAAGTGTTGAACATCTAAAAATCGTCTTTACTTTCGATTGTAGAGAAAGACTCACATCTGAAAACCTATTAAATTCAATTGATTCAAGAATTGAAGGATGCGGACTATGCTAATCGACTGATTTTCCGAACGAAATGCTGCAGCGATTCAACAAGTCATTTCGCGAAGGGGTAACATCAACTGGCCTCCCAGAAGCCCCGAGCTTAGGCCGTTTGACTATTTTGCATAGGGATACCTTAAAAGTAAGTTTTATCAAAATAATCCGACGAATCGAAACCAGATGAAGCAAAAAATCAGGTCAGAAATGGCAGCAATATCAATATAGCTATGTGTCAACGTGTTATCGCCAATCTTCGTTCCCGTTTAGAAGAGTGCCAGCAACGCAAACGGTCATCATTTGGATAACATTATCTTTTTCAAATAATTTCTCCAATTCATATGTTAATATGAAACAATAAATTTCTTCATTGTTCACAAATATTTTTTGTTTATTGAACTTACAAATACCCGATACCCTTTCTGGACACCCTGTATAAGCCTGAGCCAGTACTGGAAAACGTTTCCTATAGAGCTAAAGGCTATACTGGAACCGCTCAGTACTAACAAACTTAAGACTTGCTCATAACAGGCCGGGCATAATTCTAGTCAAGAAGACGGATAAAAGAACAATCCTTATAGATATATAGCCATCCCAAAGAACCACAATCTACGTCGAAAATAGGCCGAGTAAATAGCAAAATATCGGGAACTAGGCTTCAGATCAAGAGGCAGTGGAAGATGTCAGGCACAAGGACCATTCCCATTCTCATATCCAATAGAACAGCAAGTGATGCAGGAGTACTAATTGAGAGAACCATTTAAGAAAATTCGTAGGTTTCGAACTTTTTTATGAGGTTTTTATTTCATTTCCACTTTCCCCGACGACCCCCCCAGAATTAGAGAAAACGCAATACCTTAGTTTTTGAATACCCCAACCCTTTCACGCAGGTTCCTTAATATTTTTTTTCCCCCTTTTTCTCCTTTAGTTAGACTCCCAATGGTCGCTAATCCTTGTTTAAAAACTGGTTGCGTTATAATGCATTTAAAAAACCCGCAAATTCCACCCCTGTGGGTTTTCGCCCTTTGCCACTCGCTTGGACGAGCTTTTTCCGTTCCATCTGTGTACACCATGTTCCCCCTAAAACACAAATTTCCGTCCTTCTCAGGACAATTTTTTTTTCCCCCCTGTCTTTTCTCTGTACCCTTTTTTTTTTTAGTTCCCTTTTTTAATGGCGCTGTATTGGACTTTCTTGTCCCTCTGTGAGCCCTCCTTCCCGTCTTTTCCTAGATTGGCACTCTCTCTGGAAAATGTTACCCTAAACATTTTTTTCTCAACTTTCTGAAAAATTATTTTCCCTTTTCCTCCTTTCTTCCATTCCCCCATTATCTCCTCTTTCTTTCCTCTCGTGGCCTCCCGTTCTCACCCCTTTTTTCCCCCCGATTTCCCGAAAATCCTTTCTACCCCCCTTTTTTTTTTTTCCCCTTCCCTTTTCCCTTTTTTTCCAATCTCCAGTTTAGGCAATTTTATTTCCTTTTTTTCTGAGAAGTAAGCCATATTTTATGAAACCTAGATCAGCTGGTATCAAAATTTTGATTACAGTTTAGACAAGAATTATTCAAGGTTACACAGCAAAAAAAAAAAGTTGGAAAAAGTTGATATTTGTGGCAACAGGAGCGAAAAGAATGTCACAGGGGTGGAATTTTGCGTGTTTTTTAAATGCGATTATTGTTAAAATCATGCAAGTTAGATTTTTTTTTTATATTTTTCTGATAACCAGCATACTTGCCTTTTCCACCCGGTTCCGGATTGAGTCGAGTAATGGGACACCCTATATACAGGTTTGGAAAATGACATCGGAAACATACTGAATTCAATGCACCAGAGAGAGAAGTTTGCCGAGCAGTGGTATACTCGAAAGATTTACAAGCGACGATTCGAGCAGAAATAAATGGTACTATGAGAATTATGTAGTTGCCTCAGTCTTATCGTTGAAAGTGGCCTAAATAAACTGGTATGGTAGGTAACTTAAAGTACTCGAATCGAGAATTAGGCGCTGCCTGACACATTGACTCAATGCGTCGGGCTGCCATGTTACCCGATTTGAGAGAGAAAACCCTGTTATTGTTCACTAGACCATCCATCGCGTCAGAAACATATCACGTACCTACATCTGTCGAGTATGGGACTGTCAACTGGACGGCTCTCTCCGATGCATTGAATATAGTATGTTTCCGATGTGAATTTCCGAACCTGTATAAAAGGGCCCACTCACTAAGAGGGAAGCGCGAAGACTTGAATGCGCGTTGTACGGGGTACAGTTGAAACAGTGTGGGTATGGCGTAAATTTGGAATGCGCAATCATCTCCGTCGTGTGGCGTGTGCATTCTTCACCGTACGTGGAAGAATGACCAAAAACGACTGTGTATGGGAACAAGTCTCTGCACGTTTCATATGTTTAGCAACACAGTGTCGGGTTCGATATTTATACCTTGGACACATTTTTCCTTAATAACAACACACGCCACTGCCATTAACATCAGATCTTTTTTCGACGTCATCTCACGCTTGTCGCACATCAAAACCAACACGCAAAAGTGTATGTGTGTGGGAAAATGAATGCACACGTTTGCGTTACAGCAAACGTGCAGATACTTAACTGCGCATTCTTCCTTCTTAGTGAGTGGGCCCCTTATCGATATTAATTCAATGAAGTGAGCATCTCCTCGTATTACAAACGATCCGCTACTGAATACTATTGGTGATCAGACGAAAAATATGTAACCAACCAATGAGTCCCAATAACTAAATTTAAAGTCATGCCATAAGATAAGATACAAGACTCAAAATTGGTAGAACAAAATTAATTCAGAATTGATATTATATATCCATTATTTTTTTTTCTTCCCACAAAGTTACTTCAGTTCAAAACGGATTGAAAGTTGTTCATCAACAAATGATCACATGCTTGCTAGAGAGTTTCAATATTGAAATAGGATTCCGACAGATTTGAGACGATCGAAACAGTTCTATTTCTACATAATTGAAATGGACCAAAGCTCCAGAATACCAAGTCAACTCAATTAATATTTGAACTCAGCACACGGTGCATTTCTATTCGATTTGGAGTTACACAGAATAATGACACAAAGGGTTTTCCAGTGGGTCCACCAGGTTTGCACCAACACTAAACTGGTTTTCATCGAATCCTCGTGTAGCTCATTCCATGGACCTAACTGGACGTCTAACTTCCTTACTGTCACGTAGAAAAAAGTGAGGCAAATGGCCGCCATTAGCAGTTTGGGGTGAACCACAAATATTTTGATGTTTTATGCCATGTGTGCTCGAATTTTGATTGAAACATAGACGTTCCTTTGAAAGAAGTGATGAAAAACGAACTCTATATATTAGTGTTCTGTGAACTCTGACATTTCGGTCTATTAAAATTATAAATATTTTCGATTCTTGTGATTAGTTATTAAACAAAATTGGTAATCCTATCATTTTAATTCGTTGAAATAAAATAAATAAAGGAATATTGGTAATTCTAATATTTAAATTCATAGAAAAAGTGACGCGCGCCGTTTGCCTCAAAATTTTTGACAGGTTCGCCATCTAGTTAGTATTATAAATCTATGGCTCATTCCCGATAGATCATAAAAATATTTAACAGATTACCCATCATCTGTTCGACTGATTCTTCGTTTGCAAAATTTCCTCCACCGTAATAACTGCAGACTTCACAGAACAGAATTTAGAATAATAATTCAATTGTTATAACCGACTCGATAACGTGAGCTCAGCGTGGAGGTAGAAAATCGTTTTTTTTTTGAAGGATGACGGTAGATTTTTGATGATTATAGGGGCGTTTCGGTGATCGATTAAAGATCGTCGAACCGATGTAACATTTTTTTTCTTTTTTTTCGAATTAATTCGGAAGAAAAAAAATTTCGCGTGAAAACCCCATTTTTTTTCGAACGATTGTATCGGATTCGATCGTTATTTTTATGTGCCAGTTTGATTTTTACGTTCGAGAGATCGTTTAAATATTTCGAATCGGTCGAATTTAATTTTTTTTTCGAATATTCCGCTCCCGGACGAAATAACAAATTTGCATATTACGATCTCGATTATTTCTGACAAGTGTGAAGAAAAATGACTTTGTCGTTCGATCGTTCTCTCCTTACAGTAAAGTCGTCGCGCAGTGCATCGTGTTTAGTGCGTGTATTCAATCGAACGTCGATATCAAAAACGACCCAACAGCAGTAGAATCAATTTCTATTTCGAATAACGATAGTAGAAACAATTATAGTTGTAGATTTGGCATAATCCCGATTCTACATTTCAATCCTTCCAGATTTATGATGGCTTTCATAAAGCTTGATCGATCGATCATATCTGTTTATGTCGATTGTTATGACGAAAATTGATTATTTCATTATATCAATCAACGTGAACAGGTTGTGAAATGAAGCTAATTTTTTGTTGTGGAAGAAGAACAAGGGCAGGATAAATGGATAGTTGATAATTCAAAAAATTAATTTGAGTTCTTGTTTCATCCAAATATATTCGATCAGTGAAAAGTTCTGATTGTTCTATTTCCTGTGTAACTGAACTGAAATTTAAGACAATTTTTTCCACATTTTATACGTTTCGCCTTCGCTTCGATGACTTCATCAGAATACACCTTACCAGTTTTTTTGCATTGCATATAAAAGATTTTAACAGCTGAAGTACATATGTTCCAGGTTGTAGAGCAAAATAGTACTATAATATTTGAGATTTGTGCCATTTTCATTGTTGCCGTGGGTAATATCATAGGAAAGTTTTTCAGGTTTAAGTGTGGAGCCTTTCAGTGTGCCATATATTTGGTTATTACGTGTCGGAACTCGGAATTCTGCTGAAACGAATATATCTATTGCATCAGTGGATTCAATAGGGGTTTTCGGAAACTCACTCGATCACTAACCCGGATTGAATATTGACAGATAAACAGTTCATTTGCTGTCAAAATTCAACCCCAGTTACAGATCGAGTAAGTTTCCGAAAACCCCTTAAGTTATAGAAAAATAATCTGTGAAACGATATTTTTCAATACAAAAATCCTCCATGGAAGTATTCCAATAATTTCAATAAAACTTCAGTAAATGGAAGAAAATATATGACACTCATACTTCCACTGGTTAATTTCCTAGTGGCAAGATTCTGCCGAATTTTGCGTCATTATTTCCCCTTGACAATTTTTCGATTTGATCAGATGTGTGTTTCCGAAAATATCGGAAAAACTTTATATGTCACGACGCACTAACTGCATCCGTTCGGGAGCTATCGTGTTCACGGACGGACGTACATAATAATTTTTGACCTCTCAAAATTTGAAAATTACAGACACTTGGCCAAAACTATAGCACATTGTTCCCATAGGACAGCACGCAAAAATTGTTAGTCAGAGAACGCAAGCCTGATATATTATTTCAATATCGAAATAATTGGGATAAGATTTGATGTAATCGGCAATCAGCTATTATTCAGCTATCCTACAATTTGTCTAGTGATTTTGTGCCCTAATCACCTTACAATGGTAGAAATTAATCTATTCCAGTTGAATGAAACTGCATGAGTTCTTTTCATTGTTGTCACATTGCGTTTATGCTAAAATCACATGAGTAATATGTATAACATTTTCATAACCAATTTGCGCGAATTTTCCAATTCCTCGAACACAAGAATCGTGTTTCCCATGAATAAATGATGGGTGTGTTCAATCATAGGTTTTCTCCCAAGTATTTCCATTCATAGCAATTCATAGAAAAATCTATTTATACAACGATACATCATATTACTATGTTTCCTTGAGCATGTAAGGTCGAAGTTAATATCTGGGCGAGAGATTGGGCCTGCATGTAGTAATAATTTCACCGCTTATAACAGCTCACCGACAGTATTCTACATCGCTAAATAATAGTTTTCCTGTTAGACGTGAAATAAGTCAAATCGAACCAATTAAATACACGCTCTCAATTCAAATTATCATTAACAAGTCCCATTTCAAGCCTTGGCTGCCTTTTAGTACCGTCATTACTATGTTAGATATGTCTGGGAAACTACATTTGCAGATTAAAGATACGTCATAGGAAACGTTGATTGAACTCGATGCATTATATGAAATGATAAAAGTTGATAATATTTCACAGATGTGAAAACCCTTCTTGCTGCAAAAAGTGGCTTAAAGTAGGTCATCCCAATATGACAAGAAAAAAAATTCACCTCGATGAGATAGATATTTATATGTGTTGGGTCATCTATCGGCTGAAAGTTTAACCATCGGTTATTTCGAATCTTACAATACTAATGCTCGTACTTGTGTCATCATCATTGGCCATCAAAAATATACAGGGTGTCCCGGAAAATGTGGGAAATCTCTCGGATTCAGACAGAACATAAAAAATGAAGATGACAAGTTTCCATAATTTTTTTCCTAGCGCCCCTCCCTACGAAGATCCTGATAACTGACGCCACTGGATATTCATTTTAGTGGAATAAATTTCAATTACTTACTTCTTTCATTTTTTTTCGAAAACGGTTCATTTTATCGACACTGAACAAGAGTACCTTTTCTTTAGCTTAATGTTCGTGGTATCAAAATTTGTTTTTTTTAGCACCTTATCATACTGTTTAAAATGGAAGCATTAAATTGTACAACCCAGTGCGCCCCTAGTAATCTGAACAAGCTGATTGAAATTTGAGTGAGGTGATTTAGGAGGTCCTTAGTATTACTAATCATATCAAATTTTCATCAAATTATATCGAGTAGTTTGAAACTTATTCCACTAAAATGGATTTCCAGTGGCGTCATTTAGGAGGTCGTATCTTCGTAGGGAGGGGCGCTAGGAAAAAAAATGATGGGAACTTGTCATCTTCATTTTTTATATCTGAATCCGAGAGATTTCCCACATTTTCCGGGACACCCTGTATACATGTCATACATCGCCCTTAGATAGGTGGCGACGGTAGGAGGGCGGCAATGGTTGGCCCAGACCACCCTAAATACTTTTGGCCTATGCTTAAGGAAATGGTACCAATTCTTTCATCAATACCTCCACTGAAAATTCTGGGTCATCACTTAACCAACCCCCCCCCCCCAAAGCGTCGCCACTGATCTATGAGTTATACAGGGTCTTTATTAATGATTGTAGCAGCCCAGTTGGCTTTGGATCATTCTTTGCCGCTACAGAATACCAAAGTAGATTCGCTCTAACCAATCAGAGCATAGCATGATCATAGAATTCTGTGGTTTGCATAGGAAACGGCAAGATGATAATAATCCAAAGCCAACTGCACTGTTACAATCATTTATAAAGACCCTGTATATGGCATGTTATATATTGATATTTTCGTAAAGAGTTAAAAACCGGTGACTATTTTTAAGTAAAAATAAATCATTGTTTTTATGATAGGAAAAAAAGTTTATGCAATAGATTAGGAAGAAAACATCTCATCAAAAATTCAATTAAGCCACTGGATTTCCATAAAAAAGTGTCTCTTTAATGTTGTCCAAATGTCAATTTTTGCTCATAACTCGAAAACAAAGCAATGCAGTTGACAGCATTGAGTTTCGAAAAATGATGATCGCCAATGTGCCATCCATTGTTATCCACGTTTTTCTCTCAGGGTTAAAAGTTGTAACTCTGGTATCACGAATTCTGGCCACCCTATACATATGGCGTCAAATCACATCTACAAAAATTCGCAGAAGAGTTAGATATTCGTTGAATACACATTCTGCTCGTCAAATCATAAAGATCTACCGGAGTTGAGTTTATTTCTTCAATATCGGAAGCATTAGGCTCGGTAAATTACAGGGTTTTCCTTTTAAGTTGGCCTATTAGACGTTTTAGGAGAACTAGTGAATATTTCGTTCGGAAATTTTTGGTGCAGCCTTGATGGAAGGAACTCTTCGCCTAAAATATTTTCAAGTCGACAGTGTTGCCACGTCTATCTCTAACGCATATCTACTTTCTTATTTCAAATGGAACTACCTATATTTCTTTATGTATCGATTCAATACCAATTCGCAGTATAACCCACTAAAAAAATTTCTCTGCTATGCACTGTTGCCAAGTTATTCAAAATTCCTGAAACTTTTGGCATTTGCATTGCCAGTTGGGAAATGGAATATCTCGATTATTTTTTATGCATACGGAACTAAACTCAGCAGTCTCATAGTAAAGATTCCATGCATTCATGTGGTCTATTCAGTATTTTGATACATCGTAAGTTTTTTCGAAGATATTGCTCCGAAAATGTGAAACTCAAATTGAAATATTCGAGATTTTCAAATGGCAACCCCATATTTATTTTACAGCATTCGATTCGAAATAAAAAATGAATGGCAGTCTCCTCTTACACTAACTATTTTGGATAGTTTTCGAATGAGATGAAAAATACTGAAATTTTTCAGTATTTATAGTTCATGATCTATGGTTCTGTTTACGATGAAATGGTTCTATGATTATGGCGCGAATTGTTGAAGTAGATTCTATGGTTCAAATCATAAAAAGTATTCGATGATCATGGATGTCATAAAAAAAAAGTTGACCCATAGTATTCAAACACGATTCGGGTTGTTTCACAATTCACAGGAAATGCCTTTAAAAATCGTTATTCACATTCAGCAAGAATGACTTGAAAGAAATTCCGAAAATTGTTCACTAATTATTTATTTTTGACAGTTTTCGAATGAGATGAAAAATACTGAAATTTTTCAGTTTTTATAGTCATGTTCAATGGACATAATGCTGTGTGATTATGAAGTGAATTATCGGAATGAATCCTATTGTTGAGGTCATGAACATAGGGCCAGGATTACAGAAAGTCTAAACAATTTTTGGAATTTCTTTCCGATCATTCGTGCTAAATGTGAATAACGATTGTTAAAGGTCCTACAGGTCCTTTCAATAATTTTTTGGCATTCCCCGTGAATTGTGAAACAACCCGAATCGTGTTTGAATAATATGGGTAAACTTTTTTCTATGACATCCATGATCATCGAATACTTTTTATGATTTCAACCATAGAATCTACTTCAACAATTCACGCCATAACCATAGAACCATTTCACCGTGAACAGAACCATAGATCATGAATTATAAATGTAGAACCTCGATTATCCGTGCGCGCTTTATCCGGGCGGCGGATTCTCCGTGTGGTATTCTGACAAGCTTAGAAGCTTAGAAAAATGAGGGAGATTATAAAGTGTAGAATTTACGAAGCCCAAAAATAAACAAAAATCGGTGATTTTTTCAAGCGATTTTTCAATGTGACATATAGACACTGTTCAATGTACCTTTAGACATTATTTTTAAATATTAAAACTGTTATTTCTTGTTGCATGTATCTAGTATTACGTTTTTTTTGTTTGTTTGACACATAGCTCTGTCTAAATAAATGGTTGAAAATTAAAACTAGGTCTTTGGATTATCCGTGTTTTCGATTATCCGGCGAAGGCTTGGTCCCCACTGACACGGATAATCGGGGTTCTACTGTACTGAAAAATTTCAGTATTTTTCATCTCATTCGAAAACTATCCAAAATAAATAATTAGTGTAAAAGGAGACTGCCATTCATTTTTCATTTCGAATCGAATGCTGTAAAATAAATATGGGGTTGCCATTTGAAAATCTCGAAATATTTCAATTCTGAGTTTCACATTTTCGCAGCAATATCTTCGAAAAACCTTACGATGTATCAAAATACTGAATAGACCACATGAATGCATGGAGTCTTTACTATGAGACTGCTGATTTTGGTTCCGTTCGCATAAAAATAATTGAGATATTGCATTTCCAAACTGGCAATGGAATGCCAAAAGCTTCAGGAATTTGTGAATAACTTGGCAACAGTGCATAGCAGAAAATTTTTTTTTAGTGGGTTATACTGCAAATTTGATATTTAATCGATAGATAAATGAAAATATAGGTAGTTCCATTTGAAATAAGAAAGTAGATATGCGTTTGAGATAGACGTGGCAACACTGTCGACTTGAAAATATTTTAGGCGAAGAGTTCCTTCACCCTCAGGGCTGCACCAAAATTTTAGAACGAAATATTCACTAGTTCTCCTAAAACGTCTAATAGGCCAACTTAAAAGGAAAACCCTGTATATTTCTCTGACAACCTCAAAATAAAAGGTGATTTTAATGTAAGTATACGAAATTGAACATTAATGAACAATTTTCATGTGCAATCCTCATGGCAACCGTACACAAAGTATAGTCCGTTCACGAAAGTTTGAGCGCATAGTAGGCGTTTGTTTATTTATCTGAAGTTGGCAGAATTTGCTGTCATAACGTAAAATAAAGTCAACGTTGCCGAATCTACCCGGCCTCATCCGACGAGCTTGCGACTCATCAGAGAACTCTATGCAATACTGACAACATTGCGTATCGATCTGACAATAAAATAAACAACATAACCTAAAATTTTAATATACACAGCGGAATAGGCCAAATTTCCATGGCCAACAGACGGCTCAACCTTTCGTGAACGGACTATATTCAGAAGCACTACGAGAAATGTCAAAACTCTACTGGAATATAGAAACATAGAAATTTCATTATGTCAAATGAATGTCTTGTGCAAAATGAGAATGTATTTCAATCAAAAATGTATTGAAGAAGTCGGAAAAATCTTGTTATCAACTCAGTTATTAATCTAATATCTCGAACTATTGAAATGTCTTGACTATTAGCCGCTGTCTTCAATAATCTAGTTGATTAAATAACTATTCGTATATTTCTATGTAGTAGCAAAAGAACTTAAATGAATCAATTTCAAATTATTACATTACATCCGGAATGATTCACTTAACATGAATTTCTGGAATAAACATAATATCTAGGTCTAATGTATTCAAGTCACCCTTAATGTTCAGTGAAAGTGAACAGGAAACGAGTTTATCCATGCACGTCTCGCATAGATTGCCATTCTGTGCGAGGTATTTTCCAAGTGGAGACATATTTATAGTGGAATTTAGAGCTGACAGAAATTCCTGCATAGGCCAAAGGAAGTTTCCAACCCATAAAAGTCCTTTAAATATACACACCAAGTTTCCGGAAAATTCTTCTTCGAAATTAATGTTCATTCTAGTAGAAAAATCCTCTATTGTTGTAAGCTGTTACATGTTTTGTAAGATAAATTTAGGGACTTCAAAGGCGAATAGAATAAAAGAATCGTTTTGTAACCCGTCAATACTATTGCAAAATAACTGTAGGGACATACAGAGTGACCGAATCGAAATGGGCCTCTCCTGATATCTCTCATAATATAGTGAGTAGCGGAACTGGCATGAATACGTTCGTAGAGGTGACCAGAATTCGATTGATTAGCACTGTTACTTTCAAATCAAATGATGTATTTTGATAAGTTCTACCACCTGCACGAAAACACCCTCTATAGACGTGAATTGTTTGTATTTCGTTTTCGATTTTACACAACTTTTTTTCGTTTGAACGTCCCGATGTTCAACAATTTTCAATTTCAATTTCAATATGCTATTTCACACCGCATTATTAGGTTTGTTCCAACAGCTGACTTTTGTACGGTAATTTGACGGTCACGAAACTGTTAGTAATCGATCTTATGCGCATGTCTAAACTTTGACCGTACAAGAACCGACGAAGATGTTTGGAAGGGTTGGAACGAATTTTTGACTGTTTCTTGACCATACCATATGCGTTAGATGGAAGTGGAACCATAGATAAATAAAGTTTATTTATCTACCAATAAATGAATTGAATACTCACTATGATCTCGATTACTATTGTTTGATTCATTTTGTTTTTCAGAAAATAAGTATATAGCAGAGACTCTGATTTATAGGTATTTTCTGAAAAACAAAATGAATCAAACAATAAACGAGGATCATAGTGAGTATTCAATTCATTTATTGGTTTTCAACTAACTTCTGCTTTATTTAAATAGGTTACCAAGAATATATAATTTATGCTTCCAGAACACAAACCCCTTACCGATAGAAATTTTTGATCGAATATGGGAAAACGAATAACAAAATTGTACTTTACAAACAAATTATTTGGAATTGTGTGCTTATTCCAGAGACACTGCTTGCTGTTTACATAGAGAAAGAATTTGTTCTATGGCTGTTTAATCTGAAACACGTGCTTACTCTTACTGTGACGGTCTTTTAAATCAAAAGCACACAGGACTGCGCATGACAGTCCAAACAGTACTTGCTCCAGTCCAGGGATCGAAATGACGATCACCAAACCGTTCCACTCACGGTCCCGAAGCAGGATGGAACAAAAACGAAACCGTTCTCAAACGATACATTTTCAGTTGGAACACATTTTTATCTATTGCGCAGAATCCTGACGATCATTGTACAGTCAATTCTTGAGTTGGAACAAACCTATTATATCGTTCTATTCTCCAATGCTATGTAGGGTATTTAACGCAATGACCTTGAAAATGTTACACCGATGTAGTGAAATTGCAATTTCAAGTGAAACATCGCTGTAACTTCGTTTACATCATATGTAATTCTTATAGGGAAAAAAAAGAAAATTGATTTAAAGGAACTAGTTCACTAGTTCCCGTTCACGATGAGGAATAGTTCACAATCATTCCTTCCATCTGTATTCTTCCATTAAACTTTAGTTAATTGATGCGGTATAGATTAATTTCCTGTCAAAAACTAAGGAATTTTTATTTCGCCTTCAAAACTGCCAATAATGTAAAAAAATATCAATATAGTCTGTCATATTATCCATATCAATTTTCCTAAAAAGTACCAAAATTCCCTGAATCGGAAGAACCCCCCTCCTTTCGTTCCCTACACGGAATAGTTCGTGAACGAAATAAGGATGATTCACATTATCAGACATGCAACGACACGGCACGGAACGACAAAGACACGACAAACCATTCTTTCTATATAAATAAATACTGATGTACACACTAACAGACAACGACACAGCAACGACACGTAAAGGAGCGACGAAGCGGACCGACATTCTTGGCAAGAATGTTTTTCGTGTCTGTGCCTGTACGTGACGCGTACTTGCTGGAGAGTGTGAACAGTTTATTTGGATTTTCGCGATACTTCAGTGAAATATTGGTGAAATTTTCTTTCGTCGTCTACCAGTTCTTTATATAAAGTATGATATTCTCCTTCAGTTTTACGTTTTTGTAACATTTTATGCACGCATATCGTTTTTGTTTCTTCTTTAGGCTTCGTCATCTTCATCAAGCAATACAGCCATTATGGCTAGATCTTTATTGGTAAAATTTCTAAACATGACACACGAGGGTTGCTCACTTTGTAGCACTACGCTTCTAATTTGTTTCGCAAAAACTAATTCATTACAAACAACCCGTCGAGATGTCGAATACGTATCGTATAATGTGAATTGCTGCCGCAACTATCGGGTCTTTGTCGTTTCGTGCCGTGTCGTTGCATGTCTGATAATGTGAATCATCCTCTACACAGCTCTACTTTGAACTGAACGAACAAGTGAACGATACCGTGAACTAGTTCCTTACACGGAATAGTTCGAATGAACTACACACATCTACTGAACGAAACGAGCTGGTGAACTATTGGTTTCGTGCACGTTTGACAACTGACAGCACATCGGAGGTATAACAACCCCACTTTTTCTCATGGACCTATAATACTAACTGGACGTCGAACTTCCTAACTGTCACGTAGAAAAAAGTGAGGCAAATCGCCGCCATTTGCAGTTTGGAGTGAACCACAAATATTTTGATGTTTTATGCCATATGTGCTCGAATTTTGATTGAAACATAGACGTTACTTTGAAAGAAATTATGAAAAACGAACTCTGTATATTAGTGTTCTGTGAACACTGACATTTCGGTCTATTAAAATTATAAATATTTTCGATTCGTGTGATTAGTTATTAAAATAATGTACCATTATGATGATTATACACAATAGATTCCTCAAAACGGTATAACCTCGCTAATTCTAATATTTCAGTTCGTTGAAAAATTGACAACTCTCAAATTAGTCAATTTCACTCCAAACTGCAAATGCCGCCGTTTGCCTCAAAATTTTTGACATGTTCGCTATCTAGTTAGTATTATAAATCTATGCTTTTCCTACGTAAATCATAGCAAAACAATGAGAGATTTTGGTTTTCTCAAGTGTTTCAGTTGATTTATTGCTTCTTTGGAGTGAAAAATATGAAAATGGACCTATAAAATTGTTTAATAACATAAGTGCAGATCATATTCATCGAGGACGATATGTAGAAAAATATCAGTTTTGGGCATTCACCCTTATCTACTGCAGAAGATTTATCTATCTAATGTGTCTTATTCCGATGATAAAATGTATCCTGATATTATTATCCATCAAATCAAGAAGACAAAGAGATTAGCCAGTTTCAGGACTCATATTTGGACAAGGAGGAAATATAGAACATTATTGGATGCCAATTCACCCGTTAAAGAAAGGAGATGAAGAGTACTTGTTAATGGACAAAATTGTTGTGATAACTTAAGTTTTTATAAATATGTGCCCTGAAATCATATCACTGGATTAAAACTCATCTGGGTGTTCTTCAATTTGCAGTATATCTTTGTTTTTTATATGAGACAAGTAAAAGGTACTGCTATCTCCGCTTTTCACTATTTTATATAATATAGCATAAACATACTTACTTCTAACTATGTATTCAAAAATTTTTACAATTCTTATTAGATAATTAAGTTTTTATTTATACAAGAGACTATAATTTGTTGGTTTGTATTGAATGATGAGCGCTTTACTTACGACAAAATTTATTTTTTTAATTTGTATAATAGAAATCGTTTTCTACGTTGTGAAATTGATATTTAGTTGTTAATTTTGATAAAATCTTTCATTTTTCAATAAAATCATCATGGAATTCATGGGCTTTCATTTAAATAAACAAATATGATAATTTTCCTTCTTTCCATTTATTGAAGAATAAATAAATATCATATGATTCACTGCAGCATCATTCTTTGTTTCCACTGAATAACTGATAATATCAGCATACACATTTTATCTCTGAAACGAGCCAAGTTAGATGGATAAATATCTTCCTTCTACAGTTGACAAGGGTGAATACCCAAAACTGATATTTTTCTACATATCGTCCTCGATGAATATGATCTGAACTTAATAAACAATTTGATAGGTCCATTTTCACGATTTTTCAGTCCAAATAAGCAATAAATCAACTGAAACACTTGAGAAAAACCAAATCTCTCGTTGTTTTGCTATGATTTACGTAGGAAAAGTGGGGTTGTTATACCTCCGATGTGATGTCAGTTGTCAAACGTGCACGAAACCAATACCGGGAACAAGTTCCTTTCGCGGAATAGTTCGATTGAACTAGTTCGTTAACGAACTACACACTTCTAGTCTGAACGAATCGAACTAGTGAACAATACCGTGAACTAGTTTCTTTCGTTCTCTACACGGAATTGTTCATTCACTAACTACCTGAACGAAACGAATTAGTCAACTATACCGTGAACTTGTTCCTCTCGTTCTATACAAGAAATAGTTCGATTAAACTAGTCCGTTTACGAACTACATACCTCTAGCCTGAACGAAACGAACTAGGGAACAATACCGTGAACTAGTTCCTATCGTTTTCTACAATAGTTCGATTGAACTAGTTCGTTCACGAACGTAAATCCCTTTGAACATTTTACATAAAGATTTGATGCATTTCATTTCGAATATATTCAATAATTATTACAAAAACATCGAAAACATTCAAGAGAAAGACCGCCGTTCTTTATGGTGAGTTTGGCACTACCGCAAATTCATTTGCGCGAATGTGACACAATGCCTACCGGTAATTCCCGCTATCATTATCTATCTCACTTGCCAAAAGACTTTGCGGTAGTGCCAAACTTACCATGAAGGACGGCGGGATTTCCCTAGAATTTTGTCGATATTTTTGCGATAATTATTGAGTATATTTGTAATAATATGCATCAAATTTTTATGTAAAATGTTCAAAGAGGATATTAACCTAATAAGGCGGTAATTCAGTGTTTTTGTAGTGAAAAAAGTAACATTTTGGTAAAATATTTTTCGAACTTTGGGGGGGCATATCTTCTAAATTAAAATAGATCGCCACTTGTTTTATCACTGATAGTGTTCACGGAGCCATTTTGAATACAATGATACCGAAATTTGATGGATATCTACTGAATTCCAAAATTCAAACAGTTTTAATTTTTTTTATGTTTCACCAAGCAACGAAGTCATTTTATGTCGAAAAATGGTGGTGGACACATTTATAGAACACCGAAAATTATACGACTATAGTAAAGTTATATTTTTTTCCAAAAATCGATTTTTCGGCTGAGATTCATAAAAAATATTCCTTTCATAGCAAAGAACCAAGATAAAAATAATTATTGAATAATTTTAGATTTCACTATGGAAAAAAAATAAAATCAAAAAACTTTTTTGAAAAAAAAAAGTGTTTTCTACAAAAAGTTGCATATTGACCCCTGCTTCAAATCTGCGAATTATTACTGCAAGACTGGTAAATATTCAGCGCTGAATTTCAGTTGACCCTCGTACAGTACGTCTAGAGATGAGGACATCGTTATTTTCAAACATTGCAACATGAATTTCAACCTAGATCAGGATTCGCGAAAAAAAATATTAGCATGCGAACAATGATAGGAAGCGAATGAGCTCATTAGATCGTACTTAACAAACAGGAAAATTCGTAGATAATATAAGTCAGGAGATAAGGAATTCTCCGATTCAGGGCTAACGGAATACATATTGTTGATCAATTATTCACGGGACAAAACAGGGCTGCCATAAATCAAAAATTTATGCTGGGAAATTAGTAATAAACTTGGCTTGAGATAATGGTTTTGGAGGAATCCATTAAGATATGAAATTCGGTCCCAAATAAATATCTTTCGAGCAACTCGATATCAGAGTAGTTTAGTAAATTGATTTCAAAAGATTTCGTTGAAATCTGGAAACAGTACGAATACACCCTAACGTATTCATATAGTTTTGTCCGAATGTCTGTTATTTTAGCATTTAAACCATGTAATTTTGTCTCAACGTTGAAGAACGTAAGAGTTGTAAATTCCAAAGGTAAAGATGACAAACTTTTCTGGGTGGGTTTCTTTCGTAATAGACCTTATAGACTAGGGTACATGATTTTAGAAACAAGAAAATTTGGAGTAGAATGAAACCCACTGGAAAAGGCAGAGGTCGGGAAGTGATAGGGGTGATCCTCAAAGAAAAAATTAGATGAAAAAGTTGGAGGCAACAAATAGACCTACATTGTGCCAATGTGTTTTACATAAAAAAGGTACTCCCGCTCTAAAGTGAACTGTTTTCGAGAAAACTAACATTTTATGATAAAAAATTAAATCTGTTGTAATGCCTGCATTTAAGCCAACTGACGTAATTTCGAGCAATTCTTGTTTACTATGGTTACTAAAAATAATGGAAAGCAACTTTGCAATTTGAACTAAATTCGACCTAGTTCAAATTTTGTTGAAATTAATAAACTTGTTGTTATCAGTACTCATTTTACCAATTGAAAGACATTTACAATGCGTTAGTATATTGTTTCTATCATAAAATCTCAGTTTTCTAAATAACGGTTCACTTTAGAGCAATGAATCTGGAATACTTTTTTTATGCAAAACACATCGGCGCACCCGAATTTGCTGTGTGAATGGCAATTTGTCCAGTAGCGTGAGAGTTGGGGGGTAAAACCTTTGTGCAAATTCACTATCTCCACCACTGGCACTTCTTGTAATAACAGATAAAGTACAAGAAAGTAGCTATTATAAGTATACAAAAACTCAATTATGTTATTCAAATGGTTCCTGAGATATTAGGAAAAATCTGAAAGAAATAAAAATTTTTGCTACCCTGTATCGCTGAAAGGAAGAACCGGAGGAAAAAATGGAAAGAGTGAAAAATAAATGCATATTTTGAATCGAAAAATTACAGTATGTTAGGGACATAAAAACATAAAAAGGTAAGCTTTCACCAAATTTCGTAAAAAGTTTTTTTTGTGAGAGATAAATGAAAAAAAGGTATCATTTGATTAGGTACCTACAGCTTGGCCATTCAACCCTTGTCTATAGGACATGTAATTTTGCCGGAAATCGAAATAAACCGTTTTTCCCTTATAAATCACCTCTACCAATGTTCAGACCTCAGATCGTCCGTTAATTATTCTTCCTTCCATTTCAGTTGAATTTAGGGATGGAACGGATCGGAAATTTTTGGCCGGACCGGATTTCAGTATAATTCAAGATTTGGCCGAACCGGACCAGTAACATGGCCGGATCTTTGCCGAAGTTATGTTCATTTCCAAATAAATGGTTTTTTACTGTGTGATCATATTATTTATTTACTTCTAAAGAATAATATATCATAATTCAACTGATTTCGAGCAGCAATAGTATCCATAAGCCAACAGCGTGGTTTGTAATAACTCATCCCTAGAACTCACCTCAATAAATAGAAAAAGATTCTCGGAATTACTTACAAAATGAATGAAAAAAAAGGTCAGATCAAACAGACCTCACCGAATGGTCAAAAGGAAACAATACATATTGTTATTGAGGAGAGTACGATTAATGTCAACGCTTTTGATAAATATTCTCCTTGACATTCTCAATTTCGAAAATGCAGAATGATTCGAATTTCACTGAAGAAGCCTTAGATAAAGTATAGCATTCAAGTAAAGTATTCATTCATACATCTGCGTTATGACCTACATTTCTGCTCGTTGTATAATATACTATTCAAGTCTTGAAAAATTCGGCCGGATTTTCATATCAATCCGGCCGGACCGGATTCAGTAATCCGGATCCGGTCCGGTTCCATCCCTAGTTGAATTCTCTGCCTATCCAATGTGTTTCATTGTACAATACTTTTTTAACACTTTTTATCATTTTCAAAGGCTCCAGCTCTGCTCTCTAATGGTTCTAGGTATTTTACATTTGACATTCTCGACTAGAAATTTTAATACCAACTATTCGACGAAGAAAACGTAGGACTGAAAGTAAACAACACTGAAAACCAATTCGTGCATTGAACCTAGTAATCATACTGGACTTTCTAAAAAATTGCTCAATCAATACGAACTGACAACAGTTTGAAAATAACTTCAATGAAGTACTTCGTCAAACACGATAAACCTTAAAAGATAATACACGAATAACCGAAATAGATGAGAAGAGTTTTCATTTAACAAAAGTGCAAAAGTGTCTATCATTCTCCTGAATGTTGAATGCTCTGGCAAAATCCTTTTTCACACTCAGTCTACCAATTCTCTCTAGAGAAAAATCTCTGCTGAAGAGTATTTAAAACGTATGCATTGCAGACACCTGATATATCAGCAGCCATTGATTAATTCCTGATAAACAAAAAGTTAACAATTTCCTTCGATTTCTTCGCATTAATTCCCGGTTTAAAAGTTTTTCTAGGTCTTAAAATTTCATTTTGAAAGTTTATTGACGTAATATTTGTGCTATTTCCATCACATTTACTTCTTCTATTCATTTTTTCGGCCAGCATTCGCCAGCCATCTTCAGGAAAACTCGCAGAAAAGCCATTTTCATCACTCTATGTAAATATTTGTCATTTTTGACAGTTCTCAGAACAACCGACTTTGATCTATTTTCGATTTATTCAGTTGTAAATGTTCATTTGATTTTTGAGCGCTCGTTCTACTTAAACGAGTGCTATATTATTTTGCACAAATGTCTGTAATTTTCTAGTTTTGTGCGAAAATAATCTCAAACGATAGGGTTCGACTCCCTGATAACGGCCGTTAGCACGATAACTTTCGAAGACATTGTCCTAGAGACTTGATATTTACAGGGCGAGTTCGGTTCCCAAATCCAAATCCCTAATATTTGTTCCTCAATATCTCAGACAAAACGAAACGAAATGAAATTTTGCGACCAGATGAAAGATGCTCATAAGCCTCATTCGAAATTTTGTGGCCATATTGTTAACAGAAGCATAGAAAATTCAATTGAAAAATCGTATAGAAAAAACTTCGTATTTCCATAACAAAACACCTTATTGGAATGAAATTTATTTTGTGAATGCAGATTGATATACTGAATGTTCATACAAAAGTTCAAGATGATCGCATCATGATTTTTTTTTAATTATTGATTATTTACATATTTCCTTTTTACGAATAATTTCCAGAAAATAATTCCGATGGTGCTAAGATTTTGCATTCATATACTTAGCATGAATCTCAAGTTCTATACACAATTTTGTGGTAATAGCATTATTGCTCCACCAATGAACGATCGCTCAAAAGCACCTGCTCAGGGTTTCTCTTGAAATTTTTAAATGGCCTATTGGCCAGCTTCAATTGGTGGAAAAGTTACGAATCAACCTGCCATTACACACTTAGTATTTTTTTATTTCTCTCTATCATCATTGCGAAATCATGATTCATTTTTATAAAGGTATCAGATAATGCAATAGATAAATACTAAATATTATTCTGATCAAATTCATGTTTCAAAGAGATAATTCGAAGGATAATGTATGTTATTAGTGTAATTTTTGGCCCAATATTTCAAAATTAGACATTTGAATCACGCATCAACCAAGCCAATTACTTTCTTAGAAACCCTTGGTTTCTTTGACACCATTTCGTTTGTTTCTTGCTGTAATTTAGATGCATTCAAAATAAAGACTTCTTATTATTATTATTATTACCAACTTTCTTGAATCCCTATCAACTAAGTTCAAGTTGAAATCCAAAACGAATGATACACTGCCAAATCTTCATTTTATCTGTGAAGTCTGCATACTTTCAGTCTTTGAATTTCAGGAAGATTAATAAATTTCTTAGCAATGATAATCAAAGCATCTGAACATTGAAACATTATCACGAAATTCATTTCTTGCCTCTGAGAGAGCTCAATTAGTATCTTTAATACGGTACTTCATGATATCATGTGTGTATGATATTTCTTTTATTGAGAAAAAAAGTGACTCAAATAGAGCAAAATAGGTCATTACGACAAAATAAATGTCATCACCGCTTTATAGTTGGATTTGAATGACCTCCTAGAAAACCGTAAAGAGGAATACAGTCTGATACAGAAATAAATAGGTTTTCTTATTTATTATATCTAGATATGAAAATGAATTAATAAAATCAAAAATCTATATTTTCATTTGATTGGTTCACAAATTTGTATTCCATGTTCAATAATGAATAGGGGAGCATCGATAAATCTCGATACAATGTTCAATATTGGTTGGCAAATTAATCCCACACATAGCAACAGGGTGTCTTTTATAGCCCTATTTATAGCTCAATATCTTCTTAACAACCTCAGACTATTACGTTGTCTCTATCTCATCACAACCCAAACTGCGACATAGACTTGTATAAGAACATTCATGAATATAGGTTCATAAGAAAATGAATATTGTTGCTGTGACAGGTACATTCTCAAAAAAACTGTTGATCAGTCTGGTAGTCTTCAAAACTTGTTGAATTGATTGGTTGACAATATCGAAGTTACTCACCTCAGCAAAAAATGCATCCATGAATCCATCTCTGCCCTCGACATTGACAGCAACATCATCAGGACCCACATCGTCGTCGTCACTCTGGGCCTGTAAAAAAATCAAAAATTTGAAAATTTTCAGTTTCAGGTCATTTCAAAACAATGAGAGGGGTGGGGTATTGGCATTTATGACAAATCTAACATTTACCTAACCTAACATGATCAATTATTTCAGTACCCCATAAATTATAATTCAATCTTAATTTACACTCATAATTCACTTTGATAAAAGTTGATTATGGTTATCATGATGAGTAAATCTTGTTGACAATCTATTTGGAGACTCATAACTTTATTCATCAACTTCAAATTAATGAGAAACTGATTCTCAAGAGATATTTCGAGTGGGCAAGATTTTTCAATATGATATCAGAATAGCTTACCGCAACCAAAGCTGCCAATCTATCTTTCGTCATTTTGGACCGACTTTAATCACACACCACAAAAAACTTTTATTTCATAAAAAAATCCCATTCAATAGATTTAAATGAACGACACCGAGCCTAGAATCCAACGACAGAACTCAACACCATCGAACTGACAAATCGATAAACTGAACTGCAGTGCTGTGGCGGGAACACGCATGATCCACCATTCGATGTGACGTCAGAGGTCATGTGACTCTTTCATTTTTGGATTTTTCGTAATTTTTTAAATTTTTTTTAATTTGATGATTATAATTTATGCTTTTGTCGATGCTCATATATATGAGGTTCTATTCTTCAATAAAAAAGATTCATAAATCGACATATTATTATCCCTCAAGCTTAACCCTTCTTCAACTCAAGTTTGCCGCCCATTTTGGAGAGAACGCCATTGTGAGCTCTAACGACTTGTAGACTTTGCCAGAGCAATCATTCATTTTCGTGTTCATCACTGTTTGTTGAAGGTATAAGTTTTAAGGGTAAGTTCAGCTTGCCATACTAAATATTACTGCAGTGTTATTTTTGTCATTTATCATCTATTATCATGAAAAAATATTCATCAAGTCGGTGTGATATTTCTATTTTCCCATGATATGATTCGACATTTCTGTGCCGTTTAAAATTCGTATTTGAAGCATGCTAACGAACATACGAATTCTCCTTAACGTCTTATCAACATTTGGCAGCAACTTTTCAATATTAAAAATTTAATTTTACTGAATTGTGCAATTTCCCATATTTTTTGAACAAAAATTAGGGTTAGAACATTCCAGAAACATCTAACGTTTTCTATCTTACAGATCTACAAGATAAAATTAAGTAATAATGGCTGCAGAACAAGAAATGCCCACTTTTAAATGTGTCTTGGTTGGAGATGGTGGTACTGGAAAGACAACCTTTGTTAAACGTCATTTGACTGGTGAATTCGAGAAAAAATATGTAGCCACACTTGGTGTTGAAGTGCATCCATTGGTGTTCCACACAACAAGAGGTCCTATCCGTTTCAATGTATGGGACACAGCAGGTCAAGAGAAATTTGGTGGTCTCCGTGATGGATATTACATTCAAGGACAATGTGCCATAATCATGTTCGATGTTACATCCAGAGTAACCTACAAGAATGTCCCCAACTGGCATCGTGATCTGATCAGAGTGTGCGAAAACATCCCAATTGTGTTATGTGGTAACAAAGTAGATATTAAAGACAGAAAAGTCAAAGCCAAGAGCATTGTATTCCACAGAAAGAAGAATCTTCAGGTGAGAATAATTTCCCGCCATATTTTCTTACGAAGCTAATTACGTTAATATCAACCCTGCTTCTTGTCATTTCAATGTCAATATTTACAAGTATGTAAGTGTGAGTTCAAAGTATCAATGGGTTTATACAACTGATAAAGTAGCATTTAAAGCTGTTTTGATGCTAGTCATGTTTTTGGCCAGTCTTCAAAAATATCCTCTAAAAACTATGTCTTTGCATTAAAGCAGGGATGCAATTGGTAAAACATGTAAATATTCATCATTAATTTGAACCAACCATCATGAAGTGATTCAACCGAAGGTTGCCAGCTCGAATTAGTTTGTTGTATTTTGGGAGGTATGAAAGCGGATCATAATTCCATTCAAAAAGAATGTTGTGCCTTCAAGTGATATATTTTGTGAATATACTCGGTATTATCTACTCCCAGACAAATTTTCAATCATTCAACTAGATAAAATTCTTTTTTTTTCCATCAAATATTGAAATCCTGCTCTCAATTCAGCCAACACTTTTGATCAACCTGCATATTGACAGAATTTGTGGATGTGAAATTCTTGATGATGGAAAATTTATTGAAATATTATTTCAGCTTTCCATCATTTTTGCTTCTTTTTTATTTCAACAGCCAGCTGTCGTCATGAAACACCTTAGATTTGAAACTTTCATGCCCGATTGCACCGTTCGTCTAAGCAACGTTTAAGCCCTGAAATGACGTTTCATCAATGGAATAAACGTTGCTTAGACGAACGGTGCAATCAAGCATCAGAAATGCAATTTTCCTTACTTTTTGAGGTTGTCATTCTGAAGATTTGAGGTTTTCAGTTTGTTTCCTGATGACAGCTGGCGAATGCAGTTCAAAACATAAAATAGATGAGAGGGCATTGACAAAAGTAGCCTGAATATCTCAATAAATACATCTTCGTTTCACTTTGTATTGATTTTCATTACTCTGTAGACCATGAGTTATATGTTCATAATTTTTTTTTCAGTATTACGATATTTCTGCAAAATCAAACTACAACTTCGAAAAACCGTTCTTATGGCTGGCCAGGAAACTGATTGGAGATTCCAACTTAGACTTTGTAGCATCACCAGCTTTGGTACCCCCAGAAGTCACGATGGATCCACAATGGCAACAACAAATCGAGAAAGATCTTAAAGAAGCTCAAGAAACAGCTCTTCCAGAAGATGACGAAGATCTGTGAGCAGTTAATTTTTATCCAAGTGATATACCTTCAACATTTTTTTCTGTAACTATTCTTATTTTCATCTTGTAATGACTGAATGAAGTGTGTGCTTATTTATCTAAATTTGTTGAATTATGTTAACATGTTAACAGGGAGTAAATGAATGTCGGTTAATGATCGTGACTTGTAACTAGTGGAATCCCGAAGAATGAATAGGCCATAGGTTATTTTCAAATAAATAATTTTTCATAATTTGCTTTTGTGTATGTTTTCCTTTGAAGTATACCCACCTTATTTTAAAGTTAATTATGACTTAGAACATGTAGTGAAATCTCGAAAGTAAAAAGTAGACCTAGGATAACTTCACGCATTCCTTGATGCAGCCTAGAATCTGTTAATGAACATGAACAACATTCGGCGTTGCGATCTTGTGCCTAATCTTCATTCCGTATTGGTATAATTGGTCCACGACTTCCCTACTATGGTACTAACAGCTAGAGCCTGCTATAAATAATTTTATCAGTTTGGCAACATCGTTTTGTTACTCAATGTGTCATATTTACATTTTCGATTTTAAGTTCACAAACGGAATTATTTTACTGATTTGGGGGCAGTTCTTTGTTGCTTAAGAGTAATCCGGTAATTATAGCTAGGCAAAATTACAAACATGTTGTATTATATTAGGAAATTGTAGAAATGAAAATCTTTCCTATTGTTTACTTCACCCCAGTGCGGCAGTGAAATGATTTCCATCTCACTCTAGAGCTTCGTTGACTACAATGCAGTGCTATTCACGCATAGGGGCATCTCTATGTTTACTTCTTACTCTGAGAGTTAAATTGATTGTGGACTGATAGGTACATTCAATTATTTTCCATTAAAAACAGAAAATAGAAGTTGCTGGTACATTAGAGATGAAAAACTTGATTTTTCACTAGATATAAAGGTAGTGTTTTATATTAATAATGATAATTTTATTGATCCCTTCAGAAATAACATTGATGTATGGGATAAGTCAATTAAGTACAGTTCACTATGCTAGATTATACAGGGTCTCTATAAATGATTGTAACAGCGCAGTTGGCTTTGGATTATGCAAACCACAGAATTCTGTGATCATGCTATGCTCTGATTGGTTAGAGATTGGTATTCTTCAATCCAAAGCCAACTGCGCTGTCACAATCATTATAAAGACCCTGTAGAACTATAGTGATTCCTGTAGAACAAAGAACAATGATACACATAAATTCATATGGTATAAATAAATAAATACATAGATGTATAAAACATAACACAGTAACAATAAAAACAAAATATATAGTCACAAGGTATAAGAAAAATTTTAAAATGATTTTACAGCTTTATCACTCAGGTATTCCCCAACACTATATAGGCTTTCTTCAATAAAAGTTCTTTTATTTTATTTTGAAAGAAACTTGTTTCATGTCCTTATAGACAGATGGAAGATGGTTATAAATTAATATACCTTGGTATAAGGCAGATGTTTCAAATTTTTTCGTCCTATGGACCGGAATACTCAGTTGATCTAATTGCCTAGTTGGATAGTTATGGAAACAGGAATTTTTCTTTATTGACCTCAAATTCGATCGTATATATACTCCGTTCACGAAAGGTTGAGCACATAGTAGGCGTTTCTTTATTTATCTGAAGTTGGCAGTATTTACTGTCATAAAGTAAAATAAAGTCAACGTTGCCGAATGTACTCGGCCTCGTCTGACGAGCTTGCGAGTTATCAGAGAACTCTATGTAATATTGACAACATTGTGTATCAATCTGACAAGAAAATAAAGACATAACCTAAAATTTTAATATACACAGTGGAAATGCCAAATTTCCATGGCCAACCGACGGCTCAATCTTTCGTGAACGGAGTATATGTACATCAACACACCATAAATATAAATACATGGGAAAGTCATGACCTGATTTGCAATGAAACAGGGTTTACACGATTCCATTGGCGGGATCCCGAATATAAGGCGTAAAATTCTCTTCTGAGCGACAAACAATCTACTGCTACTTGATGCATTACCAAAAAGAATTATATTGTATGATAGAAGACAATACACAAGCCCATAATACACGCTCATAATAGAATTCAGAGGCATAGAGTTTCTTATGCGGGATATGGCATAAAAGGACTTGTTTATTTTTTTACACAGATATCAATATGCTCATCCCAGCGGATCAAGATCTCAGAGTAAGAAATAATGTTTATTTCTTAGAAATAATGTTTATTTCTTACTCTGAGGAACAAACCTATTACCATCCGACGGCTTTGTATAAACGTAATGTGCATGCTCCGCAGCCAACTTTTGGATTCATAACGGCTGCTTTTATTAGCTGATGTTCAAAGTGTTCCCAATATTTGCATAGAAGACTTTGTGAATTTTGAGTCAACAGGCCCGAAGTTTTGGTGTTTAAGGTAATTTAAGAGACACAGAGCCGGTATTATTAAATGCAGTGGTTGGAGGAATGCATTTTTTTAAAGTGCCCTACATTAGTGGAGTTACCAAAATTTATAAGTTTAGTATCATTACCTTGCCAAAGAGGCAAAGAGTGCTAATATTTAGTTTTGTATGTTTTAAAGATGTAATTCCTAGCTTAAGTTCCAGGTTTTGATAATAAGGTTCCCACATTATATTATTCTTGTGTTATTCAGAATAAAATATGATTTCTTTAAAAACAACATTTTTTCAGACTGTTTTACCCAATAAATGCTTAGTTTTGCAGAAAAATAAGGTTAAAATGGTTCGTTTCTGCCTAAAAAGACCTTAAAACAGATTTATGTGTGTCAATGTTGCTTAACGATTCTTCAACATTGAATTGGGCTTCAATTTTATGGGATGTCAATGTTGTACTATCCATAGGGTGACACCGGACAAAATAAAAAAAAATTTTTTTTTTGGATAAAGTAAACATTAGAACATTACGTACATCATTGCTTGGTATTACTACATAGTATGCCTATCTCAGAAAATTTTCAGAGATTAAATAAAAAAAATCCGATCTAATAAAAAAGAAATTATGAAGTTATGTCAATGTTTGCTCCATTTACCTTACAGTCAAAATTTAGAAAAAAATAAATTGATTAGAATTAACATAATAGATCGCTGACGGTAAGAAATAGAAAAAATGGTATTTGAAAGAAAAATTCAAAATTGAATTATCTTTAGAAGGACAGAATAAGAAAGGTAAGGAGAAGAAAATTGATAGCGCCGCAAAGCCCGGCGTCTTAATTTTTTTCCGACTTTTACGCGCATCTCAAGTCGACATTGACTTGTACTAAATAACGTCAGCAAAATTAAAAATATTCATCCATCCATACAAAGCTTTAGAGCCATTGAGTTTAAAAATATTTTCAAACTCAATGGTAGAGCCCAAAGTTGCCAAACGTGCGTTCAAGAAAATTCATCATCAAGTAGGCTTTGGAATTTTGAACATCAATATAAAATAATACATAATATATATTATAACCTATTTGACGACGAATGGACTGTTTTCCAAATAATAGTACAAAATTCGAGAAGAACATTTATTATGAAAAACAAACAATACTCTCATTTATGTTTCCCCAAAATTCTAAACTTTTCTCTTTTTTGAGACATCTTTCGACTCAAAAACCTGAGATCAAAATCAATTCAACGAAATGTATGGGCTCTTGTAATGCTCACTAAATCAGTCCGATCTTGTTTGTCTTGCAATGCAACATCCTGTGATTCGCACTCAAAAAGAATAGGGCACTGATGCTCTATGAGCAATTGATGGAGTGGTAAGTAGGTTACATCTACCTTCATTAGAATTATGTTCAAAATAATATTTTGATTTAGCAGGAAAGTATGACCATTGTTTAAGGAATGTTTAAACAATGGTATAACGGTTGGTCGTTATAGCCGATGACTTTCCGTCGCTTTAACCGACATGTTATAAAAGGTATTTTCCATATGAGTAGTAGTAGTAACTGTGTTTTATTGCAGTCATACAAATGGCTATCGACCAAGGGTCCTTCAGCCTTTTAAATAATTTTTTTGTATATATAATTTCTAATGTATACATTTTATATTGTACTATTAATTAATTAGAATTTAACATTTTCAAAAGAGTTTGTGTTGGATGTTTTCTTGAAGATTTGTTTATTCCGTCCTCATGGTATTGTTTGATTATGTCCTTCTGTTCCTTTAACTTAGAATAAAATTTCTTATTTAATCTCTCGATCCTTTCGTTTATTGGTTCAATTCCTGTTTCTTCATATAATAGCTGATTTGGAGGATTATGAAGAACATTATTTGGGTGTCGCATTCTTGTTATTTTCCTTAGGGCTGTCGTCTCTGCAACTTGTAAGTTTTTCCATATGAATTACTTAGGGATTCGTTCGGGATCGTTACACATGGACGTTATAACAAAAGACTCTTTCTTAAGTCTAAGGTTATAACCTTATAAACGGTTTTGACTATATACCACTTCACATTATATAAAGGGTCTCCATAAATGATTGGAACAGCGCAGTTGGCTTTGGATTATATAAACGGCAACACGGCAGAGCTGAAAATAGTGTAGATTGATAGAGCACTGGTTCCCTTACAAAAAACCAATTATCCAATAAAATCGTATCTTGTGTTTCTTGTAAAAGTACAGGGTACCATCGATGATGGCTCATCCTGTGTACTTCTAGAATTCCCATTTGATTGGAATGAAAAATAATAGAAATAAAAAGGTTTTTATTCATCCATTGTGTGATTTATAATAAACATATTATCGAATTCAACTAATCAAGACTGTTAAATATGGACTGAATTACAAATCTGTACGAAATATATTATGCTTAGTTTCAACTTTAATAAAATGCCTTAACCTAAAACGGCCTGTTGCATTATTTTATGGAAACCAAATCTTATGTTTTAAACTTTCAGATTCACCATCAAGAAAGCGTTAACAAAATATATGTCCTGTATTTCACTTTTTGCCTTCAGCAGTCAATCTCTTTTCCCTTGCTTTCTTTCCCTCCAACAACAATTCTCTTTCTTCATTTTTCATATTTGGTAGTACTTTAGTGACTACGCCAGTACCCAGAGTTTGAGCTCCATCCCTCAAGGTGAATCGCTGACCAGCTTCAATGACCATGGGTTTCAACATTTTTAGTTGCAGCCTGTAAAACAGTAGAATGAGAGAGAAGCAGATAGACTAAAAATAGGTGAAAAGAGGCATTTTAGTTTCCACAAAATATGCTGTTTTTCAAATTACGCTTAGGAAAAAGTTGGGAAAATTAGTATATCTATTTTCCCTCCAGCTGCTTAAAAAAACCGAAAATCACTTCCCATCATTATGCAAATAATCAAATGTCACTAAGGCCTGTAGAAATTCAAATGAATATTCCATTTTTAAGTTTTCACCATTAGCATTAAACTCACTTCAAGAGGTCCTGTTTACCTGATTCTAACCTAAATTTCTTTTAACAGCATTGATGAGAGGAAACATAAGCAAAAAATTCATTGAAATTTTCAGAGGCCTTTGTGACATCTTATATCTTAAGGATATACTTCTCGATTTTTGAGCTTCATATATTTTTCATATTTTTTGATTTCTTCATATATTTATCATTCAAAAAATTAAGGGTATTTTTATCACTTTGCTCGAAGCATTTATGCAGAATTATCAGTTTGCACGGAATCTTTGCAAGTACAGTAGAACCTCGATTATCCGTGCGCGCTTTATCCGGCGGCGGATTCTTCTCGTGCGGTATTCTGACAAGCTTAGAAGCTTAGAAAATGAGGGAGATTATAAAGTGTTGAATTTACGAAGCCCAAAACAAACAAAAATCGGTGATTTTTCAAGCGATTTTTCAATGTGACCTATAGACACTAGAGTTGTAACGAATATTCGCATTCACATTCGCGGATATTCGCATATTTTTGAATATTCGCATTTGCATTCGCAACCGCAAATTTTCTGCGAATGTTTTGCGAATATGAATATCAGAAAAAAACTTATAACACAAAAATTGAGTGCAATTGAAACTAACAAAACAAATCTATGAAAGTTTTATCAGTCTTTCTTTATATACTTTAAAATGTTAAATAATGCTCATCTTGAATAAAACTCCAAAATATGATAAATAATCAAAACTATATTCTTATGCATTAAATTATAAATATAATCTAAACAAACAAGAAATGTATAAACTCTCAAACATATACATTCTTCTTTCTAAAAAATAAAAATTATTTATCTTATTGAATGAACACTTCTACATTCGCATCGCATTTGCATTCGCGAATGTCAGTAGCAGACATTTGCATTCGAATTCGCATTCGCGAATGTATAAAATATGACATTCGTTACATCACTATAGACACTGTTCAATGTACGTTTAGACATTATGTTTAAATATTGAAACTGTTATTTCTTGTTGCATGTATCTAGTATTACGTTTTTTTTGTTTGTTTGACACATAGCTCTGTCTAAATAAATGCTTAAAAATTAAACTAGGTCTTTGGATTATCCGTGTTTTCGATTATCCGGCGAAGGCTTGGTCCCGACTGGCACGGATAATCGGGGTTCTACTGTATGTCCAAATAAATTGTAATTTCCACGATTCCTAACAATTTTCTAGAACCTGCATTGCATTAGAAATATATACAAACCTTGCATCTTCTCCTGGCATAACCATTTCTTTGTCAGGTACCAAAACTTGACAAGCTGTGTCCCAGGTTCGACAGAACATTTGTAATTGGGAATAACTTGTAATAGGCCTTGTTCGACCTCCTTCTTCTTTGCTCAAAATATATACCTGACTTTCTAAACTATCATGACTTTTAACAGTTCCTGGTTTGGCCATAACCATACCTAATAAAAACAAAGTCAGTCATGTTATGGTTCTAGTGAAAATGCTTTGGATCATCTGTTGGTATATTATTAATTCAACTCTCATTTGTTTAGGACGTCTTAACACAAAACAATAAATGCAAAAGCATAAATGCTGTTGAATGATATGTAAAAGGAATTATCTCACCTCTTTTAATGTCCTCTCTTTTAACACCACGTACCAAAGCACCCAACTGGTCCCCAGCTTGGGCTTCATCTAATATTTGATGGAACATTTCAATGCCAGTGACTACACTCTTAAGCCTCTTGTTATAACCAACAAATTCACATTCCATTCCCTGAAGCAAAAGATTTCTATTGCAAATTCGGTAAATATATCCCAATTGAAAGAACTACAGCAATAATGAAATTAAATAGAGTGCTGGTTATCCTAATGTTGGTCAACAGAACTGCTTACACATGACAAGAGTCCCGTAACCAACTGCTCTCAAACTTGTTGGCAAACTTCACATCGCTTTTTTCACTATAAAAACACAAATTCACTGCTCCAATTAAGTCCATAAATCACCTTCGAACATTCAAATAACTATTTGATTAGTTTCATTTCAGGTATATCCAATAATTAATGAAGAAACATCGAAATTCTAGAGACACCACATATCCACAAATTCTAAGGAAAGCCCTGTTTTTAATGGTAGATTTGGCAGTGCCGCAGATTCATTCGCGGGAATATGAGACGATGCCTTCCCGTAAATTCCGACATCATTTGATATGTCACTCGCGGAAGGACAGAGTGGTGCCAAACTTACCATGAAGAACGGCGGGATTTCCTCAGAATTTGTGGATATGTGATACCTCTAGAATTTCGATGTTTCTGCATTAATTATTGAATATACCCGAAATGAATCTAATCGAATAGTTATTTGAAAGTTCAAAGGTGATTTATAGATTAAATTGGAGCAGTGAATTTGTGGTTCTATAGTGAAAAAAGCGACGTGAAGATGGAACATTTTTTTGGAACTTTGGGGGTCCATATTTTTTGAACTAAGATAGACCACCACCTGTTGGTTTTACTAATGTTGTTCAGGAAGACTCAATGAATACAATGACACCAAAATCTGGTCGATATCTGCTGGTACTCAAAATTCGATATTTACCCAAATTTTCTTACTCAGATCTGAATGCAAAAAGGCATTTATATTCAAATCAATGAAAAATTTTCAAAAAAAATTAAATCACCTTTTTCACAACACCTCTTTCCAACCGCCCTGTAACAACTGTACCACGTCCAGGAATAGAATGAGTGTGTTCTATAGGTAACAAGAATGGTTTATCGAGTTCACGAACAGGAGTTGGGATATGAGTATCAACTTCCTGTAGCAACTTAAGTATGGCATCTTTACCGATTTCAGGACTTTTATCTTCTAAGGCGCACAATGCAGATCCTGCAACTATAGGTATATCGTCCCCATTGAAACCCATTTCAGTAAGAAGCTCTCTTATTTCCATCTCCACTAGTTCAACCATTTCTTTATCACCAGCATCCACCTTGTTTATGAAAACTACTAAATGTTGAACACCTGAAAAGGATTTGATACTAATGATTATAATCTGAAACAACTTACGAAGAGTTTTTTACCTATTTGTTTAGCTAATAATAAATGCTCTCTTGTCTGTGGCATAATACCATCAGTAGCAGCTACTACCAGAATAGCTCCGTCCATTTGTGCAGCGCCAGTTATCATATTTTTGATATAATCTGCATGACCAGGACAATCTGTATGTCCATAATGTCTGTTCTCCGTTTGATATTCAACGTGAGCTACATTGATTGTGATTCCTGTAACAAATCCCTTATAAACATTAAGTATTAAGTATTTACGATCGATTAACCTCTAGCTTTTTCCTCTGGAGCATTATCAATTTCGGCGTATTTCTTAGCCTGTGCCAATTTCTGATCAGCTAGAACTTTTGTTATAGCAGCGGTAAGTGTGGTCTTTCCATGATCCACATGACCAATTGTTCCTACATTACAATGTGGCTTATTTCGTTCAAAGACTTTCTTCTCTGCGTAGAACCTTTTTTGGTTGATCTGCACAGAACAACGTTTAGCAGCACTTCGATTTGTATTTTGAAGGCATGAGAGATCAGCCAATAGTAATTTGTGAACAACTCTTCGAAAAGCTGAAAATACAGGAGGTATTTATATAACCTATCTAGGGACTTGATTACTAGAGAACCCCAACGAGAAGCATGTATTTACCAGGAGTTAAAGCTCGTGCTACTATATATGAAGACATGTTAATCTTATATTCACAGGTATGATTTAGCCAGAATAGTATCAAATTTCCGCTGATCACCTCTGTCCGGTAATTTTTTTTACATCAATATAAAATTCTAATAAGAATAATTTCACAGAAATTAATATTTTTCTGTGGATGTAAGCACAGAATGTTCTTGTATTGTCTAGCTGCGTCATTTTGACGCAATGGGCTTGGCTATTTGCACAGATTGTTCTGTGGTCTAAAACCATAGAGCAATATATCATTTTTACATAGACTTTTATATGTCTATGCATTTTTATGATCTATCACAGAACATAATAATAAATGATCTATAAACAAAGATTTTTCATTTTTCATTTTTTTTTGTGAAAAATCTTTGTCTATAAACGATTCATCTGTGATATTATTTGATTAGAGAGAGATAGACATTAGAATTATTTGAAAAATCTGATCTGTGATTTTATACCGAATTTATGACAAATTGACGAGTGCAGAATTCGATTCTAAATTTCTGTTTTTACCCAATTGAAATAGATATTTCTCAGGAAAAATTTAAGTGATGGGAAAGAAGTGTGACTTTTCTGAAAAAAGGAAATCTCTAATGAAAGCTTTGAAACGAATAACTGAAAATTTAGAAAATAGCCCTTCCTGTTGCATCAAACCTTATTCATGTGCTCCATGCTGTCCAAATAAAACGTACTTACCATGTGGACCTCCAAATTGCCGATGTAAATTAGTGAAAAATTGCAGTTACTCATCCCACCCTACACCAAAATGTGGCCCTTTTCCAGATAATACTGTTTCCTTATCACAAAACTGCTGTACACAGGTTTCAAAATGTAAACCATCTGCACCTTTTTGTCACTTCAATAACGGTGTTAGATGTTGTAAACAATCAAACTGCTGTTGTTTCAGAAGAAATTGCCATTATAAGTACTACTGTGGTGCGCCACGTTGTTGTGTTAATTATAAGAGATGCTGCCCTTCTTCCTGCGAGACAAAATGTAGATATCATTCACGCTGCTCTTGCAGGAAGCCCCTCTGTCCTCAATCTAACGAATATTCCCCAAAGATAAAATATAAAAAAGCTCTTGAGGGGAATTTATGTTTTGGATGTAACACCATTTCCTTGCCTAGAAGTAGCTCGGACACTGCTTTAGTCATACCAAAAAAGGGCAAACCATTGACTTGTTCTAAATCTGTTGAGTTACGCGGGAGTAAATTATATAGAGGATGTGATTGTGACAAAAGGAATGGCCTTCAAGATCGTTGTAGGAGATACTGTTGCATAAATAATCCAAAATGTAGAACTTTACCTGCTTCCTGCCATTGCAGCAAGTATTCATGTGGGAAACACCTGAGCATACTATTTGGAAAGAAAAAACATAAAAGTTATACATGCTATATTTGTGGCCCTCCCACGTATCCTTGTATGCCATGTTATCCAAATACTTGCTATTGTCACTGTTGCTGTCAGAAAAAATGTGACACTGAATGTCAGTGTTCTCCGGAGAAAGTTGAAGTTGAATGCTGCTGTGAACCTAGTCCAGAACGGTGTTCTTCATTACAAATATCATGTTTGTCCAGTCCAAACTCTCTTAGAGAGCCATATCGTCTGTCCAATCCATGTCCAGAACCGTGCATATCCTGTGTAGAACCCTGTATCGACTCATCTTATACAGAGCCTGTGTGTAATCCATGTGATTGTGAAAACAGTTGCTTTTGTGATGACTGTGGTCATGAAATTGATGAAAATTGCGCTTGTCATTTTGAAGGTTATCCGCTACCGTTTGCATCATGTCAAACTCATAATTATTGAAAACCGAAATATTAAATAGAATTGGAAATTACGCTTCTTATTCAACTTCATACGTCATAGCATTGTTTGAACAATGGTAATACACCGAGAAAAAAATTGAATTTATCGAATAGAAATTTCGACTTGCTATAGGCACAAAGAACTTTTTCATTTGCGACAAGTAAAACCGATGTGAAATTAGCAGCCAAAATCTGGCAGCCAATTTCCGAATGTGCCCGAACGATCAGTGGCGTCGTGAACTAGGTCTCCCAACTATGACGAAATCGAAGAATCCTCCTTGCTTGAATGACAACTATGTTGTTCATATTTTATCGGAATGAATGGAATACGTAGATAACCGGTTCTGTATCTGAGTGAAACCTTTGAAACAAATATGTCGTATTAGGTATTATAAAAAACATTATTTTAACAAAGAAGACGATGAAAAGCCACTTTGAAACTCATATAGTATATTGAGTTTAATATAATATAAGGAATCTACGTTATAAAGGAAAATCCCTTCGGCCCGTCGAAGGGGGTGAAAATGCCCCCCAATGTACGAAAAAATTCATTTGAATATGAAGACGATGAAAAGCCACGCTGAAACTCATACAGTATATTGAGTTTAATATAAGGAATCTACGTTATAGAGGAAAATCCCTTCGGTCCCGTCGAAGGGGGTGAAAATGCCCCCCAAAGTACGAAAAAATACGGGGTTGAAGGGATTTTCCTTTATAACGTAGATTCCTTATATTAAACTCAATATACTGTATGAGTTTCAACGTGGCTTCTCATCGCCTTCATATTTAAATGAATTTTTTCGTACTTTGGGGGGCATTTTCACCCCCTTCGACGGGGCCGAAGGGATTTTCCTTTAAACGTAGATTCCTTATACATATTGAACTCAATATACTGTATGAGTTTCAACGTGGCTTTTCATCGTCTTCATAATTAAATGATTTTTTTCGTACTTTGGGGGCATTTTCACCCTCTTCGGCAGGGCCGAAGGGATTTTTCTTCATAACGTAGATTCCTTATATTAAACTCAATAAACCCCCGTCAAAGAGGGTGAAAATGCCCCCTAAAGTACGAAAAAATTCATTTAAATATGAAGACGATGAAGAGCCACGTTGAAACTCATACAGTTTATTGAGTTCAATACAAGGAATCTACGTTATGAAGAATTTTTTCTTCATAACGTATATTGAACTCAATAAACTGTATGAGTTTCAACGTGGCTCTTCATCGTCTTCATATTTAAATGAATTTTTTCGTACTTTGGGGGGCATTTTCACCCTCTTTGACGGGGCCGAAGAGATTTTCCTTTATAACGTAGATTCCTTATATTAAACTCAATATACTGTATGAGTTTCAACGTGGCTTTTCATCGTCTTCATATTTAAATGAATTTTTTCGCACTTTGGGGGGCATTTTCACTCCCTTCGACGGGGCCGAAGGGATTTTCCTTCATAACGTAGATTCCTTATATTAAACTCAATATACTGTATGAGTTTCAACGTGGCTTTTCATCGTCTTCATATTTAAATGAATTTTTTCGTACTTTGGGGGGCATTTTCACCCCCTTCGACGGGGCCGAAGGGATTTTCCTTTATAACGTAGATTCCTTATATTAAACTCAATATACTGTATGAGTTTCAACGTGGCTTTTCATCGTCTTCATATTTAAATGAATTTTTTCGCACTTTGGGGGGCATTTTCACCCCCTTCGACGGGGCCGAAGGGATTTTCCTTTATAACGTAGATTCCTTATATTAAACTCAATATACTGTATGAGTTTCAACGTGGCTTTTCATCGTCTTCATATTTAAATGAATTTTTTCGCACTTTGGGGGGCATTTTCACCCCCTTCGACGGGGCCGAAGGGATTTTCCTTCATAACGTAGATTCCTTATATTAAACTCAATATACTGTATGAGTTTCAACGTGGCTTTTCATCGTCTTCATATTTAAATGAATTTTTTCGTACTTTGTGGGGCATTTTCACCCCCTTCGACGGGGCCGAAGGGATTTTCCTTTATAACGTAGATTCCTTATATAAACTCAATATACTGTATGAGTTTCAACGTGGCATTTCATCGTCTTCATATTTAAATGAATTTTTTCGCACTTTGGGGGGCATTTTCACCCCCTTCGACGGGGTCGAAGGGATTTTCCTTTATAACGTAGATTCCTTATATTAAACTCATATACTGTATGAGTTTCAACGTGGCTTTTCATCGTCTTCATATTTAAATGAATTTTTCGCACTTTGGGGGGCATTTTCACTCCCTTCGACGGGGCCGAAGGGATTTTTCTTCATAACGTAGATTCCTTATATTAAACTCATATACTGTATGAGTTTCAACGTGGCTTTTCATCGTCTTCATATTTAAATGAATTTTTTCGTACTTTGGGGGGCATTTTCACCCCCTTCGACGGGGCCGAAGGGATTTTCCTTTATAACGTAGATTCCTTATATTAAACTCAATATACTGTATGAGTTTCAACGTGGCTTTTCATCGTCTTCATATTTAAATGAATTTTTTCGTACTTTGGGGGGCATTTTCACCCCCTTCGACGGGGCCGAAGGGATTTTCCTTTATAACGTAGATTCCTTATATTAAACTCAATATACTGTATGAGTTTCAACGTGGCTTTTCATCGTCTTCTTTGTTAAAATAATGTTTTTTATAATACCTAATACGACATATTTGTTTCAAAGGTTTCACTCAGATACAGAACCGGTTATCTACGTATTCCGTTCATTCCGATGAAATATGAACAACATAGTTATCATTCAAGCACGGAAGATTTTTCGATTTCGTCATATATAGTTGGGAGACCTAGTTCACGACGCCACTGATCGTTCGGGCACATTCGGAAATTGGCTGCCAGATTTTGGCTGCTAATTTCACATCGGTACAAGTAAAGGTGTTTCCTGACGAAAAAATCTTATCATAAATAAGCAAAGTTACTTGCTAATCGTTTTTTATTTTCAATCAGAATAACTGACTTTTCTGACTTGTTCCAAGAAGCATTTGCTACTCGAAATGATACTCAGCGATTTACTACTTGAAAAGTTAATCGGAGCAATTTAAATGCCTCAATTACACTCAGCCCTTCCTACTGCCGCTCGAGTTCAATCGAGCAATAAATCCCGAAATACTTCTGTCATTGATTATGCCATATTGAAGATTACTTTCCTGAACAAGAAGTTATGGGTGTCTCCTTAACACCCACAATTGGTGACTGAACATATGTATACACCCTTAGACTTAGTCTAAGTATACACCACACTATGGATCACTGGTGTACCCACAGGATGGCCAGAATTTGTGATCCCTGAACAACTTTTTAACCCTATGAGATAGAGAAGAATGAATGGAAAATTGCGGTCATCTTTTTTCGAGAAACTCATCATGCCGTCAACCGCAGTGCTCTATCTTCTTTTGTTTTACGAGATATATCAGTGAGGGCCAGAGGTCGTTTCTTGTCCCTCTAAATTTATGTTGTTTATGTTGAACAAAATTATACAAATTATTTCATTATGGACACACATTATGGCCCTCACTTATCCTGTTTATTTTTTGGGTTCCCCTCGAACACGTGTCCAAATATTTTTATTACATTCGGTTCTGTCGACCTATATGGAACCACTGTTTTGTTTTCCTGGCTCAATCTGTATTCTTATGATTTTTCTCATATTTCAACCATTTTCATATAAAAAAAAACATAAATGACGTAAACAACAGTTGATTCACAAAGGAGGATTGGAAAGAAAATGGCGATGCGAAAAATGTGAATAATGTCACTCAAAATAGCGACGACAGTCGACAGATATACATCGTGTAGAATGGCTACGGGACAAACTGAGTTATAAATACAAAATTAAAAATAAATCATCAAAATTCCCCTCTTCTTCTTCTTCTCTGTGCGGTGCCTTACCGGCCGAACTGAGGCCTAGTGGCCCATTGTTCACCCGCATCGTTCTATAGAGACTCAGCTTCAGACACGAAGACAGAAATGTCGCGAGCCTGCCAGGAGTGGTCCCTCTCACCATAGGAATAGAAGGTGTTGGATTTCCTAGGTGTGTTGACCTTAACTCAGTAAGGTTTCCACAGTTGAACAAAATATGCTCAACCGTTTCATCAGTACTCCTGCACCACCGGCATAGGGAGCAGCTCGTCAATCCCATTCTCTTCAAATGCTTGTTAAACAGGTGACCAGTCAATGCACCAGTCACCAGACTGAGTTGTTTCCTCTCCAGCAGCAGAAGCCTATTGACCCCAGATCGCGAGGACGGTCTCTCAATGAAAATCCTCGACCACCTCAGGCCCACCCCTGCGCTCCATTCCGAGGAAAATTCCCTGTTCAGCCAGTTCCTGAAGAAACTTCTAACAGATGTGCGACAGATTGGCAGCGAAGGCTCCGGACCAACAAATGCTAATCCGGCTCCCCGCCTAGCCAGTTCATCTGCCTTGACGTTACCAGGTATATCCGCATGAGCCGGACACCAGATCACTTTCAAAAAGTTATCAGAGCCCAGCCCACGCAGAGCTTTCCTGCATTCTTCTACCAAAAGAGAATCAACTCTAACATCAGATAGAGATTTCAGAGTACCTGGCTGTCGCAAACATATAAATGTGGGCCAGAGTATCCCCTGCGAATGTTTTCCAGTGCGCATGCAAGAACCGCAAATAGCTCAGCCTGCACAATGGAACAGCTTCCCCAGAGGGATAGCCTGATTGAAGTGAGGACCACGATTCCGGCCCCAGACCCGTTGCTGTGACAGAGCCATCAGTGAACCAGGTGGGACCTTCTGGACTAAGAAGCCTGTTTGATGAAGACCATAGGTCTCTGTCGGGAACAATTGCCCTGTAGGGTTCGTCGAAGTAGAACTTAGTGCCCGCGGGGTCACCTCTCTGGAGAAGGGGAGCGTGAGCATCCTTAACCATTTTGAGGGCCCTCGCGTGCCCAGTGAAGAGTCCTCCATCGCGCCATTTTCCCCGTTCCCCTCAGAAATTTTCAGCGTCAGGTCAGTAGTTCTTGAAAAATTTGCTTTTCCAAAAGTTGTTATTTTATTTCATTGCGTACAAAGAACATTGAAGCTTTTTATGTAATTGATGGGACAAAATACACATAATGGTTTACACCTAGAACATTCACGAGTCGAGTTAACATACGGTTTAACAACGTTCGTATTTCTTACACAAGGCGGGTAGTTTCTTTTTTCTGATTTGGAATCATTGGAATGAAAATGTGTTTTACGTAAATCAATACATTTCATGTTTTCACAGAAACAGGGATTTTTTCGAAAGTTGGCAGTTTTTTCATGATTTGCATAAATACATGGTTGTCGAACTTTATTATATAATGGTTGATCTTCTGTGTCCATATAAGTAAAAACTGGGTACTGGGAATAATGTTCATAGAAATTTGTATCAGTTGGAGCAGTTTTTGGCCTTGTGCTTGGAAGGTGTTTCCCCCCTGAATATCGACTTAAGTAGCAAGCTGCTGGTTGGGTCCTGCATTTAGGGTTCTCGAGACAACAGAATCTGAGACATCTATCTTGTAACCCATTGGTTTTATCACAGTCACAACCCTGATATAGGAAGCCTCCTCTCAGTTCTCTTGACTGACACAATTTTGGAAGGGCAGTTCGGTGTTTTTGTAGTCTTCTTGAAGGTCTGAATGGTCTTCCAAATAAACCAGTTTGACTATTCATTTTTTCTTTCGATTTTTCTGATTGAATATCAAAGAATACGTTTTTCCCGATTTCATATATTTCTTGTGAATTTCTAGATTTACAAGGGTTCATTATATTTCTAGGGCAAATAGACGATCTCCTGTAGTTTTTGTAGTCATTCAGTTCACAATTATCTTCCAAATTAACTGGTTTTAAATGTAGAGTTGTCGAAGGTGAGCAAACATGAATACTTAAACATTTTCTAGGTTTTTTCTCATAATAGGGCACTGAAGTGTGAGACCGCAAAGTGTATTCGAAAGGCAATTTTGGTTTTTTGCGACATGTTCTTGCCATAGCCGGACATGTTGGATATTTTTCACGAAAACCGTTTCCTAAGTTCTCGATATATCGGTAATTCTTAGTTGCACTTTTATGATTTGGTTTTTCTTCATCCAATAAGTTGATAAAGGTTCTTAAGTTTGTCAGAACCCATCTTCGCTTTTGGTCCATGAGTACTGGTGATTTGAAGAGAAAGCAGAAATTCTAGAAAATTTAGACAAATTACTGGGACTTCTATTAGTGAAAACGTCAAACCAAAAGTCATCAAGATGTCATTTTTGAGATATGGAATGATCAGTATACAGGGTGTTTGGTAATTCGACGTGATCCTTCTAGACGTCATTTGCAGCGAATTGCGTCGAGTTAAGCATGGTCCCAAAACCTATGGATACGAAGATATCGCGATTTTTCAACTTGAATTGAAATATTCTACTATTCACCAATTATTTTGAGAAAACTACTTGACTCTACATATGAAATGAATATTTTTATCAAAGCTGAGGAGGTGGTCCTCAACCAAGATAACCCGAGATGTAGGAACAGGTTACAAATAGCTGCACTCAGTTTTCCTCATGAAGTCGCGATGAAATAATTGAGAATTACTCGAAAATGTATATGAACTTAGGGCACAAATGTAAGGAAAAACTTCTTTGATAGGTACGTTAGCTTTCAAAAAGCTACATACGTCAATAATCCCATCATATAATCAAAAACTATGGCCGGAAAACCGAACAGGTAACATACTTTTTCGAGTCATTCAGAATATTCGGATATCGTCTATTTCACTCGAGTGATCGAACCATGACCCGCGTTTGCGAATCACAAGTGAAATAGAGGATATCTGAATGACTTTCCGGTCATAGTTTTTGATTGCATCGAGGAGTTATTGACGTATGTACCTTTTTGGATAGCTAACGAAACAGGGAAGTTTTTCCTTCTCTTGATTTTTTCTAAAAATAAGGCCCCAAAAAATTATGAATTACTCTTCAAAAAAGCTTCTTTAGGTACTGCTGAATCATCTCTAGAACATTATGACGGTTTGAGTTACATGTCTTCTAAAAATCACGAATAACCTCAGCTACAAGGGAAATTAAATTGTAGGTAGGTAAAGGTAAATCAGGCATAGTACATCTAAGTATTTTTATTAATAATTTATTCAATACAGGAAGAGACTTACTAATATTAGAACAATCACGTTCCTGATAGGTACCCATAACTACTGTAGCTTCCGAGAGTTTGAAAATAAATAAGTGACTTTTCTACCTACCCTGAAAACCTATTGAGCAAAATCAGTTTAATAAGTACCTATCATTCTTTCAATCTCAATAAATATGAGCTCAGAAAAATTTCAAAATAATTTCTTTCAGTATATTTTGAAAAATTTACAATAGAATAATTTATCAGTTCTCCTGCTGTTTATTATCACTTAATTTCTATAGTTCATAGAAAGAAATTGTCAGTTTCTTCTCATCTCATTGAAAATCACCTACAACTTATCGGGAATACACAGAGGGAAAGAGTGACAGAGGAAACAGTGAGGGCGAATATATGTGATTTAATTCCTTGTGCTCTTAACTCCACCCCTTGTTGGATATTTATCCATGAATTCCATACCTCATAACCCCTCAAAACGCAATTCGCTGAGCATCTCACTGTCCATTTTTTTCATATGCTTTATATTGCGAACTGAAAAAGTCCCTAAGAGCACCCAATACGCCGGCATCCAAGGGCTGTGAGCCTCTGAAAGCTAATTTTGCTAATGCCTGACTAACTTTTTCCAAAGATTCCGCTTCTTTAGTTTTCGCTCTGGGTGGGCTTTTTGATTTTGGAGTACTGGTCTCTTCTAGGAGCTCTTGAAATATTTTACGTGCTTCAGCATCTTGCTCCTCCGATGTTTTAGGTTTTTCTGTACTTCCTAGTCCCAATTCCTGATCCAACTCTGCGAAAACCGCATCATCTATAGATCCTGCATCATTTTGTCTTTTGGTTATAGCTTTGTTGGATATTACTTTCTCCGGAGTTTTTGGATTATCTGGTTCTAAGGAGGTAATATTTTTTTCCAACTCTGCAACGTCTATCATTTCAACATCCGTTAGTTTGCGATCAGTTTTAGGGCTACCTGTTCCTTCCGAAACCTTTTTTTCTTCGTCATTCGATAGATCGATTTTATATTCCTTCACGAAAAGCATGTCGTCCACTTCTGAACTTTTAGTATCGTCAGCTATACTGGCGTCTTCGTTAGATGTTAATGCTGCGTTGCTACTGGAGGTGGTTTGTTCACCACTATACTCTTCAGAATTTTCCACGGTTTCCACATCTCTAGTCTCATCCTTATTAATCAATTCCGTTAAATTTTCAGGCTTTATTTCGAGTTCAACTTCAAGTTTTTCAGTAGAGGTATATGGTTCTGTCGTGGTATTTATCATAGTAGTTGATGTTACATCCTCTTGTTCATCTTCACCTGATTCGTCAATTTCTGCTGGTGCGTTTAGAATTTCCGGAGGTAGAGCAGCGCTGAGATTTATTAGAGAGTTAATTTCACCAACACTTTGTTTTAACCATTCAATATGGGTCATATTGTCTGGCACAGTTTTGTTACTCCTAATTTCTAGTACTTCTGGAAGGATTTTGAACTTTTTTTCTTGGATTTCTCTAGGAACCTCAGTCTGGTTCAGTGCATGATTCACTTCAGGTTTCAACCAAACGTCTTGAGATAGAGTGTCCGGTTGTGTTGGATATGCAGGATTTTGATTTGTTTCGAGTTCCAAAATAATAGTTGGATCGTTTGTAATAGACGCTTCAGTGATGTTCACTTCTGGAACGGAATGTTCTTCACTAACTACTAGAGGTTCTGAAGTCAGTAAAGGATCTTGTGACGATGATGATATTTCTGTTGGTAGTTGGGTCTCTTCTTCGATTGACGATAGACTTTGAGCTTCTAGTGGTTCACTTGTTGGAGAATCTGCAATTGAAGGTAATGTTGTAGTGATGTCTTCGAGAACCGGTGTTGAAGGAGGTGCGAGTGTGGTTGGCTTCTTCTTCTTCTTTACAAGTGATAATATGTGAGACGAGCTGGCCGAAACGAGATCATTTGTTTTCTCTTCTGATGCTGTTGATGTATAGTATTGTGAAAATGATGTTGCACCCTCCAAGTTAGTGATATTCTCGACATCTTCGAAGCCTCCTCTTTGAAGACCTTCAGCTCCTATAAGGGTTATAATAGATGACGGGGTACTGCTAGCATCTTTCTCGTTCACTAATTCATTCTTTTTCAAGTATAGTAAGTTATCACCTATCCTGATGACAGGAGGTGGACTTTGAATAACTTCGGCAAGCTCACTTGACTCTCCTTCAGAATCTGTTACGAACAGGTCATTCTCTTTTCCAATTTCTTCTGTAGCTTTAGTTTCTTCAATGATTAGTTTACCCTGTGTTTCTAACTTGATTTCTTCTTTTGGATTGGAAGTAATGGGTATTTCCAGAATTTCTGGTATTATTTCCTGTATGGTAATCTTAGAATTTTGCAGAGAATTTTCCTGATCTCCCACTTCGAGTTGTATTTTGTTGTCACTATCCTCAAGTGGGTGGATATCGTCGCTCGTAGTTGGTTTACTCGAAAATGTTGCTGTGAAGGTGTTTTCTTCTACTATTTGTGAGTCGGGAATCGAACTGATACTAAAGGTGTAATTCGGCGTTAGTTTCTCCAAGGAATCTAGAAAAAAGATATTCATTAATTTATTTGTGTTTGTTTAAACCCCCTATATTCATACGTTTTATGATGGATATTTTATAGTTTTTGTGCGATTTTCAGTGAAGAAGAAAAAGGTAAAATGATCAGTTTGGACTAAATAATGAAGTTCCAGCGAATGACTTGATTAGAACGAAATTTTCTTAAAATTCCCTGTGCAGTCATGAATATTGAAAATATCTTAGGCAAGATCGTTGAGGAGAATTAGCTAAATTATTCATGTACATACATCTTTTATTTTCTCATGGAACCATCAAGTGAAAGTCCTTTTGACTTTGCTGACTTATTTGCACTCTGAATAATATTTTTTTCAACAGATACACAATTAACCGAAATAAATAAAGTGTAGATGATATAATGATGCAGAAAAAAATGTTTAAGAAATATTGATCTCTTCTTATAAACAGAGCATAACCCTGAATATTCTTTTTGAACAGAAACGCAATTATCCGAAATAAATCAAGTGTAAATGATATGATGGTCCATATAGAAATGTAACATACCTCTGGTTGGACAATGATCGTATTTGGGACAACACTGTCCGGGTACTTGTTTTCCTTCACAGTCATTCCTGACATAACACGAGAGTCTGCACACTTAATTTCTCCACCTCTGCAGTAGCATACTTTGCATTCGTCTCCTACCGATGATTCTAGGCGCTCTCCATTTGAGTAGATTTTCCCTTTGTACTCACATTCTGATGAAGAAAAGAAGAAAGTTTCAAGACGATATTACTCATAGTATGTAAATGCTTATTCTTATATTTATTACTATTGTAATAGCTTATATTGTACAACAAGTACGGAATGACATAAATTTCCAACGAGTATTTGCTGCACGAGCTTAAATCGCATTGAAATTTTGCGGCCAGATGCAAGATTATCATAATAAGCCTCATGCATGGCCATACTGTGAACAGAACTTTAGAAAATTCATTTGGAATATTGAAAAGAAGAATCTTAATATTTCCATAACAAGATATCCGATTCGAGTGAAATTCATTTTGTGTATGAACATTGAAATACTGAATGTTCATGCAAATTTTCAAGAGCATCATCAACTATGGATTTCTTTTTTTTTAATTGTCAAGGTTTCACATATTTCAGTTTTAGAATAATTTCCAGAATAATATTCCGATCGTATTGAGATTTTGCATTCATATAATTGACCATGAATCTCAAGTCCCATACGAAATTTTGAGGTCAGGCCAGAGCCTCATTGAACCACCAATGAACGAGCTCTGAAAAGCACCTGCGCAGGGCTTTCTCAGATTTTTCTGAGAAACTGGACATATATTATGGTAACCGTTTCGTTAGAAAAACGCAGAACAGTCAGCTCTGGGTTCTACACAACCAAGAAATGAAGAAAACCAACCGCAGGAGATGGATCCCTCCCCACTATGACAATGAGTCAATGAGAGTTCTCACACATCGGCTCAAAAAATTGCATATTTTCGAGGACGTCGATTCTTAATTCCCAAACGTAAAGAATGAACTCTCAGTGGAACTTTTTTCGACACCGAAAGAAGCGGTTCTTGAGTTCAGAAATTGTATGTTGAAGATAACTCAATCAAGACAATCTGCAAATGCCTCGAGAAAGTGAAAAAAATTTTTTTTCTTGAAAATTTGCCAAAAAAGTAACAAATGACCTACTTTTCCTATTAAAAAATTTAGAGGGTTGATGGGATGACGAAGGGTGCAAAAAAACCTTTAAAAAATGCATAAAAATTTGGTAAAAGTGAAACAAAAATATATTTTATACGAGAAATATAGTCATTGGACTAAAATTTGAAACGGTAGGTACATCGATTTCTTTAGATTTTAGACCGAACATTTTAAAAATGTTTTTTATGTTCGGTATATCGGGTGTCCCAAGGTGAGTGGCCTATTAGATTATTATGGAAATTATTGATATATTTTTTTTAGTCCTTCCTGTATAACTGACAACTATAATTCAAAAGCAGTGACATAGATGAGATCAATAACTACTACTGAGTCGCAAAATTTCTGACTTAAATCTCAAATATTGAGCGAACTAGAGTCATTTTCGTACACGCCAATTGATCTAATAGGCCACTCACCTTGGGACACCTGATATACGAGGTGAAGAAAATATAATAAATGAAGAGAGCAGACTATTGACTGATTAGGTTTTGATGATTCGTTCGATATACAGGGTGTCCCATTACTCGACGTCAACCTGGAACCGGGTGAAAAGGCAAGTAATGCTGGTTGTCAGAAAAATATAAAAAAAAAATCTGAGTTGTTGCATGATTTAAAAATAATGCGCATTTAAAAAAAACGCAAAATTCCACACCTGTGACAGTCTTTTCGCTCCTGTTGCCACAAATATCAACTTTTTCCAACTCTTTTCTTTGCTGTGTAACCTTGAATAATGCTTGTCTAAATTGTAATAAAATTTTGATACCAGCTGCTTTGGGTTTCATAAAAATAGGGATTACTTCTCGGAAAAAAAATTCGAAATAAACAATTGCCTAGTTTCAACTGACTGTATTGAAAAAAAAATGTACTACGTAGGTTTGGCATGTTTTTTCAAAAGTTGGCGCATTTAGTAAGGATTCCAAAATGGTATAATACTTGTTTAATTGTAGCTGCCGTAGTTCAAATTTATTTTCGATTGCCTTTGAATACACTTTTCGTTAACTGCTTCCCAGTAATAGAGTCCAATGGGTTCAAGTCGGTGAACGGGCCGGCCACGAGATTGGAACAGAACGTCCGATCCATCTTCCGGGAAAAAATGTTACCAAAAAAAAAATTTTCAGAGAAATTTCTCAGGAAAAATTTTTTCTGGAAAAATTATTTTCTTTGGAAATTTTTTTTTCTGATAACATTTTTTCCCGGAAGATGGATCGGACGTTCTGGTCCAATCTCGTGGCCGGCCCGTTCACCGGACTTGAATCCATTGGACTTTTTCCACTGGGAAGCAGTTAACGAAAAAGTGTATTCAAAGGCAATCGAAAATAAATTTGAACTACGGCAGCTACAAGTAAACAAGTATTATACCATTTTGGAATCCTCACTAAATGCGCCAACTTTTGAAAAAACATGCCAACCTACGTAGTACATTTTTTTTTTCATACAGTCAGTTGAAACTAGGCAATTGTTTATTTCGAATTTTTTTTCCGAGAAGTAATCCTTATTTTTATGAAACCTAAAGCAGCTGGTATCAAAATTTTGATTACAGTTTAGACAAGCATTATTCAAGGTTACACAGCAAAGAAAAGAGTTGGAAAAAGTTGATATTTGTGGCAACAGGAGCGAAAAGACTGTCACAGGGCGTGGAATTTTGCGTGTTTTTTTAAATGCGCATTATTTTAAAATCATGCAACTCAGATTTTTTTTTATATTTTCTGACAACCAGCATTACTTGCCTTTTCACCCGGTACGTACGTTCTTTATAACAATATGGTTACTGCTGAGAAGCATACAAACCGTTTCAACATCATGTTTCCTTCAAAAACTTCGCCACTCAATTCTTTTTAGCTATTACTATCAACGATTCTTACTCACAAACATATCAATTTTAAGCATATTCAGGAATAGAATTGTAGTAATTGTACTCTGCCTTTATTGCCATTTACGATTCTTGACTGGTTGCTACCCTGCCAAGAGGTGATGAACCCTCGGAATTAATATTAAAATACCTCGGTAGGTTTCTGAGAAACCTACTCTATTATTCGTGATACAACCTTCGTGGAAAATTGGCATTTGCTAAACTATGATCTGTGCGAAGAATACCTTTGATTTATTTCACTGTGTGAAAAATGTGATTGCAATTTTTTACTTTTCGCGGAAGAACGTTTCAATTTCTAATTCACATCTTATGTTTTCATCATCGAAACTCTCAACTTTGAGTTAGTGATACCGTTACTTTGAGATAATTTATATCAGTGCACTGTCCCTGGATACAGTGGATCCATTTCAAGTACCAGTCAGCTACCACTTGAAACTGGGGTTGATGCAAGGCTAAGTAGCAGTATTCATCGGAATATTATGAAAGTAGCCTGAATATTTGTTTACATCTAGAGAAAACTGAATATTCAAGTCTATGTAAAATTGATGAGTTCAATTTTATACAAAAGCTACATCGAGCTTCTTATCGCCTCCTCATATTCGACAAACAATACGCTACTGGAAAAAATTAAAGGATCAAAAAAAAATTCCAAATTTTTCGGCAATTTTCAACATGCCATAACTTTGAGAGGAATGGTCGTACAAGGATTTTAAAAAAAGGAAATTGTAGCTCCAAGTGTCTAGTTTTTGAATTAGAACTTAAATTTTTTTAAGTTTTAGTGATTTTTGAGTAATGATAGAAAAATCAGCAAAAAAAAAATTCTCAAAATTTTACCACATTTTTTTTTGTCTACGAGCGTGGAAATTCTATTTTTGCATAATCGTTATAATGATGGGATACTTTGTTAATTCAGCTTTAATTTATTTTTTATTGACCCTAATACGTCCACTTCTCGCCGAGATATCGGTCTTCAAATGGAAAAGGATCCATTTGTTTGAGAGGCGAGAGCCGAAAACAGGGGTGGCAATACCCGTTATTAAATTAATAAAAATTTTATTTGTCAGTTTATTTTATTTTTCTTTTTTGAAATTTATGTACTTTCTGCAATTAAAATGTGGAAAAACCTCGAGAAAATTCTTTTTTGCCTTTTTTGAAGATTATGCGCTTCTCAGAGCAAAAAACGTGATCCTTATTTTTTTTCAAAAATTCAATCGGGTCAAACAGAAAACGGCTCGATGGATTGAGTTGGCTCTTCGTAAGGTTTTTATCAACATATTGAACTGTGAAAGTCACACTTAACATTATTGGTTTCTCCAACATTTTCGATCCAGCGGTAGATTTTCCAAGAAACCACCAAAACCCTTTTTTTGTTAAATTTTTATATTGATGTGACATAAAGAAAAAAAAATTCTATGAATAAGCAATGGTTGTTCATTAATGGTCTCGAAAAACCTCCTTCAATTTTCTGTGCGATCATTGGTTGCTGAGAAATCGATAATCAAAGACAAATGGATCCTATTTCCATTTGAAGACCGATATCGTGGCGAGAAGTGGACGTATTGAGGTCAATAAAAAAATAAATTGAAGCTTAATTTACAAAGTATCCCATCATTATAACGATTATGCAAAAATAAAATTTCCACGCTCGTAGACAAAAAAAAAAGTGGTAAAATTTTGAGAATTTTTTTGTTGCTGATTTTTTTATCATTACTCGAAAACCACTGAAACTTAAAATTTTTGAAGTTCTAATCCAAAAACTAGACACTTGGAGCTACAATTTCCTTTTTTTAAATTCCTTGTACGACCATTCCTCTCAAAGTTACGGCATGTTGAAAATTGCCGAAAAATTTGGAATTTTTTTTGATCCTTTAATTTTTTCCAGTAGTGTACATCAAATATACCGATTAAAATGAAAAAATTTAAAGAATTCAAGTCTATGTAAAATTGATGAATTCAATTCAAAAGCTACATCGAGCTTATTATCGCCTCCTCATATTAGACAAATAATACATCAAATATACCGATTAAAATGAAAAAAATTAAGGAAGCCCTGAACAGATGCTTTTGAACGCTCTTTCATTGGTGGAGCAATAAAGCTATTATTTCAAACTTTTGTATAGGACTTGAGATTGATACTAAATATATGAATGCAAAAACTCAGCACGATCGGAAAACTATTCTGGAAATTATTCGAAAACTGAAATATGTGAATATTGACAATTAAAAGAATTGAATTATATATATTATATGGTTCTGATGATGCAATCCTCTTGAAAATTGCATGAACATTCAGTATATATATTTCATATACAAAATAAATTTCACTCAAATCGGAAATCTTGTTGTGGAAATATGGAGATTCTTATTTTCAATATTCCTATAGAATTTTCTATGGTTCAGATGAGCATTTTCTTTAAATTTTGCAGGAACATTCAGTATATCAGTCTTCATTTATAAAATTAATTTCCCCCGAATTTCAAACTTTTGTATAGGACTTGAGATTGATACTAAATATATGAATGCAAAAACTCAGCACGATCGGAAAACTATTCTGGAAATTATTCGAAAACTGAAATATGTGAATATTGACAATTAAAAGAATTGAATTATATATATTATAGTTCTGATGATGCAATCCTCTTGAAAATTGCATGAACATTCAGTATATACATATATTTCATATACAAAATAAATTTCACTCAAATCGGATATCTTGTTGTGGAAATATAGAGATTCTTATTTTCAATATTCCTATAGAATTTTCTATGGTTCAGATGAGCAATTTTCTTTAAATTTTGCAGAAACATTCAGTATATCAGTCTTCATTTACAAAAAGAATTTCTCCCGAATGGGATGGCTTGTTATGGAAATATAAAGTTTCTCCTTTTCAATATTCCAGTTAAATGTTCTATGGTTATGTAAATATGAGAGAGAATATAAGAGAACATAAGTGAGAATATAAACAATGAAAGCAGAAAATAACATTAATCGATTAAAATCAACCAATATTAAAGTACGTATTGGTTTAACATTGCTTGATATTAAATAAAAATTAAAAGTTTAAAGTTTGATTTCAATCGATTAAAATTATTCTCTGCTTTCAATGTTTATTATTCTCACTTGTGTATTTGCGTTAATCCTTTTTTGTATGATTACAACGATAGCATTCAGATCTTCAATGAATTCAACAGTCAAGTTAAAACTCCTATAACTTGCATGAATTCGAGTTAAAATTATTCATCCTGAAAATAACCTGAAGCCCGACCGTGAACACACTTTCACGAAGATTGAAACATTATAAATTCAAAAACAATTTAGAAAAAACTCGCATAATATGTAAACTGAAATTCAATTTGTCAGCGTCTATTATATTTGATTTCCTTGCTCTTCGGTTGCTTTATTCACTGTTTTGCTTTGGTTGTTTCCGCAATTACAACCTCATGCGGTCGAAAAAAATGTTAATCATATTCGGGATCCAATTTTCCCACCCTTTACTTCAACAAATATTTTTTGCAAATGAATAACGCGTAATTAGAGAAATCCATCATGAACTAAACCATTGTAACTGAGTGGGACAAGCACAAATTCTATCCTTTTCAACAATAAGCGACCAATGATCAAATATGTTTAATGAAAATTATTCTGGTCGAATACCACGATTTCGGAACTAACGGGATTATTCCGATTTGCCCCTTATAAGAACATTCTATTTTACACAGTCGCACTTGACGATTCTGATCAGCTGAGTTTAGATTCGAGCGGTGAAGTGCAGTTCAACTTCCAGTGTTAAGAAAGTAAAATTATTGTCATTTTGCCTTTTCTCGGAAATGGACCTACCTCATTGTTATACAAAGCTTCTCTTCAGCAGAAATTGGACATTTTATCCTATTGGTACCTTTCTTGGTGATGTCACATTCAATATAAGTCAAAACTTGTTCGAAAAGTTCAGTGGAAAGTCTGAAAACTCCCTAAATTTCATTTCATTTCCAAAAAGCCTTCTTTGCACGGTTACATTGAAGGCACATTCTGTATGACGTCTCAAAATAATTCATCCACTGGCTTGTTTGGATCTTTAAGAGTATTTCACATGCACATGTAGGCGATCCACTAATAATTCGAGCAAACCACTTTCGACAGAAATCGCTATCCTCGACGGCTGACGGCCTGGCGCGACGGTCGACGATCTGTCCGAGGAAACCGTAGCTTTAGGTACAAACAGTTACAGGTAACAAAAACTCGAAGTAACACAGAAGTGGCTTCTACAGATAACTTTTAGGAAACCTTATCGTTTCTCTACGGAAGAGTTATATGCGGAGACTGGAGCCATGGAGCTAAGAAAGCTTTTTTCCTTTCTCTGTCAGTATACCAAAAGAAGAACTTAAGTTCTGCATTTTCCAACAACCACGCACATAATACGAAGGCGTTACACCAGCAGGGCATCTTCAAGGATTTTCAAAATTTTTATTCCATCTCAAAACGTAGCAAAACGAGATCTTTCGAATGCAAGATCCGTTCAGGGTGCTCCCTGCTGGTATAACGTAACACTAGCAGGGTACTTTCTGTAACGAAAGATCATAGAGAGAAACTGATTTCAGTTTTGGAAAGAGCAAAACGGGAACAAATCGCAGATACCTCCACAAACATTTTTTTTTCAAAAATCTTTAAAGTATAAGTGAGCAAAATGAACAGATTGGTGAGCAGAACGAAGCAAAACGAGACCTTCCGAATGACACCAATGTCGGCAAGATTCATTGAAGGTGCCCTGCTTGTGTAACGTTACACCAGCAGGGCACACTGACTTGTCTATATCTCGGTAACGAAAGATAGTACATATAGAGAAACTGATTTCAGTTCTGGAAGAGCAAAACACAGATACCTCACTTGCAAAGGCAGGACAAAAAATTTTTTTTTCAAAAATCTTCTAAAGTTTAAGTGAGCAAAATGAACAGATTGGTGAGCAGAACGAAGCAAAACGAGACCTTCCGAATGACACCAATGTCGGCAAGATTCATTGAAGGTGCCCTGCTTGTGTAACGTTACAACACCCAGGGCACACTGACTTGTCTATATCTCGGTAACGAAGATAGTACATATAGAGAAACTGATTTCAGTTTTGGAAGAGCAAAACACAGATACCTCACTTGCAAAGGCAGGACAAAAAATTTTTTTTTTCAAAATCTTCTAAAGTTTAAGTGAGCAAAATGAACAGATTGGTGAGCAGAAAAAGCAAAACGAGACCTTCCGAATGACACCAATATCGGCAAGATCCGTTGAAGGTGCTTAGCTTGTGTAATGTTACAGCGAGGGCACTTTGAATTGTCAATAGCTCAATATACATAGGTGAGCAAAATAGGCTGAGTGGTGAGCAAAACGAAGCAAACGAGGGCAAAACGATGATAGATAAAGTTTTAAAAATTCTTGAAGTGCCCTGCTGGTGTAACGCCCCCACATAATACCAGGAATAGAGACATGCGGATCACTTTTCCGAGAGCAGGCAGAACGATGGGCCAGAGATCTCATAGATATCTTGCTTCTTTTTTATTCAATAGAATCCCAGGTGAAATCAAAGAAATTGTTACTTTGAACGGTTTCAAGATGAAAGTTTCTCTAGCTTGCCAGTAGGGTTGGCCTCGGAAAAGATATGTGATCAAGAATTATATTTTAATTAAGAACATTTTTTAACTTATGAAGAGATCCTGATATGTATTTTGAAATGCATTGTTTCATTTTGATTAAATAAAATCTCTTTATTATTATTTATATTTAAAAAGCGTATTGAATCAAGTTTGCCATATGCACTTATATCAAGAAGGAAAAAGTAACCAAGGCCGTAGCGAGGTATTTCAGAACTATAAGACTAGAACATTTTATTCCTTTAAAATTTGTCATTTTGTCATTCAGTGGACCCCCTCTGAAATTTTTTTCTGGCTACGGCCTTGAAAGAAACCAAGTACATAATAATACACGATCACTAAGTATATGGGATTTTTTGGTATTATTCTAAAATCGGACATCAATAGGCAAACACTATTTAGAACCAGTATTCCATTCCAGTATGATACTAAATAAACAATAATAACCTCAGTTTCTTTCTAAAACCAGAGGAAACTGATAGGAAGGCCTCAAAAACAAGAGGCTTCAGTAACAAGTAGGTATAATGATAAATGTAGAACACTTAATTTTCACTAAAAATTTTTGTTGAAACTACAAATGTTTCGTCAAATTATTTTTGACGTTTTCAGGTGACTACTATCATTATAATAACTAATCTCATAAGGCCTTTTCGGAACTTACTCAGGGTTACTAACTCGATCCATCGGGTCACGTGACGGATCTACTCGGGTCACGGACCCGGGTTTTTTGTTTACGAACACATCAGGTTTAGGATTTGACAGTCGTATCAATAACATAACCAAACAAATTAATGAATTTATTTTTTCGATCCCAGTATATTCTCGGATTGTCTCTAGCTATGCTTGCATTTATAGGCTTCGGTTGAATATTTCTTATAATTTCTCGTGTGCCTTTCCATGTTTAATAACATTTTTGACTACCTACCTATGTTTGAGAAGTAGAGAATTTATTTTTTCAGTTCCAATTTATTTACTTATTTCCTCTATCTTGCTTGGATTTATTGGCTTCTGTAAAATCTTTCTTATAATTTCTGGTGTGCCCTCACATTTTCAATGTTATCTTTCGAGTATCTATATTAAAGAAGTAAAGAGGCTTTAGCCTTTACGCAGAAAAATCTGCATGCAAAGTTATGAAGAAGTTGTTGCACATTATTTTCTCGGCTCAAGGAACCACTCATTTTACAGTGAGCCAAATTCTCTTCTCTTTCCATAATTTTTAGATATAAATATATGTAATTGCTAAGAAAGGAGTAGAAGACTTATTCCCGCTTTTTTCAAATACAAATTGGACTGCAGTGCGCATGCGGTGACTCTAGAACCCTACTCTCGAGTAGGGTTACGATAAATCACCTGGGTCAGTGATCGAGTTAATAGCCCCGTACTTTCCGAACACGGTTGGATGTTCGGGTTAGGTAAACGAACGCCAAGGTTAGGGATCGAGTTAACCCGAGTAAGTATCCGAAAAAAAAAAGACGCCTAGACACCTTCAATACATAATGAACTAAAAAAACTTATGTGAACATTATTTGGGGAATTCCAGAATTTCATTCGAAAATGTTTAATAGGGGCGATCTGGGATCTGTTTAGATCTGTCTGGTCGATAAGTAAAATATTTTTTATTATGTTTTAACTTGAACCACCTGACCTGACCTTTTGGAAGTGCTAATGAACGCATATAAAAAACAGATTCTTACTTAACAACCAGACGACCTGAATATATGTATACTCCTTATTGAATCTTTTCGAATAATTCTGGAATTCTCCAAAGTTTGTTCTCACCAAACTTTTTTCGGTTCATTTTGTATTTGAGGTAATCGATACTCTAACATTAGTTAGTTCAATGATGATGATAGACTCACCTGACGAAATCAAAATTAATTTGACGGAACAGATGTTGAGTAAACACATAGATTCAGCGAAACTTAGTGTTGTTTCCTTCATCATAATAGACTGAATTTCCGCCAAGTAATCAAACAATCGAACACTTTAGGATAGTTTCAGTTTCAATAAAAACAGTGAAATTCTGCATAAAAAAAACATTCACTAACCTCATTAATGACCCTATGAATAATTAAGTTATATTAAAGCATGGACTCATAAGGCCTATAACAAAAATGCAATGCAATTCTAAAACCTATACCATTGTTTAAACAATGCCTATACAGACCAATAAGCCTTCCTTACGTTCTCAGAAATATGGAGTAGGTCATCTGTGAACATCTGATAACATTTCTAATTCAAGAGAAAATCTTGACATTAATACATCAGAGGTAATATGTCAAAGGAAAATCAATATCTACAGCACTTGAATTCGACCAAGGCAAATTCAAAGATTTGAAGGACTTATGTATCATAAATGTTCTATTAATGGACCTGTATTCTGGGTTCCATACTCTTTATTATCTTCATCAATGACCTATTCAATAAAATAGACAACAAAGTGAATATTCAAAACTCCGGCCATTGCCTAGGTCTCACAATTGATGAAAATTCCATCTTAAGTGAACATATCGACGAGGTCAAGTCCCATTTTGAAAATCTCGAGGAATTTAAGAAAAACGTGTTTCGTGACTATTTTTTCAGGAAACTACTGAGTATAGACTGTTCACGAAAGTTTGAGCCGTCGGTTGGCCATGAAAATATGGCATATTCCCCTGTATATTAAAATTTTAGGTTATGTTGTTTATTTTCTTGTCAGATTGATATGCAATGTTGTCAAAATCGTATAGAGTTCTCTGATAACTCACCAGCTCGTCGGACGAGGCCGAGTACATTCGGAAACGTTGACTTCATTTAACGTTATGACAGCAAATACTGCCAACTTCAGATAAATAAACAAACGCCTACTATGCGCTCAAACGGACTATATTATATAGGGTGTCCCAAGGTGAGTGGCCTACTTATATGGAAACTTTTGATGGTAAAAATTTCAAATTTTGTGGATCGATATTTGGCAATTAAGTTACATTTTTGAAATAATTTCACATTTCCAGTGTTTGCGGATGTACGACAATTTGGCATCAACTTTGTTATTTTAAATGGGACACTGCTTTTGAATTATAGTTGTCACTTATACAGGATGGACCAAAAAAAAATCATCGTTTGCCTAGTTTGAAACGAGGAAAAAACGGTGATTATGTTTGAGTAACATTATTGTTTCCATGAGAAAAAACATAATTTTATGTAATAAACCAGGAGAGAAACCTCTCAGCAAAAATTAGATTGAAGAGTCTGGATTGCTATCAAAAAAGTTTCTGTGAAAGTTTTTAGTTCAACTTATAGCACAAACAAGAACTGGGATAATGATCAAAGTTGAAATTGCCTAGATGTTAATTATGGCTTACAACTTGAAAATAAAAGACGATAGAGCAATGCGGTTGACGGCGAAATGAATTTCTGGAAAAAACGATAACCGCAATGAATCATTTATTTTTCTTTATCTCATCGAGTTGTAATTCAGGGATCACCAATTCTGGTTACACTGTACATATTGGAATGGTGTGATTGTTTCTGAGGACAAAAAAAACTATCTGGAACAATCAATCCTAAAAATTCAACCAACGCACAATAATAGAATAACGACCATGACTATATTAAAAAATAACATTATTTCCACACCGGCAACTCCGTTTCCCTCATAAATCACCCTCATCCATATTCCATTCAACGAGCCCATAAATTTGATGTATAGGGTGGACAGAATTAGGGATCCCTGAACTACTACTTTTTAACTCATTCTGCCGCCAACAGCATTGCTCTATCATCTTTTGGTTTCGAATCAAAAGCCAAAATTGACATTTGGGCAATTTCAACTTTGGTAATTAACTCAAAAACATTATACAGACACTTTTTTGATAGGAATCCAGTGGTTTAATCTTAATTTTGCCGAAGAGTTTCCTTTCTGATTTATTACATCAACTTTTGTTTTTTTAGTTGTAGTTCAGAGTCACCAATTCAAGTCACCGTGTACATATTGGGATAATATGTATGTTCTGAGGAACAAAAGAGCAAAAATTAAAAAAAACTGGATCGATCCTAAAAAAACAACCATCGCAGAACGCACAATAGTAGAATAACGACCAGGACTCTAATCGAAAAATAACATTACCTATTTCTGCACCGGTAACTATTTTTCCCTCATAAACCACCCTTATCTAGATCCAATTCAACGCCCCCATAAATTTAATGTACTTCCAGCGATATTGCATCCGTGCAAAGCGAGCTCGGAGAAAATATCCAACTGACGAAGCCGCATATTTCGCCCATATCCGAGCAATTATTAGAAGAAATTCCGAAAGATGGAGAATTTAAAGCCGCCAGAGTGCAATTTAGTTCAGCAACTTCCTAACGCCCCGCGCCATCGACGGAATACAAATTCGAAAACTTGTAAAACTCGGTAGCATTTATGTTGCGACCTCAAAACGTGATAGAAATATTGAGAAAGCGTAGAAAATATTTTATATAATATCGTCTTAATATGAGACGTGTTCATAGGGAAGTTTGGAGAAGAGAAAGATGTCAACCAGTCCAAAAGGCAACAAAGAGAATGAACCGTTCGATCAATGGATGACTGGTATGAATTTATCATATAATATCAAATTTACCTGAATTTTTTTTCGGGATGGAGTTTTACGAAATAGCTCGGATATAAAGAAAATATAGCAAGTGTATTTCACAGTATTAGCAGAGGAAGAAACGGGGCATCATGCGTAATATGCGTATGATTCAAAAGCACAAGAAGTACTAACAATAGAATAATAATCTACTTATTGAGTGAAGAGACTAGTTAAAACGAAATAGAAAAACTAAAATACAAACCAAAGTTTTGAAGCCTCCAGTGTGCGATTTAGTTCAGCAACTTCCTAACGCCCCGCGCCATCGACGGAATACAAATTCGAAAACTTGTAAAACTCGGTAGCATTTATGTTGCGACCTCAAAACGAAGAAAATATTTCATGTAATATCGTCTTGATATGAGATGTGTTCATAGGGAAGTTTGGAGAAGAGAAAGATGTCAACCAGTCCCAAAGTCGACGAAGAGAATGGATGACTGTTATGAATTTATCTTATAATTTAGGTCGAGTTGTCTGTGCCCCGTCAGTTAACGCCATCAAGAATCGGCTTAATCATTACTTGACTATTACGTAATCGCTGCTCCTAGTTTATTGTATTGCAATGTAATTCTTTGTACTTATTTGTATTTGAGATGTGTAGGCCATTGCCTCCTCTCTTATCATCATTAAATAATAATAATGAGTTCACCAGAAGAAGGAGAAGCATTCTGAAAACAAAACTGAAAAACAGAAATCTCACAAAAGCTGTTAACACCTACGCCTGCTCAGTTCTTACTTACTCTTTAAGAATAGTGAAGTGGAGTGATACAGATCTCGATCATCTCCAACGGAAGATGAGAACACTCTGTACAAAAGCCAACAAGCACCATCCTAAATGCTGTGTTGGAAGAACAACGATTCCTAGAACTCAAGGCGGGCAAGGCTTTGTGGACATTAGACAAATGGCGACTGAACAGATAAACAATTTGAGAAGATACTTCATGGACAGGTCAAACACATCATACTTCCATAAGATACTGTGTGAAGCAGATGATTCAACACCTCTACGGCTATGCGAACACCCTAATGAAATTACCACACAGACAAGTGATAAAATTTAGAGATCGAGAGAAAAGCCCCTACATGGAAGACACCTGAACGAGGTTTCCCAGGAACATGTCGACATTCGTGCGTCGAGTTACTAGCTGACTTCTGAAAGATTGTTTCCTGAAACAAAAGGTTTCCTCCTTGCCATTCAAGATCAAGTGATGCAAACTAAAAACTATCAGAAATACATCATGAAGGATAGACGAATGATACTCGTAAATGCAAAACATCATAAACAATCCAACATATCACAGGAGGCTGCCAAATGTTTTCTGAAACAGAATATGAGAGTCATGGCATGATGCAGTTTTTTAAAATACTTCATCAGCAGTTCGCCATTCAACTGAAGATTCTGCAGTCTGAAGTAATATTGGAGAACGATCATTACAGGCCATACTGGGACCGCATGATGTGTTTAACCTGTCCATGAAGTATCTTCTCAAATTGTTTATCTGTTTCAGTCGCCATTTGTCTAATGTCCACAAGCCTTGCCCGCCTTGAGTTCTAGGAATCGTTGTTCTTCCAACACAGCATTTAGGATGGTGCTTGTTGGCTTTTGTACAGTGTGTTCTAATGAACCTAACAGTTGCTTATAACAGGCCAGATATAATTCTAGTGAGGAAAAAGAAGAAGAGAGCAATCCTTATAGACGTAGCCATCCCAAATAACAAAAATCTACATTACAAATACTCTGAGAAAATAGCGAAATATCGAGAGCTTGAACTTCAGATAAAAAGGCAGTGGAGAACGTGCAGTACCAGAACCATTCCTATTTTGATATCAACCACAGGAATTAATCCTAAGAGTCTGAAATCCAACCTCAAGGAGCTTAATTCAGATGAAAACCTTTACAAAGTGATGCAAAATAGTACTCCTCGGTACTATTAGAACGGTAAGGAAGTTTGTAGGTCACAATGGACACCATGAACAACCATGGAGGGAAACATTGCAAGACCGACTACCAGGACATCAACCGAGAAATCTAGGACCCAGCAACGAAGAACGAGCAACCCAGGGCCTAGGAGAAGAAGAACACCGAAGACCTCAGAGCTCAATCCCCCAGATACTTGCTATCCCGAATGAGTATTATATTATATTTTATGTTCTGTGGGGATGAGTGAATGTTGCCCTTAGTAGGGAGTGCGATAGCCGATCGCTATAGGGGGTGTGAGAAATCACACCCTTTCTACGCTAATAGGCTCAAGTCGAATATTTAATTTAGCTTACATTTTTTTGAGATAAGGTTTCACAAAATGCCTTGTATATAAAAAATATATCAAGCAGAGGAAGAAACGCACGACAGGGTGTTAGTGCCTCTGCGATAAAATAAAAATCTGTCAATATAAATAATAAAAGTGTCAATTGACAGATTCAATCTGTGAATTTGTTTAAAAAGGATTTTCATTACTTATAACTTTCAGCTATCTTCTTGAAAATTCTTAAAGATCTTATTAGCAGACAAACGAGAAACAAAATGACATTTGTAACAAGTTCATACTGAATAACACAAGGTCTATAGATATGATTGGAATGACCTTTGGTCTTTATTTCATTTGTTAAAATTTTCTGATGCTATTGTCTCACATTTTTCGAAAGAAAATGAACAGATTCAGTTGGATTGTATTGAAAGGGATGAAATAAATGAATATAGTAATTGATGTTGAATGAACTGAATAAATTTCATTTTTGCTTCTAACACAATTTGAATCTTTTTATTCTTTTATATTAATGTATTCTGCATTAAGTTAAATGAGTGAGGTGATTCGACTTTTTATTGAAAATTTCGTTTCTTATTGAGAATTCGAAATGAACTTTTCAGATATTAACAAACATGTTTTGATGGACAAAACTACGCAGTTTCAGCAGACTTCTATCGATTTCATGATTTGCATAAAATATTACCAGATTTACTTACCACATTGATAGTCAGGACAACATTCGTTCGGTCTGTGAACCATTTTACAACCTGGTTTCTTGTTAGCACATCGTAAAGCTTCGCATTGAACTCCAGGAGGCTGACATTTGCATTTCAAACACGGCTGCTCTGAAGGAACTGCCTCATTGATGCCATAAACTAAGTCTCCAACTATGCAAACTGTAATGCAAAAAAATATTCTTCGAATAAAAAGGAAGACACATCTTGATGCTACTCTCGATGAGGAGTAATCTTATCTTATAGACACAATATCCATCCAGCAATTTAATATCTTACAAATGCTCGGTAAACGTTTTTGGTATTTTTCCTTACGACAATTGAAACTCCTGTTAACATTTTCATTCCGTATATACAGCACCTTCTCAACCAAAATGGGCAAGAATTATACGACAATTAAGTTACTTTGCATAGTCAAGTTGTACAAATGTACAACTTCTATACAACCACTCATTTCTCAATAATTTTCGGTCAGGTATAAGACTGTGCTTTGTAATACATGTTATATTTATTATACCAAACGATTGTATGAATGTTTTTTGTAGACTAATCAACCGTGTACTTCTTCCACATGGACATATTATATGTTTCCATTTTTATTGATGAAACTGCATATACTTAATCTAACTTTCATTGTGTTACTATGACAGTTATTGCATTTATACACTAAATTTCTTCTATCTTTCGAAATAGCTACTATTGAACTATTGAAAAAGGCAGAAATGAAATGAACTTAAAAACATTGTCCCTCCTGTAAGGGAAAGTGGCTGAAGAGTAATACACAAAACATCGTAATTTAACGACAATCTTGCCTAAGAGAAAATTCGCGGCGATTATGCCGATTATTTCCAGTCCCTAATTTCGTAATTGAATTTTTTTTCTTTGTATTTAAAAAAAATCTTGGATTACGAGGTAAAATTCCTATCAACCTCTTATTGATAGTTTTGAAAAGAGCTCTCAGTGCCAAAGAAACTCCTCATGGGCCATAATCTCAGTTCATTTTGGAATTCTGCGTCTTGTTCAAATCTAGACAGATTTTTTTCATGTAATCTAGCTCTGTAAACCAGGGGCCTATTGCACCACTTTGCAACTTTTCTCTTCGCACTTTGCATTCTGACAAATTTCAAAAGTGAAAATTAGTTATGTTGCACAACATTTCTCACAACATTTAATTTCTGCAGAGTACTTTTCACTATGCACTTGACTTTTCTCATTGTATTTTTCATTTATGAATGCGTTTCGAGCAACTTAATTCATTTGAAAAGTGAAAAGTGAAAAGTTGCAAAGTATTTGGTGCAATAGGTCCCAGGTGAGCCGCAAGAAAATGCACATGTAGCGCAACTTTTATTAGTAGAACTTTTTTCTTTTACTGTAAGAATTATTTTCCCATAATTCTCAGAAACTTCTAGTCAAAAAGTTCCACTATTTTTAACTTTTTTCAATGAGCTCCTGTCGGACAATGTATTATATAAATAGCTATACAACAAATTTAGAGATAATAGGTACTATTATTATTTCGTAAGCGTCATTTTTTAGATCTATCATGAAGGCCTTTTACAATGGTTGTACAATTATATACTTCACATTCAGAATATGTCGTACAAAGAATTCCGAAAAAACACATAAGGGACATTTCTATTGGAGACCCAATAAATGTCACAGAATACACTATTTCGACAACTAATCGACAACTAGTTATCATGGACAAAAATGTCGTATAAAATTGGCCCTGTAAAATTTTACACAACATTTTGAGAAAAAGATGTAAAAGTGTCCTGTAATTTTGTTGTGAGAATATTTACACGATATCTAAAACAACTATTTAGTTCAACAGGACTAAACGGTCCCTCTTAGAACTTTAACATGACTGAAAAGTATTCATGGGATATTATTACAACAATCACAAGGCCAAATTGTCTTATAACAAAAAAATTATAGGACAAAATTGCTAGTTGGGTATAAATCCAAAATGATATATGGGATGTAGACCCGACTTGATTTGTGTTTTTCCAATTTTAACTATTCTACATAGTTACCTACATATATAAGTTATAATTTCGACTATTACTCTTAATTTCCGCTAATCAGAATGGCGCAATTTTTAATTACCAATTCTTTCTAGACTGCAGCTATCAGCAGTTTTCTCGAGTTAACCTGCGGGCAAGTTTGACAGTTGTGTTCGAATTAATACCTGTACATAATTGAAGCAGAATAATATGTCAATTATGAAATAATCTTGTCAAATACTATCCGCGCATCTTATTTTTCTTGCGATGAAATCGAAGAAACACAATGCAAAGTAATAATTTTTACAAGAAGCATTCGTCGCTCATTATGTTCTTCATTCGTGACACCTATCTTCGAGGCCCCACCAGTAAAACAGAGAACTTTTTAGGATTAAACTGTAGGCAATGTTCTGAAGCCATCTTTTTCAATGCCTCAAGTAAGCTTTTAGCGGCGTCCCCGTTAAATGACAGATAAACCTGCACAAACAAAAGATGTAATGGTCGTTCATTCGGTGACAAATTTCATCAGGTAACATCGTCACAAAGTTGGTAAATGAGCCATAACAAAGTACGCATACTGAAAACCTCTTTCAACTTATCTTTCAAAAAACCAATTTTTTCCTGAAAATTTCTGCAAGCCAGTAAAGAAATACAAAGACCTTGGCAAAAAAAGTACCACATGATCCACTTTACTTATTCAAGAAATTTAGAGGGTTGATGAGGATGGCACAGAGTGCAACAAAAATCCTTCAAAAATGCATAAATATTTGGAGAAAGTGAAACAAAAATTGACCTGTTTCAGGATTTTGTTGCCGAATATTTTTCTTCTGAGAAAATATAATTGTTCCATAATTTTGACGAGTACTGTAGTTTGATTGATGTAGTTCTTCATATAACATTCTGCCGGCTTCCCAGAACGAATCTGTTTCGGCGATAGGTATATATACACTGATTTGCAGGTGGATATAGGAAATACGATAAAGATCAGTATTACAGTAGGTACTGTCAATTGCATATGACATGTGAAACTATAGGTATTGGCAATTGAAAGAACAAATCTTGGACGAGTAGGTTTAGAAATACCATAAAAAAACCATATCGAACGGATGCATATTCCGCATATTAGTTGAAGTGAAGGGAAAAGTATATATGTATTATTATTACATTATTTATTATTATATGTATATATCACATTCCAAATTGACTTCGCTATTCTATCCTTTGTATTTTCAAGATCGGTTCCATCGATGCGACCAATCCATTAGTGAACAGCGTCCTCATTTGAGAACGCTGCATAGTGAAATTGAAAGTAGATAAAGCTATATTTTGTGAGTTCAAATCATTCATGGGCAACCTTTTGTGTGGCCAAATAGAAAAATTTTCGTAGACCACGGGCAGAAATAAAATTTCTAACAGTAATAATATTATGGATTCAAAAGAATTTAAATACAATGGAAGAGATGAAAAACTTAAAATGATATAATCATCGAAAAAACTCCGTAACTCATCAGTCAGGAGTTCTTGAGTTCTCATCTAATGAGACACCTAAGATTGCGTTTTTTTCGGAAGAGAATGAAAATAGGTTGGCTTTGAAGCCAGTCTTCTGTAATTTTAAACGACTGCGCGAATGAAGATTGCTAACTGTGCTGTATCAGTGATGTCAGTGCTTTCATCCAATGCTATAAAAAAAGCAACAGATTTTTCCACCACTTTTCCAAAAGCGACTTTTATATTTACAGCTATTGCATCTATTTGTCTTGTGACTCTTCTTGATAGTTTCACTTCTGCAAACGTTTTCTTTCATCTGGATACAAAGTATCCGCGAGTTCCAAAAAGCACTTTTCCATAAATTCACCTTTTGAAAATGGCTTCGAGTATCCTGCTTGCCAGAACAATATCTTCAGTTTCGTCATTATCACAAAGATATTCTGCTGTCCAAGCAAATTCTATTTCAATTTATCTATTCTTTTTTATTTCTGAATTGTCCAGTCCAACTTCCGTATTTTTGCAAATATTTGGTAGTAAAATGTCTTCCTAAATTATATTCTTTCGCAACTGCTACGGTCTGATTACATATTCAAAGAGCTAATTTGGAGGTTTGTCGTGTGTGAAAAAATTTATTGGCGGGCCAGGAAAATTATATTTATTATTTTTTCGGATCAACAGAAAAGGCTTTTAGGCATTCCTAATCAGCATGTGACTTTGATATATCTGCCCATCCACCCGATGTATTAATGAACTTACGGATTACGACGATTTTGAAGATAATGAGCTGAATTATTAGCCCCTTGCACTCGCATCAATCTGCATGAAAGATTTAATTGAAGACGCCTTAGCTTACCTAAAAGCTTTGTCAGGAAGGCGAGTTCTGAATGGACATCCTGTGTTCTTAGAATTCAAAGAGCAAATACGATTTCCAAAACCCATATTCTAGATGAAATGGGAAACCATTGGTGGTTCCAGATTCCACGGTACCCTGGTGAACTTATGACATTTTGCATGAAAGGTGAGGTCACCTTATCTGAATGCTGTTTTTAAAAATATTAAAATAAATAATGAAATAATAAGTGTAGATGAGATAGGTGCTCAGTATTCATAACGAGAACATGGTGTGCTTTCAGGAATTTGGTTGTGTTCATGAAAATGTATATCATAAGAATGGGGATTTATTCTCATATGAGGATGAATCCTGATTCATATTGATGTTGCATATAGATGGCGTTATTACGAAGATATGAATACTTTACCCCTTTCAATAATTTAGGTCTAATTCCCTTCGAAAATGGATAATGCAGCAAACGTTAAACATAAATAAACTGTTTGGGTTTTAGATAAAGGTGACACAAAGTGAAATCTATAGCAGTATCATTTGTAGTAGACGAGACTCGATTTCATTCCTTTCGATGTTTTAACTCCCCGGAAATCGAGGCAAGCCTCCAGGTTCCAAACACACTCACCTTGCGACTGGTTCACATCAGCGTCAGACTCAATTTCCGGGTAGACTTCCCTCTTCAGCCGCCTGGACGCTGCGGGACCTGCAAAGTCAACATTACGTTACAATAAGATACACAACATAGATTATGTAGTCATAAATAATGTCCGAGGCCTAATTGTTAAATGGCCCAGATTTGCAGAGTCCCGTAATTCCAGGCCGTCAGAACGGGATGAAATAGGAGACGTGCTCGATCATCCATGAAATTCAACAAATCCATTCGAAATAACGTTATTGGGAGACAAGTTTATGATTCGACTGTAAGAGAAAAGAGGTCTGTGCAAAACGGGGTACCATACCACTTTTACGTATGATACCAGAGCTCAGGGAAAAACCTCAGTGGAAAAAACCCTGTCTCGCCGTTCTAACAAAAATAAAACTTGAAAACTATTTGAATAATGGAGGATTTCTTTTTTATTGAGTCAAGTCGATAACCCTCTCCAAACTGCCTTCAAAATTCTGAATCTGCAACACCAAAAAATCGAAGCAGAAATAAAATGATTAAAACTCTATTAAATCAGCTTAAAATCAACAACCCAATTCGAAAACGACTTGTTAACTACATGTAGCTCTTAAGCCACACTGAAATTTAAATATGGAACAATCATTTACGGAATGTTTTATTGTCTACTCTGTTTCTGGAATGAAGGAGAGTATTTGATGATGAATTTGTAGAAGCATTAAACCACGCACATTTCTTATGGGAATTGGCTCCCGGTGGATTTGGCTGAAAATTTGATATGATGTTCTTCTAATCCTTCTGATGAAATGTCTTCACAGTCACGAACGAAGCTGAAAAATGCATACTTCTAGGAGTTTTTAGCGATTTTTTGTATCCATTATGGCTTACTTATTACCGTTCACACAGAAATGTTTGAAAATATTTCGAATTGACAAAATCTGCTTTCATAATCACGAAATATTTTCAAACATTTCTGTGTGAACGGTAATACGTAAGCCATAATGAATACAAAAAATTGCTAAAAACTCCTAGAAGTATGCATTTTTCAGCTTCGTGACTGTGGAGACATTTGATCAGAAGGATTAGTAGAACATCATATCAAATTTTCAGACAAATCCACCGGGAGCCAATTCCCATCAGAAATGTGCGGGGTCCTTTGTTCCAATCTTCAAAATTATGGCCTGCCTGCAGATATGTGGAGGAGCAATGTTTGAAAGAACTGGTTATAATGGAGTTGGTGTGGATTTTATTGTTCCATGGAAAAATTTGATTGTGCATCAATTTTGTGAACATGGATACTGTTGAGCCAAACTGGGCAACAATAATCTCCAGTAGGGAAAACTGAAGCTAGAGCTGCCGTACGGAGAGTTATTGCATCAGCATCCCATGAAGTACTTGCAAGTTTTTGAATTATATATTATTTCTATTTTTCAGCTTTATTCATAAATCCACCACATGGGCTTTGAAATTTAGAGAAGAATCTAGTTCAACAGCTAGATATTTAAGATTGAAATTATGTTTGCGAGAAAAATTACCAAAAAGTACGTTCAATTTTCTATATTTCTGATGATTATCTAAATGGAAACACGAGACTTCGGTTTTGTTAGGATTAGGACATATACGCCAATCAAAGAAATATTTTTTTTTCTAAATCTGCGGAAAGATTATTCCTTATGGTTTCAAAATCTGAATGATGGAAAGCCAAAGCAATATCATCGGCGTTACAAATAAGAAACACAACATGGATCATGAAGTCATAAATAATGTCAGAGGTCTAATTGTTGAATGGCCCAGATCTGCAGAGTCCAGTAATTGCAGCCCGTCAGAATGGGATGAAATAGGAGACGTGCTCTATGATCCAGGAAATTCAACAAGGCCATTAGAAATAACGTTGTTGGGAACAAGTTTATGATAAAGGGTGGGCCATGTAAAATTTTAAACTTAAAAAGTTAATAAAAAAAAACGGCTTGATATTTTTCAAAGGTCTAACATTTATTTGAAAGGTTGTTTTATGAAATTCATTTTTGGAAAACAATTTCGGACAAATGACCAGCACGGCTGTTTACAGTAGCTTATCCGATCCACCCAATTTTGGAGTACTTTCTCGATGGTTTCAGGCCTTATGGCAGCAACAGCAGCTGAATCTCGTACTTTAGATCTTGAATTGTTTCTGGATGGTTGGCGTAACATTTATCTTTAACAGCTCCCCACAGAAAATAGTCCAACGGAGTTAAATCGCAGCTTCTGGGAGGCCAATTCACATCACCTCTTGGGCCGATGATTCCCCAGACCAAAATCCGCACCATACAGTGACTCGTGCTGGGTGCATTGGCTTCTCAACGATTACGTGCGGGTTTTCTGTGCCCCAATGCGACAATTCTGCTTGTTAACGTAACCACCGAGGTGGAAATGAGCCTCGTCCGAAAAGATGATTTTGAAGACTCACCACTTTGGAAAATTGTTTTCAATATTTCCCAGTTTTCTTCTAGCGAATAGCGACCCATTTCGTAAATTTTAGACGTTTTACTGAATATCTGTCACTTTCCGAATGGTATTTGACGTTTCCAATGTCGAAATATAGATAGTTCAAATTTAAAACGCTAGATGGCCCACCCGTTACAACTGAGCAAATATAGATTTTTTACGGGGTAGTAATGAACGGATTAGTACAATTCTATTTCTCTAGTTGTAATAATAGCTATTTTTAACGGTGAAAAAAGTAATCATTTAGGCATCCATAGTGATGAAGAAAAGTCAAGTTTTTTCGAAAGTTGTACAAAAAATAAGTTTTTGTAATAAATCAGGAAGGAAACCCCTTATAAATTGTTTTCAATAATGTTTTCCTTTCTAGTTTATTGCACAAACAGGAAAGGACATAAAGACTGTAACGTGCACTTTCATCTGAAGGTTATTCGAACATGATAATCTTAAGACTGATTTTTCAGGACAGGCTTGATTACCCCAGCAACAAGATTCCTAGTCAAGTTTTCCAACAATATATTAAGAACAACAAGATGTACAAATCTGAATTTACAGTTCAAATCACAATATCTCAAGCTACACAAAGTTATGTCCAGGGGAAAAATTGTCGTCCAGCCCAAGCAGCTATATATGTAATGAACATAAATGAAGATGTGCACAAAAATTAACATAACTGGGGACATGAAAAGCCAATAACAGAACTTGTGCCACAAAACAAAATAAGGCAAGCAATGAATTCAGAACCTGCAAAATCATCTAATTAAACATTTTAGTGGGATCCCTGTTCAAACTAAAGGAATCATGGCTTACCGAGAATGAATATTATTATCTAGCCAACTTCAAATTCATAAAATTTACACGATTCAATGGACGACTTCGGATAAAAATCATTCACTATAATACGATATACGATAGATGCTTTCTCCATCAGAGGAAAGCCGAAAAGGAAATCAAGAAAATTTCATTACGCACATTGAAAATCGTCGAACCTTTGCCATAAAGTTGACATTCTGTCAATATGAACAAAGTGAACTCTGTGAACACCAGTAACTTTGCAATAACAAGATAAGGGCCGTATTCATAGTTATCATTCATAGTGAATGTAGTGTCAGATCGCCCTTGAGTTATGTAGCCGTTTCATAAAGCATATCTACTCATTTCATGGGTGCTAGCGCCTTTCCTCAAGTTGAGGCTGGATGAAATCGCACTCCGCTCACTGAGTATGCTTTATGAAACGGCTACAGCTACTCAAGGGCGATCTGACACTCACACACACTCACTTTGAGGATAACTATGAATACGGCCCTAAGGCGTGTAAGACGTTGAAAGACTTGAATGAACAATAATTATTGGAATATTTTTTTGGTTATTTCCACCATCAATAATTTCACGTCAACTATTAAATAAAGAGATGAGAAGAACATTACGCTACAAATAAGATACGCAACATGGATCATGTAGTCATAAATAATGTCCGAGGCCCAGATCTGCAGAGTCCCGTAATTCCAGGCCGTCAGAACGGACGAAATAGGAGACGTGCTTGATTATCCACGAAATTCAACAAATCCATTAGAAATAACGTTATTGGTAGACAAGTTTATGATTCGACGGAAAGAAAAAAAGAGTCAGGGCAAAACGGGGTACAATACCACTTTTACGTATGATACCAGAGCTCAGGAAAAAACCTCAGTAGAAAAAACCCTGTTTCACCGTTCAACAAAAATAAAACTTTTTGAATAATGAAGGATTTCTTCTTTATGGAGTCTAATCGATAACCCTCTCCAAGATGAAGAATAAAATGATTAAAACTCTATTAAATCGATTCAAACTTCACAACACAACCCAATCAAAACGACTCGTTACTTCATGTATAGCTCTTAGCCACAGTGAAATTTAAATATCGAACAATTATTTATGAGATCTTTTATTATCTCTCTACTTCTTCGCATTCTCAACTAGGACTCTAAAGTGAATTCCATTTCAAAAGCATGTTATTACAACGTACATGAGCTGTTCTTATACGATCAAGAATAGTCCATATTTTCCTCGGAAGATTAAATTCAGGAATTTCATTCGAAGGATCAGTTATCAAATCTTTGTTCTGAATATTACATGTGTTTCACTCGGAATGCCAAATTGCTTTATCGCTTTCATTCGAGGTAAAAAAATAATTGGATCATAAACGTTAACGTGATTTCAATCGCGGAATATTATTATCTGGAATAAAGAAGAGTATTTGAGATAAATTTGTAGAAGCATTAAATTTGTTCTAAATTTTCAAAGTTATGGCCTGCCAGCGGATATGTGGAAAAGTAACTATCATCGCCGTTACAAATAAGAAACACAACATGGATCATGTAGTCATAAATAATGTCCGAGGCCTAATTGTTAAATGGCCCAGATCTGTAGAGTCCCGTAATTCCAGGACGTCAGAACGGGATGAAATAGGAGACGTGCTCGATCATCCATGAAATTCAACAAATCCATTAGGAATACCGTTGTTGGAGACAAGTTTATGATACAACTGAGCAAGCATCGATTTTTTACGGAGAAGTAATGAATGAATTAGTACAATTCTGTTAAGCATAGGCCATATTTCAGGAATGGCCAAGTAAGAATTTAGTAGGGGCTTGGACCAACCTTGGCCCCTCCTAGCGTCGCCACTGGCCCAAGGGCGATATATGATATGATATATATTTTGAAACGAGAGAAAAACAGAGATAATTTTCAAGTAACAATAAATTATTGTTTTCATGAGAAAAATGAGTTTAATTAATAATTTAGGAAGTAAACCCCTTTTAAAATATTTCTACAATGTTTTCTTTCTATTTTATAGCACAAACAGGAAAGGACATAAAGACTTTAACGTGCACTTTTACCTGAGGGGTATTCGAACATGAGACTCCTAAGACAGATTTCTCAGGGGAGGCTTGATTACTCCAGCAACAAGATTCCCAGTCAGGTTCTTCAACAATATATTAAGAACAACAAGATGTACAAATTTAAATTAACAGTTCAAATCACAATCTCTCAAGCTACACAAAATTGTGTCTAGGGGAAAAATTGGAGTCCAGCCCAAGCAGCTATATGAAATGGACATAAATGAATATGTGCGCATAAATTCAAGAGAACTCCCTCTCGATTCTTAAGAGAAAAGAAGATATTCATAAACCTTATGTGTTTAACTATTAACATATCTGAGAAGAAATAATGCTATAGGGAAATAAAAAGCCAATAACCTGCAAAAATCATCCCATCAAACAATCCTAGTGAGATCCCTATTCAAACTAAAGGAATTATGGCTTACCGAGAATGAATATTATTTATCTAGCCAACTTTAAATTCACACGAGTCAATGGACGACTTCGGATAGAAATTATTCCAATAATACGATATACGATAGATGCTTTCTCCATCAGAGAAAAGCCGGAAAAGGAAATCAAGAAAATTTCATTACGCACATTGGAAATCGCCGAAGCGAGATCACCTCTGACATAAAGTTGACATTCTGTCAATATAAACAATGTGAACTCTGTCAACACCAGTAACGTTGCAATAATTATAGTATTCGTTTTGAAGAGTTCCGAGCTTCTGAGCTGTTCTAGTGCTTGTGCGCAACCAATGGCAAGCGAGCGCTTGAGTTATTCAGGAGCACGAAACTCTTCAAATAGAATAGGCTATATAAGGGCCGTATTCATAGTTATCCCTCAAGGTGAGGGTGAGTGTGAGTGTCAGATCGCCCTTGAGTAGCTGTAGCCGTTTGATAAAGCATATTCAAGACTTCCCTCAAGTTGAGGCTGGATGAAATCGCACTCCACTCACTGAGTTTGCTTTATGAAACGGCTATAGCTACTCAAGGGCCATCTGACACTCACACTGACCCTCACCTTGAGAGATGACTATGAATACGGCCCTAATGCCCGATTGCACCGTTCGTCTTAGCAACGTTTAAGTCCTGAAATGACGTTTCATCAATGGAATAAACGTCACTTAAGGGCTTAAACGTTGCTTAGACGAACGGTGCAATCGGGCATAAGGCGTGCAAGATCTAAATGAACAATTATTGAAATATTTTTCGGGTTGTTTCCACCATCAAGAATATAACGTCAACAACTTAGTAAAGAAAACAGAAGAACATAACGCAACAAATAGGAAACGCAACCTGGATCATGTAGTCATAAATAATGTCCGAGGCCTAATTGTTAAATGGCCCAGATCTGCAGAGTCCCGTAATTCCAGGCCGTCAGAACGGGATGAAATAGGAGACGTGCTCGATCATCCACGAAATTCAACAAATCCATTAGGAATAACGTTATTGGGAGACAAGTTTATGATACGACTGGAGGAGAATCGATTTTCGTTGGCGGCGGCGGGCGCACTTCACGTGGAGCGTGCAGGAACGGCAGTTTCGCCAAGTTTCGTCCGCGAGTTTTCAGGAATATTCATGAACTAAATCAGCGGTTCTTAATCTTGTTAGAATTGCCAGATAGGCTTAAAAATTGATGTATTTTCTCCGTCAGCAAATACAAGGATGTATTGATATCTAGTTAACCTAGACCAGTTCCATTCATAACCTAAATATTGCGATACTATAACAACCAACAACAACTTGTTAGAAGCGTCAGTGTAACAGTTGGCTTCAAGAAATTAATCCAGAGTTACGTATTAAATTTAAAAAAAAGATATCTACCAAAATTGTAAAAATCGAAAAATTGGAGTAGATATAGAACCATCATCAAGTACCTGATGTAATTAAAAGGGTTAAGAGGTAAGCAAATTTACACTTAATACGATTGCTGAAAAATGATGACATGATTTTATCAGACCGTCGAATTGGGTGAAAACGGATATCTGAAGCATTCTGCAAAATTAATCCCCAAAGGCTTGAATGTTGACCAAAAGCCTGCAAGGGTAGAACCGTTCGATCTGAGCTTGATTTGAAAACGATGTAGACATTTTAAACCGAATTGTTACTATGGAAGACCCAGAAACTAAGCAACAATCGATGGGATGGCGACATTTTGGTTTTAAGAGACCTAATTATTCGACTATCATTTCTTTCATGAAAACAGTTGAATTGTTCGACATAATATGAGGTATTATAAGCTGTGGAGGTCTGGTTTGCAGAGCAAGAAGAAACATTTTTTAAAGGTTTAGACACGTTGCAGGTTCGCTGTAATCAATGTATCTTATTAAAGGGAGAAAATGTCGAGGACATAATAAATTATTTTGACATTGAAATTCAAATCATCCCCCACACATAAATAGGTAGCATTTATAACTTCCTTCCAGATGAATATTATAAAGAATAGTTGAATAATTGCAAAGCAGAAAACAGAACTCATTGGTGAAAGATCTTTCCAATCATCATAGCATAGTTCTGATGTATAGTCCGTTCACGAAAGTTTGAGCGCATAGTAGGCGTTTGTTTATTCATCAGAAGTAGGCTTAAAATAAAGTCAACGTTGCCAAATGTACCAGGTCTCGCCCGACGAGTTTCCGAATTATCAGAGAACTCTATGTTATATTGAGAACATTGCGCATCAATCTGATAAGAAAATAAACAACATAACCTAAAATTTTAATATACACAGTGGAATATGCCAAATTGTCATGGCTAACCGACGGGTCAAACTTTAGTGAACGGGCTATAGATAGCTATTCTATTTCACCCTATCGGAGCTCATCAGTAGGTATGAGGAATAGCTCTGAATAATAAAGTCTTTCTAGGAACCTATTCTTTGATCTTGCGCTTTGTTCAAGGTTTTAGGTATCGAAACGAAATAATTATCTATGGATGCTCCAGATGATATTAACATTTGTGTGACGAGATTAGCTTTAAGGTATGAGTTCAATATTGATTGATTTCGATCGATTGATATTATTATCTGCTTTCTTTGTTAACATTTTCTTTTGCGATTTTTCATGTGAGTTCATATTTGTATATTTACTACCACGTCTGGTTTATTGACATCCATAACCCCTTGCTTTGTCTAGTTACGACTGATGGTTGAATGCCCAGTACGAATGATAGCAGGAGAACAACTCGCTACTTCATTCGAGGTTCTTTCAGTAAGGTATGTAGTATAGTTTATTCGTAAGAATCCTCAGAGATAGCGTTTTGTTCCGATTGATACCCAGAACGGAGCTCTACATCTACGTATAGGTTCCTAGAATTATTCAAAGCTATTCTCCATAAAGATGAATCCCGAAAGGGCGAAATAGCACCTTGAGGATATTACCACCTTGAATGATCTTTGAACGTCGACAAGAATAGCTTTGGAGTTCGGGTTTAATTTAGGTTGGATATTTAAAAAAGAACAGAAAATAAAACAGAATTCACAGTAAGGAGATCGATTCTTGACAAATTTTGAACAACTTAGCAGGGAAGTTGGTCGATATTTATCGAATTGTGAAGACGACGTTATTAAAGAATTGATCACATCTATAGGTTTTGAAAAACTGTCGGTTCAAAAGGCTCAGAGGTAGATATAAGAACTCTCAAATTATGATTGTTGAATATAATATATTAATCATTAAACCACAACTGAAAATAACTTCATTCAAGTTTGTTCTTCCCTATCAATCATATCAACATAAAAATATTCTTTCCATGTATCTTTCCCGACCCAAGTCTGTCTATCCAGACAGTACAAGGGAGCCATAATTTGCATTGCCTCTGATAGTCAGATGGCACTGAGGCAGCTTATAGCCGTTGATTGTAGATCAAGGACCATTTGGAGCTGCAAACAGTCCCTCAAAACACTGGCGGAGTACAACAAGCTAGTTTTAGCTTGGGTACCGCCCACCAGAACATTGAGAGAAATGAAAGAGCTGATGCCCTTGCAAAAGAGGAGCAAACACACCCTTCACCGGACCCGTGCCCTCCTGTTGGGTATCACCTACACTGATTAGGGCAGAGGTCAGCGTTTGGGAAAAAAGGGAGAAACACTCTTACTGGATAAACACATCCGGTCAAAGACAAGCAAGAGACTAATCGAACCTTCCAAAGAGAAGGCTCAACAAGCTTATCGTTGTCAAAAAACGAGTTAAGGCTGCTAATCGGCCTTCTCACAGGTCATTGTCCCGTGAGATATCACCTACACAAGATCGGTAAAGAAAACTCCGACATTTGTAGGTTATGTGAATCGGCCACTGAAACCACCGAGCACATACCATGCCAATGCCTGCGCTGGCGCAAACCAGACTTACTCTACTACTTGGCGCGTTATTACGCCAGCCGACATAAGAGCGAAGTCTCCTAAGAAAGTATCGCAATGCAGAAGGGTAATCACGTGACACTATTATGCAATAAATTTTATTGGTACAGATTTATATAACTAATCATTTAGAGAATCTCAATAACATCTGAAGAAAACATTCGATGCTACAACTAAATAAAATTGTTAAAAATTTTAATTTATTCTATTAACAATTTTTTATTTAGTTGTAGCATCGAATGTCTTTTCTTCAGATGTTTTTGAGATTCACTTAATGATTGGTTATATAAATCTGTACCAAAAAATTTATTTGCATAAGTCATTATAATCATGCCGTCTCACTCGCACCCACTCATATATACTGTCTCGCGCTTGCACCTGCAGCTAAACTACAAGCTTGTCTGGCAAAGGGTTAGCACTATCAAAAATGTCTGGCTAATAAGGAACATCATCTAATAATTATTACCCAAGTATTAATATAAAAATCAGCTTTCATACTATAACGTAAGTAGAATTACATATAATTTAATGAACATTATGGGTGTCTGGCAAGGGGTTGCCACTATAATAAGTGTCTGGCAATTAATGACGTGGTTTTTGATGATATTCTGAAGGTAATATCAAAAAATCGCACTTTATAATTTGACGAAATTAGATCAGTATTTTACACCCCTTTAATACCGTTTATCTGCCAAAGCCAGGGTAACCCAAATTTCATAATGGTCCATCGTTCTTACCTGTGTTGGGAGCATGCGTAGACAAGTTTTCAGCTTTTATAAAATAACGAAGGTCTGGGGCTCACGGGCTCTTGCTCTAATCAGGAAAATGATAATCTAACAACAATAAGGAGAAAAAAATAACTTCCATACCGAGCACGCACATAATGAACTGAATCAAAGACATCACAAAATACCTGACCGAGAAGAGTTCACGCTACATATCACCATGAAAAAATGAATTTTTTATGTCGAGGATTTCTATGACTTCTTTGCGAATCCCAGAATAGAGGTATTCTATGTGAATGGTGTAAAATATTTATGAGATCGGTGTCCTATTGCCTTCATTGTGCTCAAGATCCAATTCCAATTTTCCCTATTTCTAGTAACGTCCTGATGCTGATTGAAATTCGCTCCTATTATATTCTTTTTGGTGCTAATAACGCCAGGAGAAAAAAGCTTTCTCAAGTCTAAAACTCCACTTTTCCTGTATGATTGTTTCAGAGAATAAACGGAAGATTTCTGAAAGATTATCTCGATCCATCACTTTTGCGATTATGTGTATTATTTCTATAATAATGAAAGATATCAGCTAGAGAAGTTTCCTTCTTTCATGTGGTTTATATTTGTCGCATATCAAATATACAAGTGTTTCAGTTTTTTTCAACTCCGAATTCCTAAATTTTCTAAGCAGAAAATAATCACCAATGTACAGTAGAATCAGACATTGAAGAATCAGAGATAATTTTGAATGGCAAATCAAATTCGTAGGGAAATAAGGTACCTACGCCACAAATAATATTCCGATGTAGCTTTGCTCGTCTTCTGAAGTTCTGAATTCAAATTTCGATTCATTCTGGATAGATGGATCATTCGGACACGAATGAAGAAAGACACAGCCCGATAAAAAGAAAATATTCATGGAATAATAGGAAAATTAGTCAGGGAATCGAACCCTTATATTGGAATATCTCCTGCTGTAGAAATTTCTTTTAGTGGGCATTTTCGGTTAGGAAATAAGTGATTCGGTACCAATGAGACTTATATTATAAGGGGTTCTTCAAATTGAGTGTATGATATCGTAACATAATTGGGCTTAATCTACTAATGACATGACAATTTCATTTTCCCTTCAAGAATCGATTGTGGATTATACAGGGTGAGTCTTTGACTTGTACATATATTTTAACCGTAGATTCCTGAGGCCAAAAGAAACACTTTTTTCCTCTACCATTTTTTCCGATTCGGCCTGGTTAAAAAGATACAGGCTGTTGAAAATCCATAAAAAGCATACATTTTCAGTAATATCTCGCAAACGATTCCTTCAAATGAAATGATTTTTGAAACAAAGTTTTTCATGAATATGATTAATCTTTCCCGACTACAAAATTCCGAGTAGTGAAAGAAAAAAAATTCTTAGAAATTCGAAAAATTGGGTACTTTGGCTGAATGCAACTCTGTCAAAAATATTCACAGAATTCAATTTTCTCTATGTGGTCACTTTGACAAATTTCAAGAATAATTCGAGAATTTGTTATCTGGAATGATGAATGGTAAGAGAACTAGCGGATTTTCTTTAAAAATGGGGTTACAATGAATAAGCTCACCTCTATACTTCTTCAGTGTAAATCCTTATCTATTCAAGCAAATTCCACACCACTTTCGAAGTACCTATTGCAATTTTGTTTCGTTGAGCTTTGACATAATTACGTTGATCCAAATTACATTACGTTAGAATACGTACGTTCATTTCTCATTTATTCATCATATTTATTACTACTAAAATGACCATAATAAGTATTATTCAAGAAGTCGTATGATTTTGAAAAAACAAACTAACCACAGAACACCGATGTCAAAGAATCTAGTGTTACGTCTGTGACTTTCACCATGCGGACCACAGAACATAAATATGCGGACACCCCTTGTAATTCAATCGCCCCAACTGGTGTTTATGAACGTGAAATGTCATGCGTGTTATGGTTGAGTTGTTGTTTTAATTTCGGAAAGATTTCAAGAAATATTGGAAATGAATGCTATGGCTAGAATAGGTGGTTTAAAAGTTAATCCGATATAATCAAAAATGAAGTATACATCAAGAAGAGATTATTCTGCTTTTCATCACTAGCAAATTTGGATGAATCAATCATTGCATTAGAAAATATACAACTGGTATTGAAAAAGTGAGTTCATATTTCTTTCTTTAATACAGCAGCTTATTTGAAAATTTCGAATGGTATATCTACTCGTTTCTTTGATACAATAGCTTATTTCAAAGGTTTGAATGCTATATCTCGAACTTGCAAAAATTCAGTGGTTAGTTTACCAGTGGCGGCATAGCTCATTCTGAAAACAAAAAAGGGCTATATCTTCTTATTTAGACCGAATCGGAAAAAATGGTAGAGGAAAAAAGTGTTTTTTTCGACCCCAGGAATATACGGTTAAAATATATGTACAAGTCAAAGACTCACCCTGTATATAGACCTGGTTTTTCACATTTCACATAACCCCAAATGAAAATACTCCAACGGTGTCAAATCTCGTGATCTCGGTGGTCAATTGACATCACCCTTTCCGGATGATTATTCCTCCAGGAATTTTTGATGAGAGTTCGTATGTTATTTGAACCTGATATGCCTTCAGTGCAAAATCCTTGTGTAAAATACGTCGCGTTGTGGACCCACTTGATGTGACCGTAGTCTGATGGACATTTCAGGGTCTTCAGCAACACTGATCACCAAATCAATATTTTCTTGTGAACGACCTCTACGACTGTATTTTTCACTTTTTTGATCTCCACACGAACCGGTATCTTGAATCTTTTTAATGATTCGGCCAATAGCGCTTCAAGTTATTTACTTAAAACACTTCACAGAAGGCTGATTAACATAACATAATTCAACAATTTGAACGCTTTGTTGTATCGTGTACTAAGCCACCCAAATGAATTCAGTGCGCCATCTATATTTTATTCATTCCTGAAAAAACGGCGCAATTTGAAACACTCTTTAGATTGGCAGCGTTCACAAACTTACTTCAAGCATGCTCTGCTTACTCCAAAGCGTTCAGAAACTCACTATAAGTATGTCAGAGTATGTACTCCATGGACCTATAATACTAACTGGACGTCGAACTTCTTAACTGTCACGTAGAAAAAAGTGACGCATGGGCCGCCATTTGCAGTTTGGGATGAAACACGAATATTTTGATGTTCTATGCCAACTGTGCTCGAATTTTTTCGTTGACAAATTGACACCTCTCAAGTAAAACCCAAACTGCAAATGGCAGCCGTTTGCCTCAAAAATTTTGACAGCTTCGCCATCTAGTTAGTATTTTAAATCTATAATGTACTCTCTATAGTTCAGAAACTTTCTCGGAGTACCTAAGCTCTATGTAAGCTGCTTTTTTGCAAAATATTCGGTACTCTGACAGTTATTCGAATTTAGAGCGTTATGCATTCTTTGTCATTTATTCGAGAAAAATATTTCTGGTTTGAGTTTAAAGCTTTTTTCGTCGTTTGTTAACCGTTTTGAGTTGATATCTTCATTTTCTTACGATAAACTGAAAATCTCTTTTTATTAATTTTGGATGAATATTTCGGATTTCACACGATAAACCAAGAATTTTGAGATAATCTCAACTAACTAAATCAAATACTTTGATACTTAAAAATGATAGTATAGGCATGTATTATAACTTCATTGTGAATATTATTTTTACATCTGTTGAAATTCTGTGGATATTCCCCGTTAAGGATTCTCAAAAACAATTAAAGAAACACTTTGGCATCCTTGAATGGGCTTTAGAAAATTCCAAGTATAACTGTCTATATGAATAAAACAGCAATTTTTGATCTTGATTTAATTTTCTCTCATCATAAGTAATTAAAAAACCTTATTTATTTACTATTACAACGAAATAACCAATTCAGTGTCTTACCCGAGCAATTTAGGTTCGATTCGAGTGAGGTTAAGAACCACTGACTGATATTGTTTGCGCGATTTCTTGTGGAAACAGGAAATGTTGGTTGTGCCACGACAAAACGGGGTTACTTCCTTCCTCTAGAGGGAATTACAGATCACGGTGTGACTGATTGCTTCAAATCTTGTGTGATATATCAGTTTTGAAATTTTGGACCAATCTTATCGACAATATTTTATATCTAGAACTAGAAGTCACCGACTTTGTTGAATTATTTACATAGGTGCTGAATTTTCTTAGGGATGATTCCCTACAATTAGAACTTGATGAATGGCCATATTTTATGGAACACCGTGAACGATTTGGCTAGCTAACGAACCTGTTCGCGGCATTTAGGAACCGAAATCATTTCGAAAGTTATCGTGCTGACGGCCGCACGGACGGTCCCACAGATGGAATTGAATTTGACCATGGATTCGTCATCGGGGTGTCGAACCCTATCGTTTGAAATCATTTTCGGCTCGAAATTAAAAAATTACAGACATTTGGGCAAAACCACAAAGCACTCGTTCAAGTAGAACGAGCGCTCAAAAATATAGTCAAAATTATAGAACAAATACATTTTCTCAGAAGGAAAATATGTGACAACAAAATCCTGAAACTGGTCAATTTTCGTTTCACTTTTACCGAATTTTTATGCATTTTGAGAGATTTTTATTGCACCCTTGACCGTCTTCAAACCTTTAAATTTTTTGAAAAGGCAAAGTGGGTTATGTGGTACTTTTCAGAAAAGGTCTTTGAATCTTCTTTACAGAAATTTTCAAGAACATGAAAAAATTAGAACCTTGATGAAATTGCGTTGTCAGATATCATTCTTTGAATTGAAACATTCTATCGAAAAGTTTGAACTTCAGTAGGAACGTACCTACTCATAACATACCTACCTACTCAATATCATAACTGAAGCGCCGTGTTTCAGAGATCCTAATTATTCACGTGAGGGGGTTTAAAGGGGTTAAAAGTTGCGCATGAACAAAACTGTAATGGTCCACTTTCATTCGGTGACAAATTTCATCAGGTACCATTGTCTCAAAGTAAATGAGCCATGACAAAGTGCATACTGAAAACCTATTTGAACTAACCTATTTTTTAAAGACTTTGACCTTGCCAAAAAAGTACAACATGACCCACTTTCCTTATTCAAGAAATTTAGAGGGTTGATGAGGATGGCACAGGGTGGAACAAAAATGGATAAAATTTGGTAAAAATGAAACAAAATTGACCTGTTTCAGGATTCTGTTGCCAAATATTTTTGTTGTGAGAAAATGAATTTGTTCCGGATAATTTTGACGCGCACAGAAGTTTGGTAACATCAATCTGGTGAGGTTGTAGCTGAGGGGTTGAAAATAAATATTCCAAAAAAAACGTCAAAAAAAATTCACTGATTTGCAGGATCCGTTTTTTAAGGCGATAGCAATTCCTTTCCCAGGAAGAAAAGTGCAAAAAGAAAAGTAGAAAATTGAAACATTGATATCCTATCACGAAATAACACGATTAATGGTTGCAGCCTTCGGTTCAATACAATGGGTTTCCGTTATTCACATGAAATGAAACAGTCTTTTGCAGATGAATTAATGAATAATGGAACTACTCTGCCGAAGTTTTAATGGGGTTGTTTCCACGAATAGAGGAAAGCCATCAAAGTTTTTCATACATAATATATAAGAATTGCGCTAATTAACAGATTCAGAGTAATTGAAATCTGAAGTTTCTGAGTAGTTCGCTACGTGATTCGAATTTTATTTCATAGTTATACCGCTTCCGACCCGAGTACATACAGGGTGTCCCATTACTCGACGTCAACCCGGAACCGGGTGAAAAGGCAAGTAATGCTGGTTGTCAGAAAAATATTAAAAAAAATCTATGTTGCATGATTTTAAAATAATGCGCATTTAAAAAAACACGCAAAATTCCACACCCTGTTACAGTCTTTTCGCTCCTGTTGCCACAAATATCAACTTTTTCCAACTTTTTTCTTTGCTGTGTAACCTTAAATAATGCTTGTCTAAACTGTAATCAAAATTTTGATACCAGCTGCTCTAGATTTCATAAAAATAGGGCTTACTTCTCAGAAAAAAAATTCGAAATAAACAATTGCCTAGTTTCAACTGACTGGATTGAAAAAAAAATGTACTACGTAGGGGTGGCATGTTTTTTCAAAAGTTGGCGCATTTAGTGAGGATTCCAAAATGGTATAATACTTGTTTAATTGTAGCTGCCGTAGTTCAAATTTATTTTCGATTGCCTTTGAATACACTTTTTCGTTAACTGCTTCCCAGTAATAAAGTCCAATGGATTCAAGTCCGGTGAACGGGCCGGCCACGAGATTGGACCAGAACGTCCGATCCATCTTCCGGGAAAAAATGTTACCAGAAAAAAAAATTTTCAGAGAAATTTCTCCGGAAAAATTTTTTCTGGAAAAATTATTTTCTCTGGAAATTTTTTTTTCTGATAACATTTTTTCCCGGAAGATGGATCGGACTTTCTGGTCAAATCTCGTGGCCGGCCCGTTCACCGGACTTGAATCCATTGGACTTTATTACTGGGAAGCAGTTAACGAAAAAGTGTATTCAAAGGCAATCGAAAATAAATTTGAGCTACGGCAGCTACAATTAAACAAGTATTATACCATTTTGGAATCCTTACTAAATGCGCCAACTTTTGAAAAAACATGCCAAACCTACGTAGTACATTTTTTTTTCAATGCAGTCAGTTGAAACTAGGCAATTGTTTATTTCGATTTTTTTTTCTGAGAAGTAAGCCCTATTTTTATGAAACCTAGATCAGCTGGTATCCAAATTTTGATTACAGTTTAGACAAGCATTATTCAAGGTACACAGCAAAGAAAAAAGTTGGAACAAGTTGATATTTGTGGCAACAGGAGCGAAAAGACTGTCACAGGGTGTGGAATTTTGCGTGTTTTTTTAACGCGCATTATTTTAAAATCATGCGACTTAGATTTTTTTTTATATTTTTCTGACAACCAGCATTACTTGCCTTTTCACCCGGTTCCGGGTTGACGTCGAGTAATGGGACACCCTGTATAAATGAAATCAAATATATTCAGAATGAGGTGCTTCAAATTCGGGATTCTCTCATGATTTCATTACAAAAAGTTTTTATAAACTGTGGGTCTCTGACGCATTGTTTCTGAGATACAAGTTGTTGAAATCTGAAAAAAAATTATTTACAGTCAATTGAATCGAATAAAATCACGACAAAATCGTATCTGTTATCTTTGAATGTAGTATTTCCGAAGTTACTGGGCAAATGCTTTAATTTTACAAAACGAACCGGATATTCTGATTTGAAATATACCCTGATATTTTTCCATCTCATCTTAATAGCATGCTACAACATAAATCAAGAAATCCATTATTCGCAAATAATGAATCGCGATCTATAAATTTTCTCAGGAAAACTGAACCCTAAAATAAAACTCCCCTTTATTGACAAACCTTATTTGAAAGAGTAGAAGTTTTTAACTTTTCCGACTTCTGTCAATGCTATTTTCGACAAAAACCGAGATATTTCCAACGCTCCTCCTTGAAAAGCAGGAATCGTCACTAGAATCGAGACTGACTCCCAGATTCCAAAGGGAAATTGATGAAAGAGGAGTCGATCCTGGGTAGTTTGCATGAAACAACCGGGTGATAAATTGAACTAACCCAAAGTTTGTTGGAACTTTGAACGTTTGGAAAGGTGGTAATGATTCCCCCGTTTTAATTTCACTACCTAAAATCCGATTTAAGGTCAACTGAATGCAATGAAATGACAAATTTCAATAACATCGTATCTATTCTGTTACATCGGGAAAATACTGATATTAAAATGTAGTATTGCGCCGAAGCTACTGGGCAAAGGCTGTATTTAAAGTATACCCCGATATTTTCCCATACCAGCTAAATAACATCTCACAACCTAAATCAAGAAATCAATTTTTTGAGAATAACGAATCACGATTTATGAATACAAAAATTCTGAACCTTAAAGTAATACTCCGCCTCTATTGACACACCTTATTTGAACGAGTAAATTTTTTTAACTTTTCCGCCTCCTTCAATCCTATCCTGCACAAAACTAAGTACATATTTCCAACGTTCCTTTTTGAAAGGCAGGTATCGTAATTCTAATCGGGACCGACTCCTAGAATCTAAAACCAGAACGATGAAGAAGAAATAGACCCTGGATAGTTTGCATAAAACTATACAGGATGTCCCAGAAAATGTGGGAAATCTCTAGGATTTAGATAGAACATAAAAAAATAAGATGACAGGTTCCCATAATTTTTTTTCCTAGCGGCCTCCCTTCGAAGATACGACCTCCTAAATGACGCCACTGGAAATTCATTTTAGTGGAATAAATTTCAATTTCCTACTTCTTTCATTATTTTTTTTCGAAAACGGTTCATTTTATCGACACTGAACTAGAGTACCTTTTCTTAAGCTTAATGTTCAAAGTATCCAAATTTGTTTTTTTAGCACCTTATCATACAGGCTTTTAAAAAATGTAAGCATTAAAATGTACAAACCAGTCCGCCCCTGGTAAACTGAACAAGCTGATTGAAATTTGAATGCGGTGATTTAAGAGGTTCTTAACACAATTAATCATATCAAATTATATCGAGTAGTTTGAAACTTATTCCACTAAAATGGATTTCCAGTGGCGTCATTTAGGAGGTCGTATCTTCGTAAGGAGGACGGCTAGGAAAAAAAATTATGGGAACTTGCCATCTTCATTTTTTATGTTCTATCTGAATCCGAGAGATTTCCCAAATTTTCCAGAACACCCTGTAGAGTGAGAAATTGAACATACCCAGAGTTCGTTTGGAACTTATAACGTTTAGGAAGTTAGTAATTTTTAGTGTACCGGGTTTTTCACTATAATTTGACCCCCCCTTTAACTTTGTTACTAAAGGAGATACAAAAAAAATGTTTCATACAAAAGTTTCACGAAATCAACTGAGGTTTTTTGATATGAGTCCAGAAACTGAAATATATACAGGTTGGCCAACATATTGATGACAACTTCATTTTTTCAAATGGAACACCCTGTATATTTTTCCACGTTTGGCTAGCTCTTTTTCCTCTGATCCTCTTTTATTCTGAGAACCACAGAGTTTCGAATTTTAAGAACCACCTGCCAAGATCTGTAATCATTTTACAGGTGATAGAGTGCGTTTACTGAAAATGCTTATTTTTGGAGTTATAATAACGTCAATGGGATGGATACAGGGTGAAGAATATTGAATGCAACTATATTTTTTCAAATGGAATACCCTGTTCTGTATATACTTCCTTTTTTTGATAGGCTATTTCCTCCCTGATCTCGATTATAAATGCGTATGTGGATGTGTCTCTCCAATTTTCAGAGTTTCAAAGTTTTGAAATGATGACACCGAATAAAAAAATATGTGAAGTATCTACGCAAATCTTTATATCCTAACAAACTACTTAAAAGTATATTTTAGAATGAATACTTAACAATTACTCCACCAATGAAAAATGATAAACTATGTCAGTATGGTAAGAATAACATCAACTAAAGAAATTGCTCAAAATGACTACCTTCATTCAATACACATAGTTCATATAGTTGTTTCAAGTTGTTTTGGCTATTTTTGATAGCATTATTATGGCCCTGATTTGAGTCAGAAATTAAATCTTCAAAATTTGTTTCGAATCATTACGATATTATCATTATTCTTTGTGCGTTGACGGAATTAGTTCCGAATTATGAGTTTAATATTGGTTGATTATATTTCATTCATATTATTCTCCGCTTTCATTGGTTGTCATTATTCCTGAAGTAAATTTTTTTCTTCAGGAACTGCTATAAAAACTTGTCCAAAGGTGTTATATCGGTACTATTTGGTGGCCATAAAACGGGTGCGCCATTACCAATCCAAAAATCAAATTGGCCACTTAAATATTCACGAACTTCCAAAACGATATACCAGATGTTATTGAAATTTGAAACTCTGTGGTGCTCAGAATAAGAAAGATAGGCCAACATAATTTACATATTCGAAATCAGGGGAAAAAGAGCTAAACAAATATGGAAAAATATACAGGGTGTTCCATTTGAAAAAATTAAGTTGCCATCAATATGTTGATCACCCTGTATATATTTCAGTTTCTGGACTCATATCAGAAAACTTCAGTTGATTTCGTGAAACTTTTATACGAAACATTTTTTTGTATCTCCTTCAGCGACAAAGTTAAAGGGGGGGTCAAATTATAGTGAAAAACCCGGTACTTCTTTCTTCTCTTAATATAAGTTCTTTCATTTCACTAGCCAAAATTCGATTTACAGTGAAATGAACGCAATAAAGAAAAAACAAACAAATTTTTATAACATCGTTCTTTTACATTGAGAAAGAACTGAATATTTTCTAATACCATAGGGTTTGTTTTCCGAAGTAATTTTTTTTACGAATTGACGGCTCAACAAAATTTGATCTCAAATTCTGAAATATTCACTAGAGCTCGTGACTCATTGCACCACCTATATCCAGAAATACATTATTTGCTAATAATGAATTAGGTACGACCTTTAAATTTGCACAGAAAATCTGAACCCTGACAGAATGTTCCCTTTCTATTGACATATCTTATTTGAACGAGTAAAACTTTTTAACTTTTCTGCCTTCTTTCAATCCCAACCTCTACAAAAACCAGGATATTTCCAACGCTCTTGCTCTTGAAAGGCAGGAATCGACACTCGAATCGGGACAGAGTCCCAGGATTTCAGGGGAGATTGATGAAAGAGAAGTAGATCCTGGATAGTTTGCATAAACACACGGGTGATAAATTGAACTCACCCAAAGTTTGTTGGAACTTCGAACGTTTGGGAAGTTGGTAATTACCCTTTCATTTCACTAACCAAAATCCGATTTACAGTTAGTACAATGCATTAAAATAACACATTTCTAAACATCGTATCTGTTACATTGAGACAGAAATGATTTCAGAATGTAGTATTGCTCCGAAGCTGCTGGGCAAATGTAACTTAACGCAACCGAACAAGGTATTCTGATCCAAAATCTACCTATTATTTTCCAATAGCTTAGGGCTAGTTTCCCGAAGTAACATTTTCTTTACGGAATGACGGCTCCACAACATTCGATTTGATCTCGAATTCTGAAACATTTACTAGAGCTTGTGACTCATTGCTTTTCTGAATAATATCTCACAACCTAAATCCAAAAAATTATCATTCACGAATAATGAACCAGGATCTATAAATTTCCACAGAACGTAATCTCTGTTATTTGAACGACTAAAACTTCTTAACTTTTCCGTCTTTTTTCTTTTTTCAGCACTCGTTCTACGTATAAACAAAAATGCTTTATCGTTTTGACCAAATGTCTGTAATTTTCGAATTTCGAGTCGGAAATGGCCACAAACGATAGGATTAACTTCACTGACGACGAATCCGTGATGAATTGAACTTACTCAAAGTTTGTTGAAACTTCGATCCTTTAGGAAGTGTGTAATTATTATTAGTGTTGACGAATAACTTCTCGCAACAGATTAGTAGGTTTTTTGTGGTTAAATGGGAGGATATTTGATCGATCTATTTGGGAATCTAATTGGGAATTGATATTAGGTTTGAGAAGTTGGTAATTATTGCACCCTTTTCATTTAACCAACTTAAATCCGATTTACAGTCAATTGAATGCATGCAATAAAACAAAAAATTTCTTCGACATCGAATCTGTTTACATCAAGAAAAAACTAATATTAGAATGTGGTATTGCTTCGAAGCTGCTAGTCAAATTATGTAATTTAACAAAGAGGAACAAGATATTTTGATTCAAAATCTACCCTGATATTTTCCTATCTCATTTAAATAATATTCCACAACCTAAAATCAGTAAAATCAGAAATCCATTATTCGCGAATAATGAATCACGATCTATAAATTTCCACAGAAAATCTGAACCCTAAAATAATACCCCTTCTCTATTGAGAAACCTTATTTGAACGAGTAAAACTTTTTAACTTTTCCCCCTTCTTTCAGTCATCCTCGACAAAAAGCAGGATATTTCCAACGCTCCTTCTTGAAAGGCAGGAATCGTCACCCGAATTGGGACCGAGTCCCAGATTCTAAAGGGAGATTGGTGGAGGAGAAGTAGATTCTGGATAGTTTGCATAAAACTACGGGGTGAAATATTGAATTTCCTCAAAGTTTGATGAAACTTCAAACGTTTGGAAAGTTGGTAATTAAAAGTGCCACTGTTTCATTTGATTTGACTGACCAAAATCCTATTTACAGTCAATTGAATGCAATAAAATACCAAATTTCCATAATATCGAATCTGTTACATTTAAGCCGGGTTTCATGAAACTTCGATCAGCTTGATTATTGCAATGTCATTATTAATGTGCAATTTTCAGTTAATTTTTGACATTAATGATAGACTTAATTCAAAATTAACGATTTGATTGCCCAATCAAGCTTTGTGAAACCGACGGTGAGAAAAACTAATATTAAGAATGTAGTATTGCTCAATAAATTTCTTGAAAATATGAACCCTAAAATAATACTCTCTATTTATTGACAAACCTTTTAGAGCACTCGTTCTACTTAAACTAGGCCTAAATGTCTGTAATTTTCGAAGTTTGAGCCGAATAGCCCGAATATGGTATCGAATGATAGGGTTCAAATTCTATTGTTTTCGTGGGGCCGTCCGGCCGTAAGCTCGAAAATTTTCGAATGGATTGTCCTATAGAGACTTGAGATTTTCAGAGCGAGTTCGGTTTCCGAATGCCGCGGTTGAGTTCGTAAACCAGCTAAATCGTACAGGGTGTTCCATAAAATATGGCCATTTAAAATTTTTATTTCTTAATATCTCAGAAAAAAACAAAACCAAGCAAAAAGAAATTTTGCGGCCACATGCAATATGTTGGTAAAGAGGATCGCTTTATCAGGACCACAAAATGTATTTTTTATTGATTATTGATTTTTCACATACATATTTCATTTTTTCAATAATTTCCAGAATATAATTCCGATCGTGCTGATTTTTTGCATTCATATACTCATGAACCTCAAGTCCTATACAAAATTTTGAATAAGTGCTCAGGGCTTTATTTTGAATTTTTTCAATCCTTTCCTCGACAAAAATCAGGATATTTCCAACGCTCCTTCTTAAAAGGCAGGAATCGTCCCTCGAATTGAGACCAAGTCCCAGATCTTTGATAGTTTGCATAAAACAACCGGATGATAAATTGAACTTACTCAAAGTTTGTTGGAACTTCGAGAGTTTAGGAAGTTTGTAATTATTAGTGTCGACGAATAACTTCTCGCAACAGATAAGTACGTTTTTTTGTGGCGTTGTTAGTTAAATGGGAGGAAATTTGATCGACCGAATTAGCAAATTAATATTAGGTTTGAGACGTTGGTATTTATATTGCTCCCTTTAATTGGACAAACCAAAATCCGATTTACAGTCAATTGAATGCAACAATAATAATAAAAAAAAATAAAAATAATGAAAAATGTTCTCAACTTCAACTAATATTTTAAAGTATTATTGCTCCAAAAGTCCAAAGCTACTGGGCAAATGCTGTAATTCAACAAAAACGAACAATACAGGGTGGCCATTTGAAAACGAAACAGACGAGATTACAGACGAAATAAATTTTTTCGATAGAAATGCTCGGACAGGTCGATTTCTGTTTCGAGGGGGACAACTTAAGATGTAGGTACGGACGCATAGCGCTTCAACCCTTGCTACTACAACCCTCACCACCAATTTTTGAATAGGGAAGATGGGGTGAGTGATACCTCATTTGAAAGGTATTTTTATACTGATTTCAGCACAGTAATTGTTTTTTCATTTTATGCATTAGTTCTCGAAATATTCTTAACTAAGTATTTGAAAATGAAGTGGTGTTTTCATGGCACTTGTAGTGTTTTTTTGTGAAAAATCGACATTTTGAGCTTCAAAACAACCATGACTGTGGCTTCCTTCCTCCAATCCACTGACATAGAAATCTTTTATCAAGATGTCGAACAAACAAAGCGTATTGCGAAAGAGCTCAATCTTGCTGAAACTCAATCTAAATTATCTTCGATAAATTTGCAGTATTTCCAATAACATGCGGTACACTTGATCGATAGAAATCTCCAAAAAGTCCAAATAGGTACGTACATATCTCTAATCAGATTACCAGGTAAGAAAATCAAATCATTAATGATGCCACAGAAATATCCCAGTCCCAATTCGTGAAACGATTTCCGACTTAATTATGAAGTGTTTTCTCAGTTGGCTTCAATAATGTTTTCATTTTGTTGATTATTGAATTCATATCTTTTTCAAAAAAATGAGAATCGATAATTTTTTATTTATTACGAACAGATCATTAAGTTGGCTTAGGTACTGGTTTTTTGACATGTGAATTATTCTTAGTTTTGAATCGAGACTTGTATGTGTTCTAATTCATTGTTCGACATGGTTTATTCAATTGCAGAGAGGGTGGAAATAATTTTTTTTTTTTTTGCAAACAATCAATGTGCGAATAGAACCGCAGAATTCTTCAATCAACGACATTTAGATAAACATGGTTGTTTTGAAGCTCAAAATGTCGATTATTCACAAAAAAACACTACAAGTGCCATGAAAACACCACTTCATTTTCAAATACTTAGTTAAGAATATTTCGAGAACTAATGCATAAAATGAAAAAACAATTACTGTGCTGAAATCAGTATAAAAATACCTTTCAAATGAGGTATCACTCACCCCATCTTCCCTATTCAAAAATTGGTGGTGAGGGTTGTAGTAGCAAGGGTTGAAGCGCTATGCGTCCGTAACCTACATCTTAAGTTGTCCCCCCGAAACAGAAATCGACCTGTCCGAGCATTTCTATCGAAAAATTTATTTCGTCTGTAATCTCGTCTGTTTCGTTTTCAAATGGCCACCCTGTATATTCTGATCCAAAATCGGGCCTGTTATTTTCCCATCTCGTCTGAATAATATCCCACAACCTAAATCCAGTAATCCATTATTTGCGATGAATTAATCGCGATATATAAATTTCCATAGAAAATCTAAAATAATACTCCCCTCTATCGACAAACCTTAATTAAACGAGTAAAACTTTTTAACTTCTACGCATTTTTTCAATGTTATTCTCCACAAAAACTAGGATATTCTTGAAAAGCAGAAATGGAATGTAGTCATACTCACAGATTCTAAAAGGAGCTTGATAAAGTAGAAGTAAAACAACCGGGTGATAAATTAAACTTCCTCAAAGTGTTGAAACTTCGAGCGTTTGGGAAGTTGGTAATTATATTAGTGTCCCCTTTTAATTTGACTAACCAAAATCCGATTCTCAGTCAAATGAATGCAATAAGATGACAAATTTTTCAACATCGTAGCTGTAACATCGAAAAAAACTAATATTAGAATGTAGTTTTGCTCCGAAGCTACTGGGCAAATGCGGTAATTATATATATTTTTCCATCCCTTCTAAATAACATCCCACAACCTAAATCCAAAAATTGATTATTCGCAAATAATGAATCGCGATCTATAAATTTCCACAGAAAATCTGAACCGTATAATAATGAAGAGAGGGGCTATTGACAAACCTTATTTGAACGAATAAAACTTTTTAACTTTTTCGACTTCTTCCAATCCTATAGGGGGGCATATCAAGCTAAGCTGTACGCCCTCTGATGACGATCTGAGGAACTATTATTGTCATGATTCTTTTATTTTGTTGTCGTGAATTATGTGAATATTTATTATAACTAATCATTTTTCAAGTATCAATCCATTCAAATCGCTATTTTACCGGGTTTTTCACTATAATTTGACCCCCCCTTTAATTGTGTTACTGAAGGAGATACAAAAAATGTTTCGTATAAAAGTTTCACGAAATCGACTGAGGTTTTTTGATATGTGTCCAGAAACTGAAATATATACAGGGTGGCCAACATATTGATGGCAACTTCATTTTTTCAAATGGAACACTCTGTATATTTTTCCATGTTTGGCTAGCTCTTTTTTCCCTGATTTCAAATATGTAACACATATTGGTCTATCTCTTTTATTCTGAGAATCACAGAGTTTCAAATTTCAAGAAACACCGGCCAAAATCTGTAATCATTTTACAAGTGGCAGAGTGTGTTTACTGAAAATGTTCATTTTTGGAGTTATAATAACGTCAATGGGAGATATACAGGGTGAACACCATTGAATACAACTATATTTTTTTAAATGGGACACCTTGTCCTGTATATTTTTCCTTTTTTGATAGGCTATTTGTCAGTTGCAGGAACGTCCATTAAAATTTAAAGGTCCATTAAACTCTGAAACCTCCATTATTACAAGGAACTAATGGAGGATTAAGGGTTTAATGGACCTTTAAATTTTAATGGACGTTCCTGCAACTGAGCATATTTCCTCCTGATCTCGAAAATAAATGCGTATGTGGATGTGTCTCTTCAATTTCCAGAGTTTCGAAGTTTTGAAATTATGAGACCGAATAAAAAATATGTGAAATACCTATGAAATTCTTTATATCCAAACAAGTATTATTTTAGTTAGTATGGTAAGAATAACATCAACTAAAGAAATTTCTTAAAATGATCACCTTCATTCAATACACATAGTTCATATAGTTTTCTCAAGTTGTTTAGACTATTTTTGATAGCATTATTATGGCCCTGATTCAAGTCAGAAATTAAAGCTTCAAAATTTGTTTCTAATCATTACAATATTATCGTTATTCTTTGTGCGTTGACGGGATTAGTTCCGAATTATGGGTTTAATATTGGTTGATTTTATTTCATTAATATTATTCTCCACTTTCATCGATTGTCATTATTGCTGAAGTAATTTTTTTCCTTCAGGAACGGCTATAAAAACTTGTCCAACGGTGTTAAATCGAGACTATTTGGTGACCATAAAATGGGTGCGCCATTACCAATCCAAAGATCAAATTGGCCACTTAAATATTCACGAACTTCCAAAACGCTATGCCGGATGGTTATTGAAATTTGAAACTCTGTGGTGCTCAGAATAAGATAAATAGACCAACATATGTTACATATTCGAAATCAGGGGAAAAAGAGCTAACCAAATATGGAAAAATATACAGGGTGTTAATAATAATAATAAATAATAAAAGAGTTTATTCAGAAAGTACAGAAATAAACCCTAAAATACTGTAGAGTTAATAATAATTTAATAACTGTGCACAGTAATAACATAAAACCTCATTCTAAAACTACCGCGAAATTAAATAATTCAATAACAATTTTCCTCAAAAAAAAATTTACAAGTCCGGGTAAGTGTCAAATCCTTCATTTTTCATTTGTCCAGTTCAAGCAAGTATCACAATCCATTGTCTAAAATTCTCACTTGTCCAGTCCGAGTAAGTGTCACAATCCATTTTCTAAAATTCTCATTTGTCCAATTCGGGTTATTCATATTTGGCTTTGGTTTATTATTTTATTCAGTTTTGTTTTATCTAAATTTATTATCCATTTTTTCAATTGTTTCTTCAGAGGTATTTTTGATTTCAAATTTCTCAATTCTATAGGTACTAAAGTAAATAGTCTTGGAGCTATGTAGGTACAACATCTTTGACCGATTCTTTTGATAGATCTTGGGCGTTCAAAGTTTTTTCCGGCAGTTCTAGTACTGTAATGGTGATCCTTTGTTCTTAATTCTATTTTTCTGTTAAAGATGTTCAGTAAAATTTTCAGCGCATAAATCTGCCTGATGTCGGGTACTTGGGCCAGTTCAAATAGTTCTTTACTAGAGAAAGTAATTTTTTTACCATGTACTATTTTGAGGAAATACTTTTGCAGTACATCCAATCTCCTCCTGTGGCAGTCCAATACTCCTCCCCAACCAATTATACCATAGGATAACTGGGATTGTACAAGAGCATATATAGTATATTCAAGTGTTTGGTACTATTTATGATTTTCCTTATATATTTGAATTTATACAATATACCCCGCAGTTTTCTGGTTAGATAAATCATTTGCTGGTCCCATTTTAATTGTTGGTCAATCACTATGCCAAGATACATCACGGAGTCAGCTCTAGGTATAATTAGCTCTTCATTGATTTTCAAGTCTACAAGATCCTGAGCTCTATTTTTACTCGACGCAAATGCTAAGTATTTAGTTTTACTTTGTTTAAGGTAAGTTTATTCAGTTGTAACCATCTATTTATTTGTTCAAAATCCCTCCTTACAGTATTTTGCAGATCCAGCCAAGATGCCCCCTCATACAAAACCACTGCATCGTCTGCGAAACTTATAAATTGACCTTCACTTTCCATCTCTAATAGACTATTTATGTAAATTAAGAAGAGAAGCGGCCCTAGAACTGTGCCCTGAGGAATACCGTAAGTAATGTCTCTTCTTTCACTATATTTATCATTTATCATTACAACTTGTTCTCTATTGGTAAGGTAGCTCTTGACCAGGTCGTATATTGATCCACGGAATCCATAGTTAAAAATTTTTTCGAGTAATTTTTCGTGACTGACCGTATCAAAAGCTTTCGCAAGATCAATGAATATCGCCAGTGTTGGTTTATTTTTATCAATATTCTCATAAAGCTCAGTTGTTAGGGCTTTTATGGCATCTTCTGTCGAAAGTCCCTTCCGGAAACCATATTGTTTAGGTGATAAAATTTTGTATTTCTCCAAGTAATCCATCATTCGTACCTTTAGCAATCTCTCAATAATTTTACCTATATTAGAAATCAGCGTAATTGGCCTATAATTAGACATCTGTGACTTATCTCCACTTTTGTATACAGGCTTTACAATTCCTAGCTTTAAAATGTCGGGAAAAGTTCCCTTCTCGAAACAAGTATTTACCATATAAGTAATCGGCTCAGCTATTTCCTCTTTTATCTCTTTCAACGTTTCAGCTTTTATGCCATCATGACCGGTTGACTTTTTGGTTTTTAGTTCGGATATCACTTTAACGATCTCAGGAGGTTCTGCTGGCATAAGATAGAAAGAGTTATTTACTCTAAAATTACTCTCGACGAAATTTTTTGGCGTTTTTATTTGGCTAGCATATTTTTCTCCCAGTTCGCTATAATATTCATTGAACGCTTGTGCAATTTCGAAATCATCATTAATTTTTCCTTTATTTTCAGTTATTATATGATTTATTTTAGTTTCAGATTTGTTTTCATTGCAGACATCTTTCACGAAATCCCACAACGCTTTTGAGTCAGAGTTCTGCGGAATGCGCTTTTGTAAGTATTTATATTTAGCCTCTTTAATTTTTTTTTGGACATCATTTTTGCACTTTACATATTCATGTTTCAAGTCTGTGTTGTGTTGTTCTCTTTTCAACCTACAGTATAATTCATTTTTGTATTTGATTAGTTTGCAAATTGCAGGGGTTATCCACTCTTTCCTCATTCTGTCCCTCTTTTTTATCGTGGTCGTAGTGGTACTCTCCTCAATATACTTAGTCAAAAGAGTTACAAAGCTATCTGCGATGTTATTTACCTCATTGTGTTCATACACCTTAACCCAAGTTTCCTTTTTCAGTTTTTCTTTAAGAATACTGTAATTAATATATTTCTTTATTTTACTTAATTTGTAAATTTGATGTTTCAATTTCAGATTCAAACCTAATATAACTGGGTAATGGTCCGTAATCAGGTAATGTAGAACACCAGCATCAGCCTCTTCGCTTTCGGGGTTGAAACCTCTCAAATAAAAATGATCCAGACACGTCCCGCTGTCTGGACGCGTGGGACGATTTATCATAGAAACGAACCCATATGAGGACAAAATGTTTTTGTATTCCTCAACTAAATTATCATGACTCAATGTTGATATTCATATCGCCTGCAATAATATGTTTCATGTTCTACAGGAACTTTGGGCAACTTTGCCAAGGCAACATTTGCTGCCATTGCCAAGACCTATGCATATTTGACCCCAGATTGTGGGCCGATATGCCCCTCACGAAAACTCCCTACCAAGAGTTTTCAGATTTTCTATCTACAGTGAAACCCAGAATGTAACTGCTGAATGTTAATATTTATCACTTAGGTACTTGTAATCCGATGTAATGAAGCTAAAGGTGTCCCTGGCGACCGATATACTGCAGATAGTTTTAAAGTTTCCTCATTTTCTGTTTCTATATCAACATCTAATAAATTTATACCATCAATATTGATTATTTTGTATTCATAATTTATATTTTCCCTAACGTATATTATTACACCATCATTTTTGTTGAGCGTACCTTTATTATAGATATTTTTGTATCCCCGTATATTGAATATCTCTGGGTTCTCTACATGGAAAGTCTCCGTCAAAATTATTATATCATAACGTTGTTCAGTCGTCTCCAATAGTATCTCCAACTCATTGAAATTTTTTTGAATGCTCCTTATATTCATTTGAAATAACTTGAAATTTTGTCTAATAATACTTTTATCAAATTTTTTTACATTTTCAATTATATTAGTCTCGTAGTCTTCATTATGATAATCTCTAATGAATTTATCCATATTTAGCTACATTTATTAACCCTTAGGTAAGTCCATAAATACACACGTTTAATCACAACACAAGAAACAGAAGAGAAAAAAAACGAATCAATACACAACTCACTGTTTAGTTTTCCTGTAGTGTTCTCGTTCGAAGTTTCATAACTTGAACTGGTCCTCCCTTTGTTATTTTAATCTTCGGTGGAAATTTCTTCTGAGTAGCTGAAATTGATGGTGTTGATTTTTCTGTTCTAGTGGGTATTTTGCTGGATGAATCGTATTCCTCTTCCTCAGTTGAAATATTCTTGTCTTCTTCACCTGAACACTGCTCTTTGTCTCTCATAGGTGTATGGGGAGCGCTGTTTGATTTGACCTCCTCTTCTGTGCTTTTCAGGTCTTCCACAGTGAAAGAGTCTTTCCCAATAATTAATTTGTTTCCCCTAATATATGCCTCCTGGTTATCCTGCCTGGCGTTTTTGAGGTATTTATTCAAAATTTTTATTTCTTCACGTTGTTGTGGAGTGAGATCATAAGCAATGGATATACCAGTTCCTTTGAGCTTTTTGACATTACTGAAAATGAGTTTCTTTTTTGATAGGAAATTAGTTCAACTTTCACTGGGCAATTTTCAGTTTTTCCTAAAGGATACATGTCGTTTATCTCGCATTCTTCCAATGGAACTTCCAGTAGGCGTGCTATTTCCTCGCAGACAAATGCTGTAGTTATTTCAGCTCTCTTCTTCTTCAGTCCAAATATAATTATGTTGTTCTTATTTAGATTGCGTTTATCGAGTTCCAATTGTTCCTTAAGATGCTGATTTTCCTTCTCTAGATTGCTCACCCTATTCTTCAGTCCCTGTATCTCCAAAATCAGCCGTGTTTCAGATGCCGTTATACAGTTTCTCAACTCTTTTTTGGAGTTTATTATTTCATTCAACAATTGCCTCAAAGAAATTTCCTCCCCTGCATCATCGGACATCTTTACATAAACAATCCTTAATGGTGTGGGACACCTTATTTTACTCGCCCAACACCTGCAGAGCGCGATAAGGAATGGAGGATAAGTTTACCCACCTCTGAACTGAAATATCGTTGTTGAGTATCTGCTATATGGTTTTATTTTATTGTAAACTAATGAAGTATACTGAATCAACTTCTTTTCAGCACTAATTAAGTCACAACTTGCCGTTCCTGTAACTTGTTTTGATTTTAGATTTACACGATTATTGTAGGAGCACTTTATAGACGTGTTAACTCCGCGACAGCATATGTATATGTATGACAGCATATGTATTGTATGTATATGTATATGTTTCCATTTGAAAAAATAAAGTTGCTATCAATATGTTGGTCACCCTGTATATATTTCAGTTTCTGGACTTATATCAAAAAACCTCAGTTTATTTCGTGAAACTTTTATACGAAACATTTTTTTGTACCTCCTTCAGTAACAAAGTTAAAGGGGGGGTCAAATTATAGTGAAAAACCCGGTACAGTTCCTCTCAGTACTATTCCTAGAAAAAAAGAAACCGAAATATACATTTACATGCATCTCTTCAGGTTGGGGATAAATTTCGTGTTTAGGTAGAAGGAAAATCGGGGGGTAATGTGTAGATGGATAGACGGAAAGCCTTTCATTTGAAACTTGAAATCGGCAAACCAAGCACAGGAAATATGAAAGCTAACTTGCTCTTTGCATTTTGTAGATGACAATTATTTTCATGGAGGTAAGTACGGATTACACAAAACTTGTAGATTGAATGAAATTCGTATGGGGTTAATCGTTTACAGATCCCAGTTTCCAACAGAGGAAGCTTTTGAAAAAGATTGCGGTGCCTTTCAGAAATCTTCCTGTTGGATCTACTTTCAAAGAGAAACCACCAAAATGTTGAGACGAAGAAGTCTAAACAAAGAAAGACCCACCGGTCACCAAAGAATGCTATTCTGAAGAAAAAAGTACTGTTTGAATAAAATAAAATAATATTGATTCAACTGTTCAATGAACAAAAATTGTTTTCCTTTTAAACCTATTAGATCGTTCACTGTGGCTAAAGTAAATTGAAATAAATTATTACACCTACATTCTTCACGAAAAATTAACATATTATATACACATTAATACACTCGTTCACTCTAGATGTCTGAAATTTTAATATATAGATAAAAAATCTAAATTTTAATCAAGCAAGTTTACGCATAAACAATACAACAAAATACTTCCATGTCAATATTAATACACTGCGCAAAAAAAATAATGCACATTATGGAAATCTCAAATTTATTCTACAACTGAAGGTGTTCTCAATTATAATTATTTTTATCAGAATTATGCATGCATATGTTTTTTCCCAGAAGAAATAAAACAATATGAGATAATCAGATTTTGAATGTATTGGCTCCATTCTGAAATCAGTTGTTCTCGATCAATTCTAGTGATCAATAGTTTTTCTTTCGTTTGATTTTCTACACTCGATCGCTATGCAACGCGAAACACGCAATTTGACCCAAGAGGAATGCGCCCGAGCGGAAGTTTTGCAAGAAAAAGGGCGGACATACACAAGAATTGCAGAAAGGTTTGAAGTTTCCCATACAAGTGTGTCCAGAATGTTGCAGCGATTCAGGGAGACAGGTATGAATGTCCGAAGACCAGAACAGGGTAGACCACGGGTAACAACTGCCATTCAAGAACGTAACTTGGGAGTTTCTTCGTTGAGACAACGGTTTGCAACCGCTCGCCTCCGTACTCAGACAATAAGAAATCACCTCAGAAAATATGATTTAAGGCCTCTTGTTGCAGCAAGTGGCCCAGCTCTTACCCCAGCCTAACGAAGGGCGCGTTTGGATTTTGCGAGAGAGCATATCCATTTGGAAGAGGCTGATTGGGAAAGAGTTCTCTTCACAGATGAGTCTAGATTCTGCCTCTACCATTGTGATCGACGTTCCCTTGTATACAGACGTCCACATGAAAGATATGCTCAGTGCAATTTCATGAATACTACTGGTTTCGGGGGAGGATCGATTATGGTATGGGGTGGAATATTTTTGACTGCTCGCACAAACCTAGTGGTCGTTGATAATGGAGCTATGAATACTGATAGGTATATAAGGAACAATATTGAAGAGCATGTAGTGCCATTTGCCCTATACATTGGTGAAAATTTCATTTTTATGGATGATAATGCCAGACCCCATCGTGCGCGCATCGTTCAGGAGTACCTTGAAGAGGTTGAAGTCTCTCGAATGGAATGGCCAGCAAGAAGTCCAGATCTCAATCCGATTGAGCAGGTTTGGGGACAACCTCAATAGAATGCTGAGAAGTTCAGAAAATTATCCAGCTACTCTTATGCCCGTACTCAAGAAGATCTTAGGCTCGTATTCATAGTTCGCCCTTGAGAGTGAGTGAAAGTTTGTATCGCCCTTGGCTTGAGTTGAGGTCACCTTTATGACTAGTATTCATAAGGGCGATACAAACTCTCACTAACCTTAAGGGCGAACTATTAATACGAGCCTAAGATCTTCTTGAGTACGAGATCTGACGGAGCATCGACTATGAGTACAGGCATTTATGACTTAGGAATCCAACTCAGAAAATCTGGGAAGGATTAGGTCAGAACATTTTAAGATAACTCTTTTTGAGTATGAACCGTCGTTGCCGAGCTGTAATTAACGCAAGGGGTGGGAAAACCAAGTATTAAATCACTTATCAGCATTCCTGTATTTTGATAATTGTTTATTTCTCTTATTTTACATAAGATTCGGTGAAATCCTGAATTTTTCGTTCAAAACCTTCCCCAGAGAACATAAAAAATAAGTTATAAAGTCAATGTAGAGTTAACTTTCACTAAAATTGAGATTTTCAGAATGTGCGTTAATTTTTTTGGGCAGTGTAGTTCTACGAATGCCCACTGTGGCGCTGCATTCTTATTTTCAGATGCCTATCCTCCACAAAAACTAGGATATTCTTAAAAAGCAGAAATCGTCACTCGAATGTGGACAGACTCCCAGATTCTAAAGGGAAATTGATGAAGGAGAAGGAGATCCCGGATAGTTTGCATAAAACAATCGGGTGATAAATTGAACTTACTCAAAGTTTGTTGGAACTTCGAGCGTTTAGGAAGTTGGTAATTATTAGTGTCGAGGAATAACTTCTCGCAACAGATTAGTACGTTTTTTGTGGTGTTGTAGTTAAATGGAAGGAAATTTGATCGATCTAATAAGGGAATTAATATTAGGTTTAAACGTTTCCTGTCGAGAATGAATGTTTGAACTTGGTTGTTACCTTAATGGCACGACTTCTAGACAATCTTGTACTATATTGAAACTTTCAGGAGTATATATTAGCAAACATGTTGTGAATTTCATTTCAGTTTATTACATCCTCTCTGTAAGGAACATGCCTCGTCTTTGTATAATGAACGTGAACTCTGCTTTTCGAGGTTCTACATTGAGGAAAGATTCAATTTCGAGCAAATGAGTATCATTAGATGATTTCGCTTGTTTCTTCCTGGAAACAAAAACGCTTCATGATTCTATCCAAATATCTGTAGTTTTGAACTAGATAATTTCGACTCTGAAATGGTCTGTCAGAGTTTTATTTCATGGACAAGAATTAGTCTTGGACTCCTGAATATATGGTTGGGCTAATTAATTCAAATAACATTTCCAAATGAGCACGAATTGTTTTTTGTTTCCGAGAAACGAAGATGTTTTTCTGGAAATATATTTTTTGTGAGTCTCGAGATGTAACACAAAATATTGTAGTGTACTACAATTCTTTCAATTTGAAATTTCAATTGTCGTTTTCTTCTGCAAATCAAATGTAAAATACGAAGCAGGTATGATACATTGTTGGAAAAGTAATTTTGAGGATAAATCGAAAATTGTTGAATATGTACGACGTGCTATTTTAACTAAAAAAGTTATCGGTAGTGACTCAATTTTTGTTTTTCTCAGTTGAGTTGGAGATCATAAATTTTATACGTTTATCTTCTGAATTAGCTGAAATAACATATTGATTATTGGTTTAGTCCATGTTTCAATGGAATAAATAATTTTTAAAGGAATTTGGACAGATTGTTTCACTCGCATCCTTTTTGAGCACTCGTTCTACTTAAACGAGTGCCCAAATGTCTGTAAATTTTGAATTTTGAGTCCAAAATGGTCTCAAACGATAGAGTTCGACACCCTGAGAACGAATTCGTGGTCAAATTCAGTTCTGTCAGTGGCGCCGACCGTGCGTTAGCACCGTAACTTTCGGAGCAATTGTCCTAGAGACTTGAGATTTTCAGGGTGAGTTCGGTTCCCAAATGCCTCGGTTAAATTCGTTGACCAGCTAAATCTTACAGGTGAAATTTTGAGGCTATATGCAAGATAATCGTAATAAGCCTCATCCAAAATTTTGTAGCTTCAGTGTGGACAGGACCATAGAAAATTCAATTAGAATATTGAAAAGAAAAAACTTCATTTTTTCATAACGAGATGCCTGATTCGAGTGAAAACTATTTTGTAGTTGAAGATTGATATACTGAACGACCACGAAAATTTCATTTGCATCTGAACCATAGAAAATTCAATTGTAATGTTGAAAAGGAGAATCTCCATATATCCATAACACTATATCCGATTTGAGTGCAATTCATTTCGTGTATGAAGATTGATACTGAAAATCGCATCATCTGAACCATAGAATTTATTTTTTTTAAATGTCAAGTTTTTACATATTTCAGTTCTTGAATAATTTCCAGAAAATTATTCCGATCGTGCTGAGATTTTGCATTTATATATTTAGTATCAATCTCGAAATTTCGAGGTAATAGTCTCATCGCTCCACCAATGAACCTGCCCAGGGCTTTCTTAGATTTTCAATACATTATACTAGCCTCGAAAAAGAATCACAAACGATTCGAAACGTTCGCGATGTAATTAAAAGGACACGAAATAAAACAATATGTCCAAATTCCTGTAAAAATTATTCATTAGCTGAAATAACGTTAATGACAAACGTGCTAGAATTTGAAATACCCTTTCCGTAGATACAATTTCACGATTCATACTGTTGAAAATGCTATATGTATTTTCAGCTATGGCTTTGGAAGCCTGCAGAGTTCGGCAATTCTTTTAAATTAATTTTTCTGTGGAACACATATATGCATAGTAAAGGAGAAATTTCTGAAATCATGAAGTACTCACCGAATCGGATGAAATAATTCAGACTTTCCATTCATTATGATAGTTTAGATGATTTAGATTGTTTTTTGTTTTCAATATTCCAATTGAACTTTCTTTGGTTGTGTTCACACTATGGCCACAAAATTTTGCATGAGGCTTGTGATCAGCATCTCGCATGGCCATATTTTATGGAACACCCTGTACGATTTGGCTAGTTAACAAACTTAACCGAGACATTGGCGAACCGAACTCTAGGACAATCCCTCCGAAAGTTATTGTGCTAACGGTCGGACGGCCCTACGGACAGAATTGAATTTGACCACGAATTCATCAGTCTAACCCTATCGTTTGAAACCATTTTCAGCTCAAAATTCGAAAATTACAGAAATTTGGGCAAAACGATATAGCACTTGTTCAAGTAGAAGGAGCGCTCAAAAAGACTGCAGTATAATTATTGTAATCAGCATCATTCACAGTACAGAAGGATAATGAATAAAATCACTACTAATTACACACCAAATTATTTTCATGAGTAGAAACTGTGGAACCTATTTAGCCAATTATTATCTGCCCGATCATGTCTTTCACTCGTAGGACTCGAGGTGAATACAAATCAGATTGTATATTATGCTAGAACAATGGCCTTTTCAGATGTAATAAGTTCAGCTCCAGACCAGCAACTATATGGAGAGTGAAAGCGGCATCAAAATATATAATATTTCGCTCATATCCAACGTATAAAGAGGACCCCCATTCGCATGTTGTGTTATTGATTCTTTGATAAAATATAGGAGTATACAGGGTGTCCCATTACTCGACGTCAACCCGGAACCGAGTGAAAAGGCAAGTAATGCTGGTTGTCAGGAAAATATAAAAAAAAATCTAAGTTGCATGATTTTGAAATAATGCGCATTTAAAAAAACACACGCAAAATTCCACACCCTGTGGCAGTCTTTTCGCTCCTGTTGCCACAAATATCAACTTTTTCCAACTTTTTTTCCTGCTGTGTAACCTTGAATAATGCTTGTCTAAACTGTAATCAAAATTTTGATACCAGCTGCTCCAGGTTTCATAAAAATAGGGCTTACTTCTCAGAAAAAAAATTCGAAATAAACAATTGCCTAGTTCATCAACTGTCTGTATTGAAAAAAAGATATACTACGTAGGTTTGGCATGTTTTTTCAAAAGTTGGCGCATTTAGTAAGGATTCCATAATGGTATAATTGTTTAATTGTAGCTGCCGTAGGTCAAATTTATTTTCGATTGCCTTTGAATACACTTTTTCGTTACTGCTTCCCAGTAATAAAGTCCAATGGATTCAAGTCCGGTGAACGGGCCGGCCACGAGATTGGACCGGAACGTCCGATCCATCTTCCGGGAAAAAATGTTACCAGAAAAAAAAATTTTCAGAGAATTTCTCCGGAAAAATTTTTTCTGGAAAAATTATTTTCTCTGGAAATTTTTTTTCTGGTAACATTTTTTCCCGGAAGATGGATCGGACGTTCTGATCCAATCTCGTGGCCGGCCGTTCACCGGACTTGAATCGAAAAAGTGTATTCAAAAGCAATCGAAAATAAATTTGACTACGGCAGCTACAATTAAACAAGTATTATACCATTATGGAATCCTTACTAAATGCGCCAACTTTTGAAAAAACATGCCAACCTACGTAGTACATTTTTTTCAATACAGTCAGTTGAAACTAGGCAATTGTTTATTTCGAATTTTTTTTTCTGAGAAGTAAGCCCTATTTTATGAAACCTGGAGCAGCTGGTATCAAAATTTTGATTACAGTTTAGACAAGCATTATTCAAGGTTACACAGCAAAGAAAAAAGTTGGAAAGAGTTGATATTTGTGGCAACAGGAGCGAAAAGACTGTCACAGGGTGTGGAATTTTGCGTGTTTTTTTAAATGCGCATTATTTTAAAATCATGCAACTTAGATTTTTTTTTATATTTTTCTGACAACCAGCATTGCTTGCCTTTTCACCCGGTTCCGGGTTGACGTCGAGTAATGGGACACCCTGTATACTGTAAGTGTAAACAAATGCGAGGCACTTAGGGAGATGATTTCTAGATGAAAATAAGCAGGAGTAATTCATATAATTTTTATCTAAATCGACCTCACTTCCAAGATACAGCCTTGGAAGGCGATGACGAGTTGACAGTGTTGTTAATTTTTTTTAGAGTTCTAAAAAACACTGAGTCATAAAATCAACATAATATGATTCAGTAGATGTTACTCACACAATTTTTTTTGATCCCATAACTTTATTAGTAGGGGTTGAAAAAAAAACAACCCTTGATGATGATGATTTTCCTTCGAACATTGTTTTCGTGGGATAGATTTTCGAAAAATAAAATTCTCTTATGGTTTCTAATTTAATTCTGGAGAAAAAAGTCTCTTGCAAAATTTCGATACAGTCGATACTTTTCTCGGAAAAAATCAAAACTTACAAGCAGTTATGATCACTGTTCATTCCATTTCATAGTATGTTCCATAGAATGAATATTTTAAGATATTGTTTATGCTCAAAATTGGTTTTGTCAATTATGCTTATTAATCAAAAGGAAGTTCTATTTGTGAAATCAAAATATTACGGATATGATTTTCTTCCAGAAATTAGTACCTAATTAAACCTTCAGAAAGATTCATAGAGCATCTTCATCTCCTGTCATAGACAACAATATCTTAGAATATTCATTTAACTGCCTCGGTGGCTGCAAGGACATGGTGCTTGCCTACAAGTTCTTGCGAAGCTGTAGGTCGGGTTCGAATCCCGGCGTGGGTATTGATGTTTGTGTATGTCCAGTATGTCTAAGAACAAAAATTGTTAGAGTGGTATTAAGATGTGTATGAGAGTCTCAGTGTTGAAATTGAAAAACAGTTAATGATATGTTCGTTGCCGACGTTGCCTCGATGGTCTGAGATACCAAGGGCATTGTGAAAGGATGTTGAATGAATGAAGAATATTCATTCTATGGAACACTTATACGATGAATGGAATGAACAGTGATTATAACTGCTTTTAAGATCCTAGTGAATCTATATGGAATCATTTCAGACATGAATTCTGCATGAATCATTGATGAACGAATTTTTCAGATACGTGAGTTCCGATAAGAAAAATGAAACATTCTTTGTTCGATAACGTGGAGAAAATCCAGGGTTATTCCACTCATTTTTTATATCCGTAACATCCCCGTCGAATTGGGGCGAAAATCGAGTCAAACTTTGTTATGTGGACTCTTTCTTTTCCTATCTCGATCATAAAATGAACTTCTTCACAGTAATAAATTCTCGAGAAGTTTTCTCACTTCTGCGTCTCTACGTTTCCCAAGAAAAGCAAGGGGGATGTTCTGTTAATTGGATGGAACGAGAGAAAAAGTTCGAAAATTTTTTTAATTATTGGAGTTGCTAGGTCACATAACTGAATTGTCATTAAACCCGTAGATTCCAGGCCTTCGATCTTTTCGGAGAGTGTTGTAAGTGAACAGATCAGAAAAACCAACGAACGGTGTAGAAAATTTCGTACAGCGTACACAGGTTTTTTCTCCAGAATCAAATTTACTTTCAATTACTTTTTGTTACCTTCTTTCAAAGAGCTATCATCTTGTTCGAATTCTCGAATATTAGGACGGTAAAAAGTCGACATCATAATAAATAAAATTTGAGGGTGAATTTTGAACTTCATTCTTTCTTTGTGATCTCGATTTAATTTAGATTACACTTCCACACAGTTATTTTCGTAATGAAATGTGCTTTCGTTTTCTTCGGTTTGTTTTGGTGGATTCGAATTTTTATTATTTCAAAAATGAGGATAAAACTTATTCTCAGTAGTATTATTGATATGATATGATTGATTTTCGCAGAGAGATTTGAGATTCCATATTAGTTACAAATAGAGTAATAGAAGAATGTTGAATGCAAAAGTTGTAAGGAATTATCAGATTTACAGAATCAAATATTATACAGTATGGACATTATACCGAATGTAACTATATTTTGTATATTTATTCCAATTGCTCTGAGTGTTTGTTCCTGTATTAATACACAACATTGTATTTGAATGTGAAGAATCATTAGTTTCCAGATTCCCGTGATGACATAGAAATAACGGAGGAAAGAGAAACATTTTTTTTCAGAGTCTGTAAACAGAGACAATTGCCCACTTAACGAAAAATTTGTTATATGGACTCTTACTTTTTCTACCTCGATCATAAAATGAGCTTCTTCACAGTAATAAATCCTCGAGAAGTTTTCTCACTTCTGCGTCTTGACGTTTCCCAAGAAAAGCAAGGGGAATGTTCTGCTAATTGGATAGAACGAGAGAAAAAGTTCGTCGACGAATTTTTTTTCAATTATTGGCGTGGCCACGTTACATAACTGAATTGTCATTGAAACCGTAGATTCTCGGCCTTCGATGTTTTCAGAGAACGTTATAAGTGAACAGCTCAAAAAGAAAACCAACTAAGGGCGCAGAAAATTTCGTACTTACAAGTTTTTTCTACAGAATCAAATTTATTTTCAATTACTTTTTGTTCGCTTTTCTCGAAGTGCTTTCAACTTGTTAGAATTCTGTAATATTAAAACGGTGAAAAGTCGACATCATAATAAATAAAATTTGAGGGTGTATTTCAAACTTCATTCTTTCTTTCTGATCTCGAAATTTCGAATTAATTTAGATTACACTTTCTCACAGTGATTTTCGTAATGAAATATTCTTTCGAATTCTTCAGTTTATTTTGGTGGAATTGAATATATTATAGTGTAAAAAAGTCGAGTTAACACATGAGAAATTTTTGTAATACTTGTCATTGTATATTTTGTAATAAAAATTGCTTCAAATGATTGATGAAAGTAGATTTGGTCCTGGATTGACGTATTGACGAGGTTTACCCATATTTGTTTCTGAAGAAATATCAATTTGAAGAATATAATATCAAAGCTGTACCTATGAAGCATTTGACAGCAGTGAATAATAACTCATTATTCACTTATTGTGATTAATGGATATTATTATGTCGAGCAAACAGACGTAGGTATAATGGGAGGATCATACAATAGTCGTGGATAATTGAGTTTGTGGATAAAACTGTTATTGTCAATACTACATATTATTGATCTGATATGATTGATTTTCACATAGAGATTTGAGATTCCATGATAGTGACAAATAGAGTAACAGAAAGCAACTTTATTCTGTATATTTATTTCAACTGCTCTAAGTGTATTTTTTCTGTTTTCATAAACAGCATTGTGTTTGAATGTAAAAACCAGTAAGTTACCAGATTCCAGAGATGACATGGAAATAACGGAGGAAACAGAAACAATTTTTCGAGAGTCTGAAAACAGATGTGAATGAAAAATTTGTCTAATTCTATAACCTGTCAACGATAGAAGAAGGATATTAGAAAAGGCCTTACTCATTTATATGACGGAATGTCAGTTTCAATTCAGTATCATTCTGCTAGGTCCTACGTGTGCATTCATTTGAGAAAATGTTATTATTCAAACATTTCAAATTATGACATTCGTTAGTATAAATACCTTAATAATCCTAAGTAAATGATTCGAAAGTGAGAATAAGAAAATAGAGTTTGAAGATGCAATATTTGCCGCTCAATTATACCGCTATAAGCTTCAGTTGCTTCTAATAGAGGAAGAAGCTGGCTAGGATATACTCTATTCAAAGCAGATTAGGTGGATAAATACAGCGTTATATAATAATTGTTTTGTTATATTATTATAAACCTCTGCGGAATACTTACATCTAGGAAACTGTGAAGGTGAAGCTGATTCAAGAGATGCAGGAACATTATTATGCATAGGGTGTGCTATGAATAAAATATTGTAGAATATAAGAGACCCCCAGAAACCACCCAGAATATTGCTTATTTCTCAAAGCTATTTGCCGATCGCAAAGCGAAAATTTAGAACCCGGATTCGAAAAGGAAACTTCTTCGACAAACAACCTTATAGGTATACCTTTTATCAAAATTTTTCGCTTCGCATTTTGAATCACCCTAATACAGTGTGTGTATGAATAAAAATACATTCATTCATTTATGTATCTATTCATGAGGACAATCTGTTTCACGTTTTGATAACTAATATTCCTCCTTTTGCTATCCGATTTTCACTGACATTTCCATAAGTTTTTCCAAGGTGGCACAATTGAATTAAATATAGAATCGGCCTATCGGAGTTATAGTTTTGAATATATGAAATTTTGAATAATTCTGAAAATTTTACTCTTCACTTAGTCCCGTTCGCAACCCACGACCCAATATTTCAATTGAATTTTCTATGGTTCTGTTAATACTATGGCTACAAATATTTGCATGAGGCTTATTATGAGCATCTTGAATGTGGTCGCAAAATTTCATTTCGATTGGTTTAGTTTTGTCTGAGATTTTGAGGAGCAAAATTTTTGATAAGAAATATTTCATGAAACATCCCTTATCATTTGGCTGGTTAAAGCCATTTGGGAACCGAACTCAACCTGAATAATATCTCAAGTCTCTAGGACAATTCCTTCGAAAGTTGGCGTGCTCACGGCCGGCCAGAATTGAATTTGACCACGGATTCATCATTAGGGAGTTGGAGACCATTTTCGGTTCAGAATTCTAAAATTACAGACATTTGGGCTTAACGATATAGCACTCTTTTAGGTAGAACGAGCGCTAAAAAACCATATAAATAGGTATAGGTAGTCTTTTTCAGTTGGTCATAGATAAGATAAGTATCGAATTTCCCATTAAGCAATCAGATAAATTTGTGCTTACAATAATCCGGTCTAATAAGACAAAAATGGGAGTGATGTTACAAAAATTCACACTTGGCTGAAAATTGGTAGGATCGTTCAAAAAAGTTTCATAAATGCAATATAAAACGTCCTCATCGGTCCGACACCTGAAAAAAATGTTCATGAGGTCAAGGATCCTAAAAGAGGTTTTTCGCGATTTTCAGCAAAACGGGTAGTTTTATCATTAAATTAGCCTATACGAAAATTAAAGCTAGATCATGAAATTATCTACAAAAATGTCAAAATCCTATTCTTTCGATAACCGTGCCTATCTCTGAAAGTATAACTTTCCCACACACTTTTCGTACAAGTTAATAGTAGTCGACATTCAGCAATTTCAACTATAAAATCATAATTATTAATGCAATTTTTCTTTTCGAAATGATATCCTTCGTTAGCACCCATATAGATCTGATTAATTTCTATGTCGTGGTTCATTAAGTTGTAAAAACGAAAATCTAAAAACGAATGCATCTTATAATACGATTGTAGGGGAAATATCTTTTTTCTCCAACCATCAAAAAATGTTGACATTTTTGTATTATTTTCAGGTGCAAAAGCCACCAATTCCCTTACCGTACAAAAATTCACTCGTTAACACTTTTAATCCTAGGATTAAAAACGCTACTTTTAATCCTAGGATTAATTCTAGGATTAAAAACGCTACTTTTAATCCTAGGACTAAAAGTAATTGCATTTGACGTCTACTTGACAATCACTGTCATGATTAGTATGTGCTCAAATTTATACCAAATTATTAACGGTTTTTGACTAAAACCAATTTTTTGTAATTTTGACTCGGTTGGAGAAAAAATAGTATATATTATTCGGACTAAAAGTGCCTATTTTAACTCGCAATTTTGCATTCGCTCGGCTGCGCCTTGCAACTGCAAATATTGCTCGTAGAAAAAATATGCACTTTTAATCCTTATAATATAATACACTATTCTATCTCGTACGGAGAGTATTTTTTCTGTTCACGGCAATCTCTTGCGCTCTGATAGAAAAATAACTATTTCCTAACAGACATCGTTTTTAAAATATAACGATTCAAAAAGTTGAAAAAGTTGTAATGATATGTACCTATAAGTACCTACACCAAGCATACTTCACTGAAATTCGAATATCAGCAAAAATATAGTTTTATCAGTGTAACATACACACAGAAATTTAACCCCTGTCGAAATCTCAAATTTTTATAGACTCAAATTAAACAGAATATCAACAGATCAATTGAAAAGGCTCACCAAAAAACCACATTAAAATAAAATACTGTACGGTCAAGATGTCAGAAGCTTTTGCTCGCTTGTTCATTTTGAGGAAACCACAATGAAAGTTACAGGTATCATTTATGAAATCCTTCCGGAAGCGTTCAAGTCCCATAAAAACCAGGTTTTTGGTAGCCAAATTTCAAAATGTTACATCCGGTTTTACAGATGTAGCAAAGATTTTTGCATTTTCTGATAATATTTACCATGATTATGTGAATGTTTTCATATTGACAGAAGGAACAGATTTTAAAGAACAAAAATCCCACAAATTTTTCAAATACACTGATATTTCGAGCAGAAAATTTTCGAAAATTAGGTTGCTTTTTCTATTTTAAGTCTATACAGGGTGAGTCTTTGACTTGTACATATATTTTAACCGTATATTCCTGGAGTCGAAAGAAACACTTTTTTCCTCTACCATTTTTTCCGATTCGGCCTAAATAAGAAGATATTGCCCTTTTTTGTTTTCAGAATGAGCTATGCCGCCACTGGTAAACTAACCACTGAATTTTTGCAAGTACGAGATATAGCATTCAAACCTTTGAAATAAGCTATTGTATCAAATAAACGAGTAGATATACCATTCGAAATTCTCAAATAAGCTGCTGTATTAAAGAAAGAAATATGAACTCACTTTTTCGATACCAGTTGTATATTTTCTAATGCAATGATTGATTCATCCAAAATTTTGCTAGTGATGAAAAGCAGAATAATCTCTTCTTGATGTATATTTCATTTTTGATTATATCAGATTAACTTTTAAATCACCTATTCTAGCCATAGCATTCATTTCCAATATCTCTTGAAATCTTCCGTCCAAGAGTTTCTGAAATCAAAACAACAACTCAAGCATAACACGCATGACATTTCACGTTCATAAACACCAGTAGGGCGATTGAATTTCAAGGGGTGTCCGCATATTTATGTTCAGTGGTCCGCATGGTGAAAGTCACAGACGTAACACTAGTCTTTGACATCGGTGTTCTGTGGTTAGTTTGTTTTCAAAATCATACGACTTCTTGAATAATAACTTATTATGGTCATTTTAGTAGTAATAAATATGATGAATAAATGAGAAATGAACGTACGTATTCTAACGTAATGTAATTTGGATCAAGTAATTGTGTCAAAGCTCAACGAAACAAAATTGCAATAGGTACTTCGAAAGTGGTGTGGAAATTTGCTTGAATAGATAAGGATTTACACGGAAGAAGTATAGAGGTGAGCTTATTCATTGTAACCCCATTTTTAAAGAGAATCCGCTAGTTCTCTTACCATTCATAATTCCAGATAACAAGTTCTCGAATTATTCTTGAAATTTATCAAAGTGACCACATAGAGAAAATTGAATTCTGTGAATATTTTCGACAGAGTTGCATTCAGCCAAAGTACCCAATTTTCCGAATTTCTAAGATTTTTTTTTCTTTCAACATCGAAGTACTCGGAATTTTGTAGTCGGGAAAGATTAATCATATTCATGAAAAACTATGTTTCAAAAATCATTTCATTTGAAGGAATCGTTTGCGAGATATTACTGAAAATGTATGCTTTTTATGGATTTTCAACAGCCTGTATCTTTTAACCAGGCCGAATCGGAAAAAATGGTAGAGGAAAAAAGTGTTTCTTTTGACCTCAGGAATCTACGGTTAAAATATATGTACAAGTCAAAGACTCACCCTGTATAAGGTGAAAATATTAATATTTTGATTCAAAACATTATTTATATTTATATATATATATATATATTTATTACTACGTTTGTGACGTAATAAAGAAATTTTCACTTACTTTACAAATTATACAGGGTGTTCTTAAATTGAACGTACAAACGAAAAGGGGAGATTCCTTAAGTGATTTTTGAAACATAGATAAATTGAAAATAGTGATCATCGAAATGAATACAATCTTCAATTTATAGGCTCACAGAACCTTCTTCATGCGGACTGGGATGATTTATTCAAGATGTTGTCAATGAGGGAAGAGACAGACCGGTTTCGGCCTTATTAGGCATCGTCAGTGTCCCATATCCCTCAGAGACAACATCTTATTGAAAAACTTTTACATTTAAGACCACTTGTAAGACTCTATCGAGTATTATCCTACAGATGGTGACATCTAGTAGTGAGTAGTGTCAAAATGAGAAGTTCAATCATCACAGATCGCATGCTAAAAGCACTGATTACTTCCTCTTCACTCTTTGAGATGTTAGCAGTGGTCCTACATCAGGGCCTTCATGCAAGTTTCTCCGAGTGATGGAAACACCCAATTTTTGGCGGCTGTGAAGCCAAGTGATTTTATTTTAAATTCCTTAAGTGAGTATAAGAAAAAAAAGTCCCATAAACATGGGGTCGCAAACGTTTCGTTTTCGAGAAAAGAGTGTTGAAGTTTGAATTTTTTTCAAGTTTTTTTCTCATAGTATCTACACTTCACAAGATATTCAACTGAAATTTGACATAGATATTACATTTGATAGTTCTCACCACGCGACATGGCAATTTCGATAGAAGAATCTACAGGTGATATTTTTTCTGGAACACTGCCACCTGTTCTTCTGCAGAACTTTTTTTGGTGAGCAACTGTTAAATTGAAAAAATGTAAATAGAAGCTTTGTTCTTATACTAAACTTTTTGGTCTCTTGTAGTTTTGTCGTATCTACCCACGATTTCGAGAAAAAAAAATTTGAACGATTCTCTCGAAATCCTCGTGAAAATCCAAATTATGATGGAAAGGCCACTTTGTAAGCTGTGGTGAATGAATTCAGTGTCAGTTTTTATGGAAATTTTCCTGATCTGTAGGGATGATTCATAAAGATTCGATAAACTCGTATAATCAACACATGTTTTTGATTAAAACTTTAACACCCTGTATCTCGGAAACGAAACGTTTACGACCCCATGTTTCTGGGACTTTTTTTCTTAAACTCACTTAAGGAATCTCCCCTTTTCGTTTGTACGTTCAATTTAGGAACACCCTGTACATTTTTTTGAGAAGATAATGAAAACTTCTTTTCGAATTGTTGACATAAATTTTGAGGTTATATGAAAAAGTGTGTATGAAAAGTAGATCTGTTTATTCCCTTCAACTTTGTCATTCATTTTTTGCCATAATTTTGCCGGAAAACGAAATAAACCACTTTTTACTACATAATTTATTATAATGCCTCGAAGAAAAGATCTACATTCTTCATCATTTTGCAACTGAGCATAACGTTCAGGGAGAAAAGAATTTCTAGTTTTGTATTGTTAAAAAGGAGCATATAATATGCATTCCATTTTGACCCGATCAGATTTATAGTGTAGAACACATTCGTAATAGCTCAAAATTCAGACTAAAGAGTTTCTTCGGTATGGTGAGTCTGTACCTTTAATTTGAATACATCACATTCCAACCAGCAGCCTCTGATATGGTATTCGTATTATGAAATAGATTAACGCAAGAATTGCAACCAGTGAGACTTATGATTTTAACGATTTTTCTTACCAATAAATAAGTGTGTTTTTTACTCCATGATAAATATATGAAAAGATATGGTGGACTTTGATTCAGCAGATTCCGAGAACGGATGAATAAATCATTTGAAAAGCATATTATTATTTCGATTCCAAATTATATCTGCGACAGTTTGTTACACAATTCCTTTTATTGACGAAAGGCAGGGCATATACTTACGTATATCGCATACAGTTTCAAAAGTATAAAGTTTGATTCCAAATATTGAAGTTGCATTGTAATGCGAGACTCCAGACTCGAATAGCATCAAAGTCTTTTCCTTCTTATATTTATTTTAGGGTCGAGAGCAATCTGCCGATCCATATTCTTCACAAATCTAATCCGAAGTTTCTTCCCCACGGACGGCAAAAGTGTCCGACCGTTCTTTTGAGTCACATTTCACATTTGAATTTGTGAGGAAACTTTTTTATATTCGAATGTGATCTTGATATCACTCTATGAAAGAGGAATTGTATAACTAGTTCAATCATCATATGAAACCATTTTTAGATAAATAGTACAAATTGAATTTCACATCATGAATGTATTGAAATTTTGAATAACAATAAAAGCATTTTCTTCGGCCTATAACACATTTACTTCTGAGAAGAATTGAGTTTGAAGTAAGTTTAAATTCAGTTAATCTCTACAAATGATTATTGTAGGTAAGAAAAATGTGAAAAATCAAATGTGTTTCATAACCGAAAAATATTCAGGTGTGATACTCTAGCTTCGTATACATAAATTGGAGGACGCAATGTAGAAGATCATCTACAATGCGTTCATGAATGACCTAGGAAAGAAATGGAGGTGCCAACCAGATCACGAGATTTGATCACATGGTTTTATCTTAGGGTGACCAGACGTCCGTCATTGATAAGCGTCCGTCAAAGTGCCCGTCAAAACTCAAAATCTTGAATTTGGTCGAATTTTGGCGATGTAACCACAGCTTACCATAGGTACATACTTACGTGTAATTGACAGTTAATACACATACTTTCTGTCAACTCACGTAACTATGTAACTATGGTAAGCTGTTACCACAGCTCCCCAAATTTCGACTTTAACTGTTATCGAAGAAAATTTCTTATAAAACCTACACTTCAACAACACATCTTTGGTGGAGGTAAAAAAAGAAAGGTCATCACCTTCCAAAATACCCAAGACATCAATACCAACGAATCCTTTTTTTTTGGTTGTCCGTCAAATGTATTCGGTTCGGTGAAGATTTCAAGATTTCATATGCTCCAAAGTTACATAAAAAAGAGGTTTAGAAGATTTCAACTTGGTTATTCAAAACGAATAGGAATAAAGCGGTAAGCGGTAGAAATGATCTCGACGGGTTTGAGTTCGAAGGGCGAAAAAGGGAAAAGAATGAAATAAATAGATTTCGGGGTGTTCAAATTTGAGTTACCGTTTCCTCAATATTGAGATGTTGTAAGTAATGGTGCGACCGCTTTATTTAAGACATAATGGCGACAAAATTTGAGATGCAGTTAACTTCATTTTCCTGCCGTTGTGTAAAAATAACTGCCAGCCGAATTTGATTTTTATTCTTTTAGTATCAAAATATTGTCTAGAATAATTAAACCTAAAAACTATAATTGAACGTAAAAACGAGATTAGCGACATTTGAAATATAGCGGAAATGAAATGAAGTTGTCCGTATAGCATATAAAATGGCAGTATGTCAAGTGGCATATTGCTGAATTTGTCACCAGTCAGATCTCACGTTAAGTGATCTTATTTACAGCGTGCCAAAAAAGTAACGTAACTCGTCAATAATTCTTGTACAAATTTAATAAAGCCATAGCACTCGTCGACTGGCTGTGCCGTCTTTTCACTGAAAAATAAGGAACTTATTCTTTTTCCTAATAAGAATATATGGATTGTGACATATCAAATGAAATTAGCTTTCATTTGATGTATCACAATCCATTTAAAAAATTGATGGTTGTGTGGCGTAGGGGATTAGATATTTAAAATCGAAGAAAGCATAGGAGACCACCTTTCCAAATATACATGGATGCGTGGATTTCCCTTGATAATAATTAGTATAAGAGTCAATAATGGTCTGTTACAGTACTCTCCAATCACAAATTTTAGTATTTTACTATTTTTTCAATAAAAAACACCACAATCAATTCTTATTGTTATTAAATTACCTTTCATTTAATTTATCACAATCCATATATTTCCATTTGAAAAAATAAATTAGAGGGGTGCTGAACGCATGGGCGAGAATTATCAAATTCAAAAAAGCATAGAATAAATTGCGTTTGAAAGTAAAAATCGTCAGGTGCGAAGATTTTCCTTAATAATTCTTCGTACAAGAATTATTGTTACTTTTTAGGCACACTGTATGTGAACTGCTATATTTTATTTACCACAGCGCAAAGCCATTTTCTGGCCAATCCTTAAGCTCCGTAGAAACCATGAATATCAAAATAACGACGAGCGGCTCAATTTTACATGCGAGGTGAACGCATAAAACACGAGAGGCGATCTGCACTGCAACAAACGAACTGTCTGCAGCACGATCTAATCCAGCCATCCATCAGATACTTTTCGCATTTCACACGCGCTTTAATATCGTAGAAACCGGATGGCTTTCAAAAGTTCGAATCGAATAACATAAAAAACTAGCTCAACAGGGAGATAGTCAAGCTTGTGCAACATGCTTTGGATCAAAACCATAGAAGTAGATGGGTTGGAGCTTCTTTAATATAGAAAGAAGAAAAACTCAAACGTAAAATTGAAAGAAGCAGCTTTCATGTCAATAACAGAAAACCCGATAAGTTGATGTCAAAAACATTTGGGCACCGAAAAAAAATCCACCTTGAAAAAGATCAGATGAATGGTTTGACAACTGCATAAATCAAAAATAGATAAACTTTATCGATGATTGCTTTCTGAGAACTTTCAGAAACTACACACATTTTCAAAGATCGACGAAAGTTGCTTTTCTGAAAGTTGTTCCTGGTTGCGGCTGGGGAATGCTGGCCGAAACGTCGTAATAGAAGTAGCCCAATCATCTTGATCTTGTATATCTGATCCGATATATTTTATAAACCACAGCACAAAGCCATTTTCAGACCAAACATTAGGCTTCGTAGAAACCATGAATACCAAAATAACGACGAGCGGCTTAATTTTACATACGAGGTGAACGCATAAAACATGAGAGGCATTTTGCACTGCAACAAATCGAACTGTCTACAGCACGATCAAATCCTCTTCGCATTTCACACGCGATTCCAGGGGCTTTGTTTTAAACCAGTTGATGGATACTCGAATTCTGAATTACCGTTTCATCTCTGCGGAGGCCAGAGCGAGAGGAACGGAAGTGCTTTTGAATTAAAAATCGCCGTCCATAGAACGAGAGTACTTGGAGTGTAAGTCGAATGATGGCGATTCATGAAAGTTGGTAATAATCTATATTTTGTTATTAGAGCGTAGGGGAGGATCTGTTACAGTGGCCATGTAGGTACAGTGATTACCTTCAACCAGAATTTTAATTTACAAAGACTAGATAGTGTCATCTATCAAGTGGGGTCCTAATCCATGTTTCCATTCACGATGCTAGATGTAGTATTCTTGAGTTCATTCTTTGGGTAATCAACAGAACTCGAAATTTGGCAAGTGTTGTGAGTATATTTCCGAAAAGTATTTTTGTTCTTATTCAATGTTTTCACAGCAAAAAAAAATTCTTGGCAAACACTAGCCAATATATGTAGGTATTGCTTGACATATTTATTTCATTCGTCCTTTTCATAACCATTTCGTAAGACCTCTTTGAATACAAAGTATGGCTGAAGGTACAGTGGTCATCATCATCTGAAGGTACAGTTGCCACTACTTTGTGAATCCCAAAAGGAATGTCTACTCTTCCTTTATGATTATTGTGCTGAAATATTCCTTTTTAATTTAAGAAATACTACAATATGCCTCATCACGAAAAAACAAATATAATAATAATAATAATAAGTGAAACAGTTGAACTTATGCGCAAAGCACTTCGATTTTCTGAACCGATATATATTCCTAATGACCAACAAAAGAGTCCAAACAACCATCGGCAATAAAATTAATAAATGAAGGAAAAATAATAAAATAGCAAATCTAGAGCGAAGTTTAAAAAACTACAATCTCACCTTGAGTGAATATCACAACAGTCTTTCAATCTTTAATATGATTACTTTGTGACCATTCTCCCCTTTCGTTTTTAGGCATCTGGTGAAGCCACACAGAGCAACGGCGAAAGCATTTCAATGAAGAGTAAACCATAAAAAAGGCCTTTAAGACTCCTATACTCGAAAACCACCCAATATTTTTGTTTTAATTCAATGTTTTCATAGCAAATAAAAAGAACTCTTGGCTCAACTCAAAATTCCCGCGGAAATGCTCAATTTTGTCACGTTCTGATGATTACGTCATAATACAATAAACATGCTTTGACTTCTGTCAAAGCGAACTGAATTTGCCCGATCCCTTGTGGAAAAGTTCAATCTAAGCCTTCAAACTGAATACGTCGGTCTGTAAATGCTGAATAGGTGCTTCTTTTATTTGTAATAATAAATATGAGTTAAAAGTCTGCTACTTACAAAGACAATTTCACGTTTTAAGCTCCGCTGTACAAAAATCCTTGTTTTCAGCAAAGAAACTTGCGACCATAAGGGAACTTATCTTCGGTAAAAATTACTACTATTACCCTTGATGAATCCTATCTCCATTATAAAGAAAATTGTAGATTATCGTTCTTGTAAAGAACTAGGTATTCTGTTCTCTTTCAGCTTTCAACTTCGTAAGTTCGAATCATAGATATGATATATTATATATTTACTATGGTTCAAGTCACAGAACCGTGGGTTTCACAAAGCTTGATTGGCAATCAAATCGTTTATATTGAATTAAGTCGATGGTTAATGTCAAAAATGAACTGAAAATTGCAGAGAAATGATGACATTTCAATAATCAAGGTGATTGGAGTTTTGTGGAACCCGGCCTATGAATGTATTTTGTTGATCTGAGCACCGAACATTCGAATTTGCAATGACAATACGGATAGTTTGACGTCACTATACGGATTACCTCTGATTGGCGTTCGCAGTCACGTGATATTGATAATAAATAACATAATTTAAATCAGCTTTATTTGATTCAACGAGAATAATAAGATCACTAAAATGGTTTTTTAGGATTGCAAAAATTTCCTTCTATGAGGAAAACCTCAATTTATATGAATTCGTAACATGAGTCAACATCCCTATTCGATCCGAAATAGTCCAAATGATATTTCAACTATCTTTTATTGACCACAGGGCAAAACCATTTCCAGACTAATTATTAGGCTCCAACGTAAAAACCATGAATATCAAAATAATTTTACATACGAGGTGAACGCTTAAAACATGAGAGGCATTCTGCAGTGCAACAAATCGAACTGTCTGCAGCACGATCTGATCCAGCCATCCATCAGATCCTCTTCGCATTTCACACGCGATTCCAGGGGCTTTGTTTTAAACCAGTTGATGGATACTCGAATTCTGAATTACCGTTTCATCTCTGCGGAGGCCAGAGCGAGCGGAACGGAAGTACTTTTGAATTAAAAATCGCCGTCCATAAACGAGAGAGTACGTGGACTGTAAGTCGAATGATGGCAATTCATGAAAGTTGTGTTACGCTATCGACGGGTTTGCCTTCGCTAACACCGACTTTCCTGGCAATTTATTTATATCGGAAAGTTATATAAGCCACTCAATTATAAGTGACTACTTACAGATTCGTGAAATGCGGTAGTTTTCGTATCCAGGTCCAGTATAATAACCCGGTGGAATGATCAATTTGATTGTTGCAGGTATAATAGTTTCCGACCGGTGTTGCCAGGTGTCAATAGTAGGACTGATTCAATTTCAATTGATTTATTTATTCATGTGGTACTTTGGTGTTTCAGACAAAAATGTTTTCATATAAAAAAATTTCATACAGTTTCATTGTAACCTGGGTTAAGAATTTTCTGCACACTCTTGATAATTATCCAAAAAATAATATATTCAAATTCACCACTTCTACTTTCGTTCGTATGTTTTTGTAATATACTTATTTACGTTAATATGAAATGAAGACCTGGGAAATGAAACAACAATAGCAATGAAAAAAGACACTGATTAAAACCAAGACCCAGAAGGAGAAAATTCTCACCTTCAATATTCATGTTCCCTGTGATCTGATATAACCCTACAAACATTTTTGAATTTTCACATCAATAGGCATTTCAAGTATGTTAGAATATAGGGTTTGTTGTTTGTTGATTTATTTATTCCTTCAGATTCATATGTTGTGGAAATTAATTGATTGTATGGAATTTTTATAACCTAATTTATTCGATAAAAGGTCTATACATATATGATACGTTTCGGGTCGGGCCCTTTTTCAATCTAAAACAATATCAAAAAACACAGTTACACATACAATTTTATTTTTCTAAGATAGAGAGCTGTTACCTTTGTTAATTTCAGTAATTTTTATTTCGTCTGCCTCTGTCACACGTGTCCTCATTTTACAATATTAGTGGTGCTGAGTCATTGAATTTTCATATCGGTGTTTCTGTCACTCTTCTTTTTCTTTTTCTGTTGTTGTTCTCTCTGCTGTCTTTCTATAAGTGTTGAATATATTTTGTTTAGACCATTTATATCTGTTCTGTCGTTTATAGAGTTGGGATTTCTTTTTATGCAAATCATTTCTAAAAATCTCTGGTTTTTTTATTTTTTCCCTATCTAATATCCTTGTATCTTCGAAGTTAAAAGTATGGCCGTTTTCTACTATGTGTTTGTATAGGGCTGTTTGAGTTTTTGAATATTTGTGTCCCTTCATCCTGTCGTTTAATTTTTGCTCCGTTTGTCCTATGTACACTCCGTTACATTGGTTGCATGGGATCTCATAGACAATATGTGATTTTTGATTTTTTGGGACTTTTGCTTTTAATTTTGTAAATAACTGTTTTATTTGTATGAATGGTTTGTGTGCAATCTTTATATTAGGGTATGGTTTCATTATGTTTTCTATTTTCTCAGACAGTGTTGGGATGTATGGAAGGGGTATGTAAACTATTGGGTCGGTTTTTGGATTTTGGAAACTCAGTGAGTTGTAAAATTTATAGGTGCGTTGTTTTATTGTTTTCTTTATCATTTTTTGGGGGTAGTTGTTTGTGGTAAGTAGGGAGGTGATCGAATTTAGTATTTCCGGTCTATAGCGTGGTGAGGTTAATTTTATTGCTCGATCTATATAATTGGTTACTATTGCTTTTTTTTGTTTGGTGTTATGAGCTGAGTTATAATCAAGTATCCGGTCTGAGTTAATGGATTTTCTCAGCATTTTAGTTTCTATTTTGTTATTTTCTCTAATGATGGTCATATCCAGAAAGTTGATTTCATTGTTTAGTTCTGTTTCTAGAGTAAATTTTAGTTTATTGTTAAAATTGTTCAAATCTTCCATTATTTTTCTCAATTTGATCTTCAGTGGTTATTATAAAACAATCATCTACATACCTCTTGAATATTGTTATTCTATATGATGAGTTTAGCAAAACTTTTTCTTCAAGATATTCCAGCACTAATTGGGCCACCGCACCAGCAACCGGACTACCCATAGCTACGCCGTCTATTTGTTGGTAAAATTCGTCTTCGTATTGAAAATAGCAAGTACCCAATGTCAGTTGCACTGCTTCTATGAACTCTGTTTTTGGTAGATCTGTAAATTCTTCTATGAGATGCCATTTTTCCTCTAGTATATGTGGCACCAGTTGCGTGGGGATATTTGTATATAAGGAAACAGCATCTATAGAAAATAATTTTTGATCATCGGAACGTATAGTGTATCCAATTCCTGTTTTAGTTCAAAAGAATTTTTTGTGTAAAATGGATTTCTGTTTACAATATTTGAGAGAACTGATGCTAAATTTTGGACAGATTATAAAGTGGTGTTTGCGTGTGAGAGATGATAGGTCTGAGTGGAATGTTTGGCTTGTGGAGCTTTGGCAAGCCATATATTTTGGGTGGAATACTATTATGTATAGTCAAGGATCTAGCAAGGTTGGTGATATAAATCCGTATTTTTCCCATCTTTTAACTATTTCGTTATTGTGTTTTTGTAAAGAATTTGTCAGGTCTTTTTTTATGCGTTTGTATGTTGTCGTATCATTTAGCAGTCCTCTAATCTTTGTTTCGTAGGTAGATTTATTTATTATGACAGTTGAGTTCCCTTTATCCGCCTTCGTTACTATAATCTGTGGATTATCTCGCAAAAATTTTTTTGTTTTATTGAATGCTGTTATGTTCTTTCTTTCTTTAAAATTAAGTTTTTCATTTTTAACTTTATTGTGATGATTAATTAAAGTATTATTTAGTTTTATTCTAATTTCGTTTTGGTTTTCTTGGTTTAATTTCGTTATATTTGCTTCGATGTTGGCTATTATTTGATCTGTGGGAATTTGATTTGCATCTTTGGGGCGTATTGCAAATTTAGGGTCTTGGCCAAGTAGGAGTTGAATTTCGTCCGGGATTATGGTATCTGATAAATTTTTTACTGTGCTCTTCGTTTGAACTTGTGTGGCATTTTGGGTTGACTGTGACAATTTGATCAGTTTTTTGTTGTGTCTTCTTGTATTTAAATCTATGTTGTTTTTAATGATATTTGATTGTAAACTTTCAAATGACGACAAAATTTCTTCTGAAGTTCGTGTGAGTATAAGTTTCTTTGCTGATCTAGTTTGAGTTGTAGTAGGTTTATGCTTTTAGTTGTATCCGTTATGATCAACTTTAGGATTTGTTTTTTATGTTTTTCATGCAAACTTTTAATTTAAGGTTAAGATACTTACATTCGAGTTTAATTTGATTGGTCTTAAAATTTAGGAAATTTGGTAACAGATCTCTATCTTTACATTTAAGTAAAAATATTCTTCTTGACTTCATATTGATTAGTCTTATGTTGGTTTTGGTGAAGTTTAGTAACCTTCTCAGGGTGTTTTCTGTTGGGTCATTTATTCCGCTTCTTTCATAGAATTTTTTGACCAGATTTTGTGTCCCCGCCTTGTATTTTGTTTCCTCGATATGGACGGGTTGCTCTGCCAGATGTCCTCTCTTGGTCTCCTGTTTACCTCTTGGGATATTCGCCATACTTTTAACTTCGAAGATACAAGGATATTAGATAGGGAAAAAAAATAAAAAACCAGAGAATTTTTAGAAATGATTTGCATAAAAAGAAATCCCAACTCTATAAACGACAGAACAGATATAAATGGTCTAAACAAAATATATTCAACACTTATAAGAAAGACAGCAGAGAACAACAACAGAAAAAGAAAAAGAAGAGTGACAGAAACACCGATATGAAAATTCAATGACTCAGCACCACTAATATTGTAAAATGAGGACACGTGTGACAGAGGCAGACGAAATAAAAATTACTGAAATTAACAAGGTAACAGCTCTCTATCTTAGAAAAATAAAATTGTATGTGTAACTGTGTTTTTTGATATTGTTTTAGATTGAAAAAGGGCCCGACCCGAAACGTATCATATATGTATAGACCTTTTATCGAATAAATTAGGTTATAGAAAAATTCCATACAATCAATTAATTTCCACAACATATGAATCTGAAGGAATAAATAATCAACAAACAACATTATCGGCCACGATTGAAATTATGGCGAATATCCCAAGAGGTAAACAGGAGACCAAGAGAGGACATCTGGCAGAGCAACCCGTCCATATCGAGGAAACAAAATACAACGGCGGACACATAAATCTGGTCAAAAAATTCTATGAAAGAAGCGGAATAAATGACCCAACAGAAAACACCCTGAGAAGGTTACTAAACTTCACCAAAACCAACATAAGACTAATCAATATGAAGTCAAGAAGAATATTTTTACTTAAATGTAAAGATAGAGATCTGTTACCAAATTTCCTAAATTTTAAGACCAATCAAATTAAACTCGAATGTAAGTATCTTAACCTTAAATTTAAAAGTTTGCATGAAAAACATAAAAAACAAATCCTAAAGTTGATCATAACGGATACAACTAAAAGCATAAACCTACTACAACTCAAACTAGATCAGCAAAGAAAACTTATACTCACACGAACTTCAGAAGAAATTTTGTCGTCATTTGAAAGTTTACAATCAAATATCATTAAAAACAACATAGATTTAAATACAAGAAGACACAACAAAAAACTGATCAAATTGTCACAGTCAACCCAAAATGCCACACAAGTTCAAACGAAGAGCACAGTAAAAAATTTATCAGATACCATAATCCCGGACGAAATTCAACTCCTACTTGGCCAAGACCCTAAATTTGCAATACGCCCCAAAGATGCAAATCAAATTCCCACAGATCAAATAATAGCCAACATCGAAGCAAATATAACGAAATTAAACCAAGAAAACCAAAACGAAATTAGAATAAAACTAAATAATACTTTAATTAATCATCACAAAAAGTTAAAAATGAAAAACTTAATTTTAAAGAAAGAAAGAACATAACAGCATTCAATAAAACAAAAAAATTTTTGCGAGATAATCCACAGATTATAGTAACGAAGGCGGATAAAGGGAACTCAACTGTCATAATAAATAAATCTACCTACGAAACAAAGATTAGAGGACTGCTAAATGATACGACAACATACAAACGCATAAAAAAAGACCTGACAAATTCTTTACAAAAACACAATAACGAAATAGTTAAAAGATGGGAAAATACGGATTTATATCACCAACCCTTGCTAGATCCTTGACTATACATAATAGTATTCCACCCAAAATATATGGCTTGCCAAAGCTCCACAAGCCAAACATTCCACTCAGACCTATCATCTCTCACACGCAAACACCACTTTATAATCTGTCCAAATATTTAGCATCAGTTCTCTCAAATATTGTAAACAGAAATCCATTTTACACAAAAAATTCTTTTGAACTAAAACAGGAATTGGATACACTATACGTTCCGGATGATCAAAAATTATTTTCTATAGATGCTGTTTCCTTATATACAAATATCCCCACGCAACTGGTGCCACATATACTAGAGGAAAAATGGCATCTCATAGAAGAATTTACAGATCTACCAAAAACAGAGTTCATAGAAGCAGTGCAACTGACATTGGGTACTTGCTATTTTCAATACGAAGACGAATTTTACCAACAAATAGACGGCGTAGCTATGGGTAGTCCGGTTGCTGGTGCGGTGGCCCAATTAGTGCTGGAATATCTTGAAGAAAAAGTTTTGCTAAACTCATCATATAGAATAACAATATTCAAGAGGTATGTAGATGATTGTTTTATAAAACCACTGAAGATCAAATTGAGAAAATAATGGAAGATTTGAACAATTTTAACAATAAACTAAAATTTACTCTAGAAACAGAACTAAACAATGAAATCAACTTTCTGGATATGACCATCATTAGAGAAAATAACAAAATAGAAACTAAAATGCTGAGAAAATCCATTAACTCAGACCGGATACTTGATTATAACTCAGCTCATAACACCAAACAAAAAAAAAAAAATAGTAACCAATTATATAGATCGAGCAATAAAATTAACCTCACCACGCTATAGACCGGAAATACTAAATTCGATCACCTCCCTACTTACCACAAACAACTACCCCCAAAAAATGATAAAGAAAACACATAAAACAACGCACCTATAATTTTACAACTCACTGAGTTTCCAAAATCCAAAAACCGACCCAATAGTTTACATACCCCTTCCATACATCCCAACACTGTCTGAGAAAATAGAAAACATAATGAAACCATACCCTAATATAAAGATTGCACACAAACCATTCATACAAATAAAACAGTTATTTACAAAATTAAAAGCAAAAGTCCCAAAAAATCAAAAATCACATATTGTCTATGAGATCCCATGCAACCAATGTAACGGAGTGTACATAGGACAAACGGAGCAAAAATTAAACGACAGGATGAAGGGACACAAATATTCAAAAACTCAAACAGCCCTATACAAACACATAGTAGAAAACGGCCATACTTTTAACTTCGAAGATACAAGGATATTAGATAGGGAAAAAATAAAAAAACCAGAGAATTTTTAGAAATGATTTGCATAAAAAAGAATCCCAACTCTATAAACGACAGAACAGATATAAATGGTCTAAACAAAATATATTCAACACTTATAAGAAAGACAGCAGAGAACAACAACAGAAAAAGAAAAAGAAGAGTGACAGAAACACCGATATGAAAATTCAATGACTCAGCACCACTAATATTGTAAAATGAGGACACGTGTGACAGAGGCAGACGAAATAAAAATTACTGAAATTAACAAAGGTAACAGGTCTCTATCTTAGAAAAATAAAATTGTATGTGTAACTGTGTTTTTTGATATTGTTTTAGATTGAAAAAGGGCCCGACCCGAAACGTATCATATATGTATAGACCTTTTATCGAATAAATTAGGTTATAGAAAAATTCCATACAATCAATTAATATAGGGTTTGTTATATGACAGCATCAATAGAATGTTAAATATTTATAACACTAGTTGATTGTTGGATTAGGAGTCGAATATCAACGAAAACTTTCAAGTACCTACATATCAAGCCCTCAAAGCTGATTTATTTTTTTTATGACCTTTTATTGACAAGTTCTTCTGAAAGAATGAAGAATTTCTCAGTATGAGAAAGGTGGAATATAACTCCAAAACGTCGCTCTAGATTGGTTGCAATTGAATTCTGGAGGGAACGAGACTTGTCCACAAACGTTAAATGTACACTTCTCCAACTATTCACTCAAAATTTCATAATTGATATTTAATCATAAAAAATTAAAACGCGATTTCTATACCCGTATGATAAAACATTGCGCTATGATGACGAATGAACAAGCATAATTAGTGATGATGGCGTTTCACAACAGAGAGAACAGTTGGTATCATTGGTTGCGTTCGAAATGAACTGTTGCAAATCTGATCACTGAGCAGTCACAGAGAGCGCTCACTGATCAGTGGGAAGATTTCTGGACGGTATAAACTTGTCAAGTATGCTCACATAAATTTACACCACGTAAACCATTGTAAACAGACAACCGAAGGAAAATGGCGCCAGGTGCCGTATTCTGGACAAGTGATCTTTCAAAGCGAATGCGAACATCATTGCGCGGTGTGCATTTGTGCAGGTGAAAGAGGGAATCGCGCATTGAAGTTCGCATACGCTTTGAAATAGCACTTGTGGAAAATACGGGCCCAGTGAACATGATGAGCATGCATTCACTAATCGGGTGCGTTCACCGCAAATTTACTGGCCCCGTATTCCCGGCAAGTGATCTTCCAAAGCGTATGCGAACTTCATTGTGCGAGTCCCTCTTTTACCTGCAAAAATTCACACCGCGCAATGAAGTTCGTATTCGCTTTAGGAGATCCCTTATCGAGGATACGGCACCTGATCTACAACTGTTGTGTCCTCTGAACGAAACGATAAAATTGTAAACTGTAATTCAACATTGAACCAATGAAATGAATGCTAACGCGTAAGTCACACTAAACCGCCAATTCTGGTCGTTTGAATTCGTTAGCTTCTTTCAGCGATAATTTTTCTCGAAAACCTGATTACCAAACACGAAATGAATAATCGTTATGATTTATTAGGTCCATTATTTCTGAAATTATTTTTTTCCGGAAATGCCCAATGTATGTCTGGGGAAAACGCTGTTGATCTTTGCTCGTAATAAAATACACTTGTTTGAATGAAATTCTTTTTGATGAGAGATCTCCGGAAAATTCGCGTGTCTACTTTGGTGTATAAGAGGTTATGTGTGCAATTCACGGAATTCTTTTTTGTTCACAATATGGATAGAAATAAATAATATATGATCTTCTTGCCTCTAGCGGATGAAACATTTAGTTCCTCATACAGTAATTGAGTTAGGTACCCGGCGCCGGCGTTCTACTCGCAAGATGACCCTCATAACTCTATTTTACAATTTTTCTAGTGGTTCCAAGGCAGTTTCATAACAACTTTCCTACGCCAGCAAACAATATTTAAAAATCTAAAGGACCCCGCACATTTTGTATGGGAATTGGCTCCCGGTGAATTTGGCTGAAATTGATATGATTCCTATAATTCCTACTAATCCTTCTGATCAAATGTCTTACAGTCACTAAGCTGAAAAATGCATACTTCTAGGAGTTTTTAGCGATTTTTTGTATCCATTATGGCTTACGTATTACCGTTCACACAGAAATGTTTGAAAATATTTCGAATTGACAGAATCTGCTTTCAATAATCACGAAATATTCTCAAACATTTCTGTGTGAACGGTAATACGTAAGCCATAATGGATACAAAAAATCGCTAAAAACTCCTAGAAGTATGCATTTTTCAGCTTCGTGACTGTAGAGACATTTGATCAGAAGGATTAGTAGGACATCATATCAAATTTTCAGCCAAATCCACCGGGAGCCAATTCTCATACAAAATGTGCGGGGTCCTTTGTAGATTTTATGAACCACTCACTACCCTAAGTTGATAGTGACAGCTGAGTTTTAAGAAAAGAAAAACAAAAAAAGCAGTAGTTTGTACATAGGAATAATTTCAATTATAACGTGATTAGGAAACTTATGGTAGTGGTAAATTGAATCTGGCAATCGATAGGTGAATATATTGACAGTTGAGTTTGAAAATAAATAAAAAATTCGGGATAAGCAAAAGCTTTTGAGCGCTCGTTCATTGGTGAAGCAATACGACTATTACCTAAAATTTTATATGGGACTTGAGATTGATATCAAATACAGGGTGATTTTTTTAAGTGTTTCATTAGACGTTTTCGAGGAAGGAATTGTAATACAGATTCAAGATTTTGGATTTCGTTTAAGAGTACATGAACTTTAATTGTAAAATATCTTCAAGGGGAATCTACTTCCGGTTTCACCGGAAACGAATGTAACTTCGTTATTTCAAACGCAAACCCTGTATATTTATACATATTCGAATTCTTCGTTCAATTCTACACTGATTTGATGTATGATATGTGCAACCACTCAAGCGGTTCTTGAATTATAGCCTGATTATCCAATTTTTGAAAAAAAGGTTGTCACAAATTAGTGTCCATATCTTCAAAATCCCTCATTACAAGAATTTGTTTTTGCGAAAGTGAAACAAAAGAAAGTACGCTGATACTGTTTCTTGTATAACTTATGAGGAAATATTATACAGGATGTCTGAAAAAGGCCCCAAATTGAGCCTCAATAAAACTATGAAATCTCAGTTTTTTTAAATGGCAACCCTATAATTTTGTAATTCCAATCGATGGCTCGTCAAAAACCAGTTAGGGTGTCCCGTACATTTCATGTCTCTAAAATCAGTAGTTTTGCCGTTATTGAATAAAATTCGAATTTCAGGATTGAATCAAGGTTTCTTAGTCTAACCATAGATTTATTAGGATAGAAGTTTTCAAGAAGGCTATGTCTGTTGATTTATAATGCATTTTAGAGAACTGTCATTTAAACTTTTTTATTACTATGCAAAATATGAATTACAGCAACCGTGATGTATTGAATATGTTCTTCATTTATGGTGAATGTAACAAAATGTTAGAAAGGGCAGTCAGAACTTTTAACGAAGGAAATCCACATTTACCACCTTTAACAAAAAAAGTCAGTAAATGTGAATTTCGTTCGTTGAATTTCTAATTACCTTTTCTAGGAATTTGTAAAATTTTCCGCAAATAAAGAACATACCCTTGATATATCATTCCAGTGAAATTATTATTGCATGTTTTGCTTGGTGCTTGATCTGTAAGAAAAAGTAAGAATGACAGTTCCTAACATAGCCTTCTTCGAAAATGCAAGCTTACAAACTGTGCGGAACCTGTCTTTAATCGTGAAATTCGAATTTTATTGAATAACGGCAAAAATACTGATTTAAGAGGGATGAAATGTTCGGGACGCCATAACTGGTTTTTGACGAGCAATCGATTGGAATTACAACATTATAGGGTTGCCATTTGAAAAAAGTGAGATTTCATAGTTTTATTAAAGCTCACTTTGGGGACCTTTTTCAGACACCCTGTATAATATTTCCTCATAAGTTATACAAGAAACAGAATCAGCGTACTTTCTTTTGTTCCACTTTCGCAAAAAGAAATTCTTGTATGAGGGATTTCGAAGATATGGACACTAATTTGTGACAACCTTTTTTTCAAAAAATTTGATAATCAGGCTATAAATCAAGAACCGCTTGAGTGGTTGCACATATCATACATCAAATCAGTGTAGAATTGAACGAAGAATTCGAATATGTATAAATATACAGGCTGTTGCATTTGAAATAACGAAGTTACATTCGTTTCCGGTGAAACCCGAAGTAGATTCTTCTTGAAAATATTTTACAATTAAAGTTCATGTACTCCTAATCGAAAATCCTAAATCTCGAATCTGTATTACAATTCCTTCCTCGAAAACGTCTAATGAAACACTTAAAAAAATCACCCTGTATATGAATGCAGAATTTCAGCACAATCAATTATTCAAAAAATTAAATATGTAAAAAATAAATAATTAAAAAAAATAAATTTTATGGTTCTGATGATGCGATTTTCTTGGAATCTCGCACGAACATTCGGTATATGAGTCTTGAATCACAAAATAAATTTCACTGGAATCGGATATTCTGTTATGGAAATATAGTGATTCTTCATTTCAATGTTCCCATTGAATTCTCTATGGTTCTGTTAACAGGGGCCACAAAATTTTGCATGACAACTCAGTATACCAGTTTTCATTCACAAAATGAATTTCACTCGAATCAGTTATTTTTTTTATGAATATATTAAGATGTTTCTTTCCAACATTCCAATTGAATTTTCCATGATTCTGTTAACACTACGGTGTATGAACATTCAGTATATCAAACTTCATGTACAAAATAAATTTTACTCGAATCGTTTATTTTTTGATGAAGTTTCCTCTTTTCAATATTCCAATATAATTTTCTATAGTTCAGTTAACACTATTGCCAAAAAATTTTGTAAAGGACTTGAGATTCATGCAAGGTATATGAATGTGAAATCTCAGCAGCATCGGAATTATATTCTGAAAATTATTCAAAAAATGAAATATGTAAAAAATCAATAATTGAAAAAAATATTCTATGGTTCATTCAGTAGGTATATCAATCTTCAATTACCAAAAAAAATTTCATCCGAATCGAATATCTCTTCATGGAAATATGAAGTTTTTTTCTTTTCAAGATTCCAATTGAATTTTCTATGGTTCTGTGTACACCATGGCTACGAAATTTTGCATGAGGCTTATTATGAGCATCTTGTATGTGGCTGCAACAGTTCATTTCGATTGGTTTCGTTTTGTCTAAGATATTGGGAAACAAAAATTTTGAATGGCAATATTTTATGGAACACCCTGTAGGATTTGGCTGGTTAACGAACTCAACCGAGGCATTTGGGGCCGGAACTCAATCTTAAACTCTCAAGGACAATTCTTTCGAAAGTATGTAATTGTGCTAACGGCCGGACTGCCGGCCCCAGGAAACGAATTGAGTCTGACCACGGATTCCTCATCAGGGAGTCTAACCCTATCGTTTGAGACCAGAGCAGACATTTGGTCAAAACGATATAGCAGTCGTTTAAGTTGGACGAGCGCTCAAAAAGGGAAAAAATGGTGTAATAGGTATATACAAAATGCGAACAGAATTCAAGACAGTAATCGTGACTAATCTGGGTAAAGTTATATCTAATTACCAAAAACTCAATTGACTTATGAACGAAGAAAAATGAATGAAACACTTTTCTCAATTTTCATTCCAACACGATAAATGTACTAATTTTAGATGCCAAATAAAGTTGTAGCTCAAAATATGAACGAAGTCCATTCATAATTTGACATTGAGAAAACGATAAAAAATTCGTAGATGAAAATTTTCAAGTATAACCCTGTCGAATGGTATCCGAAATGCTGAATAGAATAAAAATGATGGAAACGGCCTTTGAAATAATTATTGTCCTTTGTTGTTCAGTATTTTTGAGCTAATCCAGTTATTTATTTGCTATGTTGATAAATGTGGCAACTCTGTTCGCTAGCCATGCGGATCATTTCCCGGCTTTATTGAAATTTTAATGATGGAAGTGGTAAATCGCAATCAATTTTTCAACAGGATATTCGAATCTGGCTCGATGATTATGCGCCAATTAAATTAATGTTTATTGTTCTCTGAACAACCAATGAATATCGCCTTACTCATCACCTCGAGCAATATTGTGATTGAGAGAGAACATTTTCCATTCAATGGGCATTTCCAGCATGTTAAATTATGGAATTTTTTATGTGGCATAAAAAGTCGTGTGAAATAACTATCAAATGATCCAGTCAAAATTTCAAGTAATTAATTTTTAATTTAACATGCTATTCTATACTCGTAACTTCAAACGCCCTGATGACGTACGAGCAAGCATAATTAGTGAGGATGACGATTCACAACAGAGTAGCCAGTAAGCATCCTTGTAAACTATACTTCAATATTTAGCCCAGTCAATTAGGATTTCACCTCGGAATGAAAGATAATAAGCTGAAAATTGTATGAACCTTTGTTTTGGCATTCTAAATGTTGTCTCAAAAGTCACAAATGCTATCGTGCCGGCGTCTTAAGATATTGAAGGTCAAAGGTCATAAAAATCGTTTTTTGCGAATCTCTGCCTTCCTATTGCTTAAATGAGATTTGCAGTTATTATGAAAGTTGTAGACTATAAAATTGTCTACAATTTTTGTTTGAACTTTTTTTTCATACGACCAACCGTTTTTGGGGTAGAGCGCGAAGACTGCGCAGCGTATATATTAGCGTATATATTAGGTCATATATGACCTAATGCAGGGTCAAGCGTGAGTTACGGTTAGCAGTTCGTTGTATAAAGTCAATTATTCACTTAACAATTATAATTATTAAACAATGCCCATTATCTTTGTTCTATTCGTTAATTTTTTTCAATTAATTTTTTAAATAGCGCAGAATTCGTGCAACAGCCACTAAATGCGTGTAAAAATAAAATGTGTTTTTTAGTACGAGGATACTCGTATTGGTTAAAACTTTTAGAAGAGTATATTTGTGTGTTGACATTGCCTTTGCCAACTTTTTTGAGGAAAATTTCCTGTTGATGGGATTGAGTACGTCCAATTAAAATAACGAACAGATCAATATCTTCTCCTATGATGACAGCAGTCTTTTGATGTTCTGTTAAGGCAATAGCTGTGTCAATGATGAGAACATCAGCATCATCTCTGACTTGTTTTGTTGTGATATTACCAGTTTCAAATTTTTCAACAATTTTTTTTTATTAGACCGATTTGATGAAAATTTTTCGTGACTGATTGCCACAATCATTGTTTCGTCAAAACAAACTTCATATGATTTTGAAAGTGCAGCAGTCTTCTTTGTTGTTCCTTTGCTTTAATATTTTTACTATAGTCGGAATATCCGTCAAATACAATAATTTGATTACTTATTTTAATTAAATATAAATAATATAATATTAGTACATAAATATGGGCATTGTTTAATAATTATAACTGTTAAGTAAATAATTGACTTCATACTCAAGCGTGAGTTACGGTTAGCAGTTGCTGCACTTCAAAATCATATGAAGTTTGTTTTGACGAAACAATGATTGTGCCAATCAGTCAAGAAAAATTTTCATCAAATCGGTCTAATAAAAAAAATTGTTGAAAAATTTGAAACTGGTAATATCACAACAAAACAAGTCAGAGATGATGCTGATGTTCTCATCATTGACACAGCTATTGACTTAACAGAACATCAAAAGACTGCTGTCATCAGAGGAGAAGATATTGATTTGTTCGTTATTTTAATTGGACGTACTCAATCCCATCAACAGGAAATTTTCCTCAAAAAAGTTGGCAAAGGCAATATCAACACACAAATATACTCTTCTAAAAGTTTTAACCAATATCCTCGTACTAAAAAACACATTTTATTTTTACACGCATTTAGTGGCTGTTAGACGAATTCTGCGCTATTTGAAAAAATTAAATTGAAACAAAATTAACGAATAGAACAAAGATAATGGGCATTGTTTAATAATTATAATTGTAAGTGAATAATTGACTTTATACAACGAACTGCTAACCGTAACTCACGCTTGACCCTGCATTAGGTCATATATGACTACGCTGCGCACTCTTCGCGCTCTACCCCAAAAACGGTTGGTCGTATGAAAAAAAAGTTCAAACAAAAGTTGTAGACAATTTTATAGTCTACAACTTTCAGCATAACTGCAAATCTCATTTAAGCAATAGGAAGGCAGAGATTCGCAAAAAACCGATTTTTATGACCTTTGACCTTCAATATCTTAAGACGCCGGCACGATAGCATTTGTGACTTTTGAGACAACATTTAGAATGACAAAACAAAGGTTCATACCAATTTTCAGCTTATTATCTTTCATTCCGAGGTTGGCCCCCTTTTTCGTCTAATTTGACTGGGCTAATTCAGCCAATGAAATGAATGTAAACGGGTAGGTTACGCTCAACTTCCAATTTTGACCGTTTGAATTCAATAATTGTTTTCTCGAAAACCTGAATACGAAACAAAAAACGGATAAGGGTGAAAGATATAGTGATTGACACCTCAAGTGCATCGATATATTTAGTAGACGAATTCGGTTCCTAATTTTACTGCAACATTTTGGTTATTATTACCGATCTATAGTTGAATGTTGATATTTTGGTATTACCTTAAAATCTTCAATAAATATTGATTGAATATTCGAGGAGACACCAATTTCCTCGAAGTTACATATTTGATATTGATAGTCATTGACATAATTTCATCTCGCTCTTGCATCCATTTTGGGTAAGATGTCATCCTTTTTTCTCTCATCTTCTTTATATGGGTGAATGAGACATTCATACATTTCGATAATTTTATGTAAATTTTGTGTTAATACTTAGTTTCGCCTTTCATAATATGTTTCGAATGTTTATTCCGTATTAGTTCTTGTAGATTTTTTGGTATTTTTGATATTTTCAGGATGAACTGATTTTATACATTAAAAATGAATTTTGAATTTGGAAAACCCACTTCAGGACTGGGAAAGAGCTTCGTATCATTGAACGATACATCTTTATTATCCAGTTCAGAATATCCTGCCTAGGAGCGAAATTAGGATATAATTTAAAATTTTTTATGGGAAAACTGGACGTGTGCCAAAAAAAAATGAAAACGCTCCAGTAATGTGAACTTATGATAGAATCTGAAGCATGTAGCAAATTTCTGAAAACAGAATGTACAGGGTGTTTTTTCAACCCGCAAACTCGATTCAAACTTATCAAAATTTCCACTCTGTAGTTTTGAAAAAGTGTTGAAGTCGTTAAAAGTACAGAATTATATTGTTCCACACTGAAAATTTCATCAGGGTTGATCAATCCATCCCAAAGTTATGAATAGAACAAGAATCGGTCAAATCGAACAAATCACACTGTAGACTGTCAATAAAGGCCTCCAATCATAAACCAAACATTGTTTCGAAACTGCCTTGACTAGTGTAAATTTCCTCTGAAATCTGACGGTCTTCTCCGGAATCACCCTGTATAGCTCTTCACCAGAATTTATGAATAGAGTAATAGTAGGGTTTCCCGAAAGTGATTCATTTCAAGTTGAATATAGTATATAACATTACTAGCAAGGTAAGAGGGTTTTTACTGGCGAATGGAGGATATAATTGACGAGCCGCAGGCGAGTCAGTTACCTCCTTGAGCCAGTAAAACCCGTTACCTTGCGTGTATTGTTTTATATTTTATTTGTTTCTCGTTTGTAAAAAGGTGAGATAAATTCCAAAAAAAATCTCAATAATTTGTCGCAAATGTCGTAAGCTATTTATGATTATTTATGACATCGGAAAATTATGACAACTGTCAGTGGCTTTACGAGAGGGAAGTCGTTCGAGAATATTTGCTAATTTCTGACGAAAAAGGCCAGATCCAAATGAAACAAGGTATGAATATCTTTTTTTAATACTTTTATAACGTTTATTACTAAAAATATTCTTTCCAGGAACGATGAAATTAGAAGGATAATGAAATTAGAAGCAAGTACGTGAAAAAGAAAACAAATAGATATGAATATCGTTTTTGAATAGTTTGAGAACTTTTATTGAGAAATACATTTGTTCCAGGAACTCTGAGATTAGAAGGATGAATGAAATTAAAAGCAAGTACTTGACAACTTTCAATGTAAATAATACTACTAACTTGTAAAAATTTTACAAGTTAACTGTCAATTTTACAAGTTAGTGACTTGATAAAATAAACTTCCTTGATTAATATTGTGTTTTGGAAACTGACGTTTACAAATGAGAAACAAATAAAATGTTTATTTAATTTTTATGCAAATTTAAACATAACGATGAGGTTGGTACATGGTCAGAAAGTTGTTAATTAATTCTGCAAATCGGAATTCGATGATGTACCGAATTCATAATTTGGCCAAAACAATAAAAATGAGACATAGGAATGTATGGAATGTAAACTTATTAATCGGAGAAAAATACTGACCTGACCTCTAAATCTCCTTTAGAGAAAAAATATGACGAAGGATCGAGGAAAAATTGTCCAAGAGAATTTAGTATGTATGTACCGGGGGAATATTAAATGAGAATTAATTTTTATATTGCTTATATTTCAAAAAAATAATGAATTACTTAAAATCGAATCAGAGATTCAACCATTTTTTTTAGGATTGAAAAAAAAGTTGAAATCATCCGGATGTTCAAAAGGTTTGAATCTTATTTTTCATAAGCCCCCTTCACTGGACGTCGAATATTTTCTGATATTTTCGATAGGACTAGATAAAGTTTATTATTTTATTCATGCTAACGAAAACACACTTAAATTGAACAAGCGTTTTGAGAAGACATATTTTCATGATGACTTTTCCATTTCGGTTCTACACATAATTTACCTGCGAGTTCGAAGTTTTACTATTAAGTTCATTTAATCTTGCTCTTAATGATTGGTATTAACGAAGAGACCTTTCTTTCGTAATGTAGTTTTCGTCACTTCCATAACTTTTTTTTAACTTCTTCTCTTGCTGTAGGCAAACCCTTCAGAAAGTGATGATCAATAGAAAGATCAGGATTCTTTGTGTTTTTCCAAAACATATGTAAGAACTAATGATTATTTTGAAATACTGAGTTATATCAGAGTAGCGTATCCTTTGCATATTTTTCCATTCCATTATTAATGTTTTTGTTAAGTTTGGACGAGCAATTGTTTAATACCATTTATCGAAGTTCGAGGATAACACACTCAATTAAACAATTCAAATATGGAGGAACTTTACCTGCTTCTACATCGATATTAAAGATGGTGAAGTACACTATACTTCCTAGGATCAGCCCATAGTTTCTCGTATGCATGGTCACAACTGCAATAAAAAGGTCAAGATAAATAATCAACATAAATCAGATCAATTTAACAATATACCGAAATCAGAAAAATACAGAAACCTGATGTCGATCGTTACCGACCTCAGTAGAGAAATTTGAGTCCTTAACTATAAATTACTCCAAACATTTTAAATCTCTTATTCATTTCGTTTTAGCGATGGAGAATTACCATCAGACCACGGTACAAAATTGTAGTTTGATTTGTCTTTTACCACTTACTTTACATAAATATGATCATCACATCTCTTCTTTCATATTTTAAGAAAATTTATAAACCAGATTCGGTGAATCTTACAGATCGGGTATAATTTTTTTAGATGCGCTTATTCACAGGAGAACAGCGTACTTGGGATAAACCAAATTATTTGGAGTTTTTTAAGCTTGAGTCGGGAGGTCCCTTGAACGAATCGGTTAGTTCGTTGATGAAGAATCCGAAGTCGAAAGCGGTTGGACGTGAACACGAAATGAAGTTAACGTTTAGGAAATTCGATGATAGGTTCGAGTTTTCATCGAAGTCAAATAAATGAGTCAAATCGGCCTAGTAGCTTTGAAGTTAAAGATATTTTAAAGTTGTAACAACTGTTTCCTCAATATAATATCGAATTTTATAATTGAAAGTGAAACAATGACGCGCATATCTGCGCAAATTTTGTCGGAACCATATTTTTAGAGAAAAAATTCTTGTTGTTACTACTGGTCTAGGTACTTATAATCTTCGAACGGAAAGAGCTAAAAAATTTAAATCTTCAGAAAAGATTTGGTATCTGAATATCCCATTTGAGTTCTTTAACTAGCGAAATCAATAATCTATTGATAAATTTCGAAGTTACTGTTGTCACTAGAATATTTCCTAGTTTGAGTCTAGCGTCTAATGTAACACCAAACCAACAGAAACCGTATATTCTTTTTCCCAATGAATGTCCATCGACTTACCAAAAAGCACATAATACGTGCATGAAACTAACACCATCAAAACCCAAATTCCTTTTCTAAGCAGGTCATTTATCTTCATCTAATATCGTTCCGGCGATGAAAGGGACAATCGTGTCCGGGTGCCGTGAACCCATGAACTGATTTGGCTGTTACATGAATGCTTGATTACATTGCTTCTTCTATTGTCTCCCAGAATCCATTACATCGTTCGAAACGAGCCATGCTGAACCACAGAAAAAGGCAGAACAACTCATCGAAGAATCAATTTGTCGTTTAGCGCGAAAATTTCCGCTTTCCAAGCCGGTCATGTATCTTCATCTAACATTGTTCCGTCGATGAAAGGGAAAATCTTGTCTGGGTGCCGTGAACCCACGCAAAGGTATCGCTGTTATATGAATGCTTGATAACATTGCCTCTATTATTGTCCACCGGAATCCATTTTATTTTCTCAACGATACTGAACCACAGAAAAAGGGAGAAAAACTCATTGAAGAATCAATTTGTCTAAACCAACAGATACCCTATTTTCCCTTTCACAATGGACGCTTCTCGACTTAGGAGAAAGAACATGACGTGTGCATCAAACTAACATAATCAAAACACAATTTTGCTTTCTGAGCAGGTCATGTATCTTAATCTAACATCGTTTCGTTGATGAAAGGGACAATCTTGTCTGGGTGCCGTGAACCCACGCAAAGGTATCTCTGTTACATGAATGCTTGATTACATTTTCTATTATTGTCTACCGGAATACCGGAATCCATTTGATTGTTCGAAATGATGCCATACTGAACCACAGAAAAAGGGAGATGAACTCATCGTAGAATCAATTTGGCGTTCAGCGCGAAAATTCAATTCCTTTTCCGTTAGAGCTTAACGTTTAACGTAATTCCAAACCAACAGATACCGTATTTTCCCTTTCACAATGAATACTACTCGGCTTACCAAAAAGCACATGACGTGTGCATCAAACTAACACCATCAAAACATAATTTCCCTTTCTAAGCAGGTCATATATCTTCATCTAACATCGTTCCGTCGATGAAAGGGGGAATTTTGTCTGGGTGTTGTGAATCCACGCAAAGGTATGGCTGTTACATGAATGCTTGATTACATGCCTCTATTATTATCTCCCGGAATCCATTTCATTGTTCGAAACGATGCCATACTGAACCACAGAAAAAGGGAGAAAAACTCATCGAAGAATCAATTTGTCATTCAGAGCGAAAATTTGATTCCCTAACCGTTTATGTCTATAAGGTCTAACGTAATACCAAACCAACAGATACCCTATTTTCCCTTACACAATGAACGCTTTTCGACTTACCAAAAAGCACCTGACGTGTGCATCAAACTAACACCATCAAAATACAATTTCCCTTTCTAAGCAGCTCATGTATCTTCATCTAACATAGTTCCGGATGAAAGGGAGAATTTTGTCTAGGTGCAGTGAACCCACAAAAAGGTATCCCCGTTACATGAATGCTTGATTACATTGCCTTTATTATTGTCTCCCGGAATCCATTTCATTATTTCAAACGATGCCATACTGAACCACAGAAAAACAGAAAAAACTCATTGTAGAATCAACTTATCGTTCAGAGCGAAAATTTGATTCCCTAACCGTTTGTGTTTTGTGTTCAACGTCTAACGTAATACCAAACTAACAGATACCCTATTTTCCCTTTCACAATGAATACTCCTCGGCTTACCAAAAAGCACATGACGTGTGTATCAAACTACCACCATTAAAACACCATTTTCTCTTCTAAGCAGGTCATGTATCTTCATCTAACATTGTTTCGTCAAGGAAAGGGAAAATCTTGTCTGGGTGCCGTGAACAAAGCAAAGGTATCGCTGTCACATGAATGCTTGATTACACTGCCTGTATTATTGTCTCTCGAAATCCATTTCATTATTTGAAACGATGACATACTGAACCACAGAAAAAGGGAGAAAAACTCATATAAGAATCAATTTGTCATTCAGAGCGAAAATTTGATTCCCTAACCGTGTATGTCTAAGATCTAACGTAATACCAAACCAACAGATACCCTATTTTCCCTTACACAATGAACGCTTCTCGACTTACCAAAAAGCACCAGACGTGTGCATCAAACTGACACCATAAAAATACAATTTCCCTTTCTAAGCAGCTCATGTATCTTCATCTAACATAGTTCCGCGATGAAAGGGAGAATTTTGTGTAGGTGCAGTGAACCCACAAAAAGGTATCCCCGTTACATGAATGCTTGATTACATTGCCTCTATTATTGTCTCCCGAATCCATTTCATTGTTTGAAACGATGACATACTGAACCACAGAAAAAGCTAGAAAAACTCATTGAAGAATCAATTTGTCGTTCAGAGCGAAAATTTGATTCCCTAACCGTTTGTGTTTTGTATTCAACGTCTAACGTAATACCAACCAACAGATACCCTATTTTCCTTTCACAATGAATACTCCTCGGCTTACCAAAAAGCACATGACGTGTGTATCAAACTACCACCATTAACACACAATTTTCTCTAAGCTAAGGTCATGTTCTCCATCTAACATTGTTTCGTCGATGAAAGGGACAGTCTTGTCTGGGGGCCGTGAAGCCACGCAAAGGTATCACTGTTACATGAATGCTTGATTACATTGCCTCTATTATTGTCTCCCGGAATCCATTTCATTGTTCCAACGATACTGAACCACAGAAAGAGGGAGAAAAACTCATTGAAGAATCAATTTGTCGTTCAGAGCGAAAACTTGATTCCCTAACCGTTTGTGTCTTACGTCTTACCAAACCAACAGAGACCCTATTTTCCTTTCATAATGAACGCTTCTCGACTTACCAGAAAGAACATGATGTGTTCATCGAACTAACACCATCAAAACATAATTTCCCTTTCTAAGCAGGTCATATTTCTTCATCTAACATCGTTCCGTCGATGAAAGGGAGAATTTTGTCTGGGTGTCTGGGTATCGCTGTTACATGAATGCTTGATTACATGCCTCTATTATTATCTCCCGGAATCCATTTCATTGTTCGAAACGATGCCATACTGAACCACAGAAAAAGGGAGAAAAACTCATCGAAGAATCAATTTGTCGTTCAGAGCGAAAATTTTATTTCCTAACCGTTTGTGTCTGACGTCTAACGTAATACTAAACCAACAATTGCCCTATTTTCCCTTTCACAATGAACGCTTCTCGACTTAGCAGAAAGCACATGACGTATGCATCAAACTAACACCATCAAAACACAATTTCCCTTTCTAAGCAGGTCATGTATCTTCATCTAACATCGTTCCGTCGATGAAAGGGACAATCTTGTCCGGGTACCCTGAACCCACGAACAGGTATCGCTGTTACATGAATGCTTGATTACATTACCTCTCTTATTGTCTCCCGGAATCCATTTCGGAGAACTTTCAAGCTTGATTACGTTAAGTAGGTATCTGCCGATGGATGAAGAGAAAATGCGGTACGCTTTTCAGCGAATTCATGTTCTAATTAAGTACTAATTAAATTGATGGAAAAGCGAGGGTTGGGTAAACACGTCACTGTTTGATGTGTGTGAATTATATATGTGGAATTCGTGCCTGAATGAATATGTTATGAATGGAGATTGGCCGATAATGAAAGGGTATAAAGGTCACTAATTTGGACAATGTTTCAGTTATGCTAGTCACGGAAGCGGTTTTGTGGTATACTTAAATGCAGAATTCTCATTTCAAATATGTTTATGAATATTCCGTTCACTTTCATGCAGTAATTTATAAGACACTGGTTTTGTTGAGTTTTTGATTCTGAAGCTGATTGAGGTTCGACCTATTCTGTTATCCTTTATGTTAATCAGATGTTATCAAATTCGATATTTACTGCTACAGAAATACGTAATACGGTATCTTCTAGAATTCATCAAAGACTTCCAAAACAAAGGGTCTACATTTGAGGAAAATGAGAGAGAGTGATTCCTTGTCACAAAATAGGGTGTGTTTTCCAAAAAAAAACCTTTTTTGAACCCTACTGCTCAATATTGACACGAAGGTTGAACCCGAACAGCAGTTCTCAAGTTTTCCCCAAAAACCGATGAACTGATAAGATGAAGTTCAGCATATATTATCAGTCAAAAACTTTTTTGGTTGTGTTCCTTCATAATAAAAGGTGTAGAAAATGCCATCCCCTTACCTTGGTTTGCATGGGTTATTTTTCATATTTATATTTAACAATAGAAATTTTATTTTGGATAGGTTGATCTATTCACAACAAATGAGGTCTTTTGTTATTTCTCGCTTAAATTCAAGGTTAAAAATAATAAAACCACAGATAAACTTGAGTACTTTTGATCACATCGAGTGCGATATAAAGTCTAGACCATAGATTATAGAGTATAGAAAGATAGGAAACGGCCCTGCATTCGTAGTACTAAAAACGACTACATTTTTTAGTTCACATTTGACCCAGAGAACTGAAGATCAATTTTTAAATAAACTTTGTATTTTGATTAGAAATTATATAAAGAAAACTGTAATAAGAATTGATGCGAAATTCGTATTCCCTTCAGGATGTTTCATTTTTATATTTTAAATCCATAATTTTCAATAAAATTCAGTATTTCATATGTAATATTTTTATTATGCATTTATAGAAGATATTACAGAAATATTAGGGTATTATTGTAAGATTTATACAAGGATTGAATATGAATATACTTAGTGCGTCTGTGGAATTCCAGTTTCTGGCTCAGTTCAACTGCAGCTTCGTTGTCCACCATCACTGTTTGAATTGACGGTAAACTTTTCCTGAATAGTCACTTTAACCATTTCATTTTCCGTGCAGCTTCACTATCAGCCACTATTTCTGCCTCTATCGTGGAAATAGCAACAGATGTTTGACGTTGATCAAGCCAAGATATAGCTTTACCTGCATACATCCATAAAACACCAGTTGATCATCTAGTTTCACTATCTCGTTCGTAATCTGCATTACTGAAGGGTACAAACTCATCTCTTTTCCACTTTTTTCGAGACGTATAACGGCAAAAGCCGTTCGAAGTGAAATAATATTTGTGCAAACGAATTGATTGGCACTTTGTTATATCATAGTATATTTTATCTATGAACATTTCCCATGTATATTGATTTCGAAACTTATAATCATAGAACCAGAATTTTAACCATTCTATAGTGACATTAGTTCACATTTGACCCAGAGATGGCGCTCATACACTGTAGTCGTGTCGTTTCCGATCTTTATACTATATAATCTTTGGTCTAGACGTCACGTCGGTGCATAGATTGGTTAACGCGGTAGGAATATCGTGAAATCGTAAAATATGGATATGGAAAACATTTTCTCCCGAAACAACGTTTACGGATGGCCTATCCTTTCCTTGCACTCGTAAAAGAACACCACCAAAAATTATTTGAGTGCCTTCATATCCGCCCAATTTCATTATTGTCAATTTTGGTTTTTGGGAAAATGTTGAAAATCGCTCTTGGGCGCCATTTTTAGGTGGTTGTACTTTTTATTATAAGAAAGACCCACCCGCTCTCAAACAAAATTTCTTTTTGAGCGCTCGTTCTACTTAAAGAGTGCTATATCGTTTTGCCCAAATGTCTGTTATTTTCGAATTTTGAGCCGAAAAAGATCTCAAACGATAGGGTTAGACTCCTTGATGACGAATTCGTGGTCAAATTCAATTCTGCCCGTGGGGCTGTCGGGCCGTCCGTTAGCACAATAACTTTCTAAGGGATTGTCATAGAGACTTGAAATTTCCAGGGTGAGTTCGGTTCCCAAACGGCTCGGTTAAGTTCGTTAACCAACCAAATCGTACAGAGTGTTCCATAAGAAGAAACTTCATATTTGTTTAAAAAAATATCCGATTCGGGTAAAATTTATTTTATAAATGAAGTTTGATTATACTGAATGTTCATGCAGAATTTTGGGCCATAGTTTTAACAGAACCATAGAAAATTCAATTGGAATAAAGAAAGAAGAATATTTATTTTTCCATGACAGAATATCTGATTCGACTGAAATTTATTTTAAGAATCAAGACTACTATACTGAATGTTCATACAAAATTTCAAGGGTATCGGAACCATGGAAATTAATTTTTGTAATTATTGATCTTTTATATATTTAATTTTTTCAATAATTTCCAGAATATAATTTCGATTGTGCTGAGATTCTACATTTATATATTTGTTATCAATTTCAAATCCCATATAAAATTTTGAGGTAACAGGCTAATTGCTCCATCAAAGAACGAGAGCTCAAAAGCTTCTGCTCAGGGCTTTTCTTAAATTTTTAAATTTCATTTCGACGATCTCGACATCATATAATATTGCACGAGTCCTTGCTTCGTTATTGAGCAGCTGAATATGAAATATTGATCCGATCGGATTTCCGGTTTATAAAATATTGGATAGATGGAGTTTCAGATCATTACAACAGAATAACTATTCGATTCACCCCATAAACGAACTTATCTGAGAATTCCGATGAGAGAAATGAGGGATGAGCTATTCAGAATATTCCAATGTCTAGTTCTGTTGGGCCACAAATTCTTGATCAGTGTGTTCAACCACATAACACTCTACTCAAACTTGTAAACAACAAAATCGGGCAAAAATATGTTTTCATAGGAGCGACTCCGTAAAATTATTCTTACAAATTTGATTTAAACATGGTAATAAGAAATTCAAAATAATTGCAGACTGGCTCGAAAAAGTTATCCATTGAATTTATAGTCAGGAAATAGTTTCAAATCTATTGAAGGATATATTCGAAAAAAAATTTTTAGAGACACTCTATACATATTCTGAATTTGTTATTAATACAATGTAGAACCTTCTTTGCATTGGAAAACAGCCGCCTCAGTCTTAGTGGAACAGTGGATCAATGTTGGACATTTAAATAAAATAATGGAATAAATTTCACTGCTACTCCATTCTAGGTTCATGATCTATTCTTGCGGAAGATATGCAGATTATGTGGCGCTGGAGTTATTTTATGTCGATGGTATTGTTGACTATATTTCAACTTGCCTCGAAACGCAGTTTAGCGGCAACTATACAGGGAGTTTGAATACAATTTCTCACCCGGAAAATACCGCAGATTTTTCATCTAGATTTATTATACCAGACTGAAATCTTGAAAGAATGCTATTTATCATTCGTATTATTTACGGAACTTGAATAAAAGCATAAAATTTATGATTGTGTTTGTCGAAAAACCGTAGCCACAAGTCATATTTCACTATGCGTGCGAACCAACCAATTCCGGACACGAAGCTGGGTTATTCAGGTAAGAAAAATACATTGAAGCGCTGACATGAACCTATTCAGTTTATGTTGAGGTTCAAATAATCTTTTCGACCCACTCATGTTATGTTGAAATGAGTGCCACACATAATCAAATACAATATTTTACGAGGGTAAGTCCAAAATCTTTGCGGGATGAATTGGTGATAGTGGAGCTTGCTTACTGTCATACTACTTGAGGGCACTGTAACAATATATAAATTTAGGCACAGCCCTATTGCGTCATTCGCATACGAACAGTTGCGTGCTTAACGAAACAATTCCAAAGAACTCAGAAGCTATGGAGAAAATTGATTGATTCGGAAAATTTGCATCTAGAAAATCCCTAACCATCTTTTATAGTGGCGAGGTGCTCCATCTTGCTGAAACAAAACATTGTGTGGTAACTGCTCCATCTGTTGTTTCGTTATTCAAAAAATCCAGATAATTGTCACCACTCAAATTTCCGTGTATGAAAAATGGGCAAATCAGCCTATTGTTGGCAACTCCCATTAAAAACATTCCACTTGAGCGAGGACAGTTATGTGAAACATTTGAAAATATACTTTTTGGTCACATCTCACTCCTTTTTGTTTAAAATTCAAAAATGGTATATAAGTCTGAAAACAGTATTTCAAACTGGTAGTAAAATTTGCAAAGTTTTCGATTGCGAATTTGCAATCCATTTCGTGAATTCACTCGATTTTGTGAAGACTTCCGTGAAAAAAAAGAAAATCGTGGATACAGATGGCTACATATTAGAAAAATAATTATTGACGATGAGCTTTTTGATGGTTATACTATTCTTCAACATAAACGAACATATGAAAAGAAACCAAAAATTCACATTACAGATGGTTATTTACCAAAAAAACTCAAATTTTCAGTAAAACTCTGTCAAGAATCGATCACGACTTGGCAGCTTTCTACAAAAAGAATTTCAAATTATTGGGAACATATTAATTTTAATTCATTCATAAGTTAGGAAAAATTCAGTTCATAAATAAATGGAATAAAATCAATACCAATCGTATACTTATTCGGATTATCGTTTAACACGTATATAAAAAAAGCTCTCAAGCTTGTAACTGTACCTACTTACGTCAGACAATGTCCAGAATAGAAACTTTTGGAACAAGTCCGGAAAATAAGATTTTTTGGAGAAAAATTCAGAGAGTCAAAAAAAAATTCCCGAGAACTAATTTCATTTGAAACGTCAGCTCTTACTTCGTTGCTATGGGAATGATCAATTGCATTCGTCCAAGTTATATTTACTTGAGAGCCCAGTCCAGGCAGTACGTACTCCCGTACTTGGCCAGAAAATGCTGCTTTCTCAATGAAAAAGCGTTTGCCTAAATAATAATTTACGTAACAAGTCAAGAAAGTGGTTTTTTTCTGGACCAGTAGACAAAAGACTGCCAGTCCAAAAAAATTATTTTCGGGCGAATTGCGATACAAAACATACCAACTTTTGACAACTAATTTTATAGGAACTGTCAGCCGTTATTTCATTGCTTTGGGGTGTCAACTGCATTTATTGAAATCATATTTATTTCCCGGACTAGGAAGTGAAGTGTCACTTTCTCAGAGAAAAAGCGCCCGGAAACTGCGTACTTCCCTGACGGTTGCCAAAAAAACTTCATTTTTATTGTCAAAACTGAACTTTCAAAATATTGAATTATACAGGGTGTGTACTTTTGAAGTAACCAAACTTCAAGAGGGGATTATAAGACTGATATGCAACTAAAAATGTCATTGAAAAAATGGTCGGTTTGTTTTTTAGTCTCATCAAATTTCACAACATATTCGGAAAGGCCAATAAATTTGCTAGAAGATGGAAGACTCTGTGTGCAGAAAACATCCTTATTGTAGGCGTGGCAAAGAGATGAATATCACGATTGTGAGGTTAACAAAATTAGTCGATAACCAATCAATACTAAAATTAATCCTATTTTTCCAATGGTTTTTTCGATGAAGTATCAATAATTATGCACACGTTTCTGTTCAGTGAAAATTCCTCATTTAGTAAAATTTCGAATGACATACAGATGTGGAAGAATCGGATGGAAACACGGGAGTTCCAGTGTTAAATTCGAACAGGCTCGGAGTCCGTGGAACAGTGGAACAATCGAAACCTCAGAGCGATGAGATATTGAATAAGCGGCTGGTCTGTTGGAATAGCTCTGATAAGGGTAAGATCGGAGCATGGTTACAGCAAACGCTGGTATTTCGGTGGAAGTCGCAAGACGCGACTTTGCCTGTGTCGTTGCCGACCGTAGCGTTGCTGTAACCAATGCTCCGATCTTACCCTTATCAGAGTTTTCAGAATGCCATTCCAACAGACCAGCCGCTTATTCAATATCGCATCGCTCTGAGGTTTCGATTGTTCCACTGTTCCACTGGACTACGAGCCTGCTTGAATTTAACACTGAAACTCCCGTGTTTCCATCCGATTCTTCCACATCTGTATATCAACCTTGTACTAGCTGCTCATCCTCCGCCATAATATCATGGCTAGCATGATAACAACTAAAAAGTCTAAAAATTCCGAACCTAAATTTGTTCTATTTCGAAGCTCTTCGTGGTCGAATTTTAATGTGATTATATGAAAATAATCAATTCATCTTGAATCGAAATGATAACGAAGAAATTAACCTCCTTCTTCAATATAATTGACACATCGCTTTCGTACTGAATCTACAACTCCGAAAAATGCATAGCCTTCCTGACGCATTTATCACACAATATGGCCCGCGCTCTCCTGAATAATTCTGGTACCACCTACAAAATGTAAGTCTGGTCTCAGCATCTACAGGTTACAGATGAATTGATGATTTCCATAAAATTACAGATTCAATCGCAAAGAGCTTCAAAAAAGAGCAAATTGAACTTTTTCGTTGTTATCGTGTTAGACATGATATATTATGGCAGAAAATGAGCAGCTAGCACAAAACTTGATATGCCATTCGAAAGTACCGGGTTTTTCACTATAATTTAACCCCCCCTTTAACATTGTTACTGAAGGAGATACAAAAAAATGTTTCGTATAAAATTTTCACGAAATCAACTGGGGTTTTTTGATATAGTCCAGAAACTGAAATATATACAGGGTGACCAACATATTGATGGCACCTTAATTTTTTCAAATGTAACACCCTGTATATTTTTCCATATTTGGTTAGCTCTTTTTCCCCTGATTTCGAATATGTAACATATGTTGGTTTATCTTTTTTATTCTGAGCACCACAGACTTTCAAATTTCAATAACCATCTGGCATAGCGTTTTGGAAGTTCGTTAATATTCAAGTGGCCAATTTGATCTTTGGATTAGTTATGGCGCATCCATTTTATGGCCACCAAATAGTCCCGATTTAACACCATTAGACACGTTCTTATAGCCGTTCCTGAAGGAAAAAACTTCTTCAGCAATAACGACAATCTATGAAAGCGGAGAATAATATTAAACCCATAATTCGAAACTAATCCCGTCAATGCATAAAGAATAATGATAATATTGTAATGATTAGAAACAAATTTTGAAGCTTTAATTTCTGACTTGAAACAGAGCCATAATAATGCTATCAAAAATAGTCTAAACAACTTGAGACAACTATATGAACTATTGGCGTTTTCGGAAACTTACTCGATCACTAACCCGGGTTACAAATTGACAGCAATTGAACTGTTCATCCGTCAATTTGTAACCCGAGTTAATGATCGAGTATCGAGTAAGTTTCCGAAAACGCCATATGTGTATTGAATGAAGGTGGTCATTTTGAGCAATTTCTTCAGTTGATGTTATTCTTACTATACTAACATAGTTTATCATTTTTCATTGGTTGAGTAATTGTTAAGTATTCATTCTAAAATAATACTTTTAAGTAGATTGTTTGGATATAAAGAATTTCGTAGGAATTTCACATATTTTTTTTATTCGGTGTCATCATTTCAAAACTTCGAAACTCTGAAAATTGAAGAGACTCATCCACATACGCATTTATATTCGAGATCAGGAGGAAATAGCCTATCAAAGAAAAGAAGAATATACAGGACAGGGTGTCCCATTTAAAAAAAATATAGTTGCATTCAATGTTTTTCACCCTGTATATCTTCCCATTGACGTTATTATAACAAAAATAAATGAGCATTTTCAGTAAACGTACTGTGCCACTTGTAAAATGATTACAGATCTGGCAGGTGGTTCTTAAAATTTGAAATTCTGTGGTTCTCAGAATAAAAGAGATTGACCAATATATGTTACATATTCGAAATCAGTGGAAAAAGAGCTAGCCAAAAATGGAAAAATATACATGGTATTCCATTTGAAAAAATGAAGTTGCCATCAATATGTTGGCCACCCTGTATATATTTCAGTTTCTGGACTCATATAAAAAAATTTCAGTTGATTTCGTAAAACTTTTATACGAAACAATTTTTTGTATCTCCTTTAGTAACAAAGTTGAAGGGGGGGTCAAATTATAGTGAAAAACCCGGTACACTAAATGAGGTATACAGGGTTGGGATAAAGTTCGGCACAAATTAATATCTTAAAACGAAACGGGCGATATTTTGAAATTTGGCAGCTGAGTGTAATGGACCGCAATGCATCTGATGAGCATATTTTCACTAATGAGATACTTCCGGTTTAACGGAAATGACCAAAAATTTTTTTATTCAAATGGGACACCCTATATATTTTCTGCAGATTCTGAAAGTGCACCTCGTTTAGGATCTGTCCATATCTGGTTCCATGTAAAAATTCTTGTAAATGTCTTTTTGTACGTTTGAGAAAAAATCCATTCAAATAAATAGATATTTGTTATTTGTATCAATAGTGAGAAATAAAACGAAATACTTTGTAGTAGATAACTCTTTCTGCTTTTCATGACGTATTTTTTATGAAATCTATAAAAGAGAGAAAATACTTTACTAGTAGAAAAAATTTTATAAAAATAATAAAAAAAATCATTTTAATTGTTCGAAGTACTTGCCATTCACCTCCTGACAATATGCCAGTCTATTAACAAATTCTTGAGTATTTTTTCTCAAGACTTCTCTATGTATTAATGCACATTCATCAAGAATCCGTTGTCTCAATTCTTCTTTTTACAGATAATTTTTACATGGAACCTGGTATGGACAAATCCGAAACAAAGTGCTCTTTCAGAATCTGCAGAAATATACAGGGTGTCCCATTTAAATAAAAAAGAATTTGGTCATTCCGGTTAAACCGGAAGTATCTCATTAATGAAATAAAATAGGCTCATCAAATGCACTGTGGTCCATTACACTCAGCTGCCAAATTTCAAATTATCGTCCGTTCCGTTTTAAAGATATTAATTTGGTGCCGAACTTTATCCCAACCCTGTATATTACTGAAAAGAAAACGTGTGCATAATTATTGCTATTCCATCGAAAAAACAATTGGGAAAATAGGACTAATTTTGTTAACTGCAGAATCAAGATATTCTTCTCCTTACCACGCCCGCAATAAAAGTTTTTGCTGCACACAGACTTGTAGCAAATTTATTGCGCTTTCCAAATATGTGGTCAAATTGGATGAAACTACAAGGAAAACTGAATAATGATCACTTTAGAGAAAAACGACTCGAAATATTTCGTGAAATCAAGACAAGTTAAGTTGAAGAATAACCGTCAATTCGACCATATGTTATATGACATTTTTTGTTGCAAATTATTTGTATAATTACCATACCTCTTTAGTCCAGTTAATTTGTGCTCAAATGAACCCCTAGTAGGAAAGTTCTGGGGTAGTTTTGATTTTTTCGATTTATTATTTTTTTGGGGTGCTGAATCCGAATCTGAGGTTTGCTAACAAATTTCGTGAGGGAACATTGAAAAAAATACAAAAAGAAAAAATCTCATTCTTTGGCAGTTTTCTTTCTGCTTATAACTCGGAACCTATCAACTTTTCGTGAAAAACCTTTCCATACAAAATGAAAGTACATAAAATTTCCTACGAATTGTACTACCACAGCTTGTTCTGCGACCACCTGTTCTGGCTCAAATTATAGTTTTGAATGAGGTATTTTCTATGACTCATAAATGAAAAAACTTAAATTCTATGGTTCCGATAATGCGATTCTCTTGAAATTTTGCATGAACATTCAGCATATCAGTCTCGATTCATAAAAAAATTTCACTTGAATCAGATATCTTGTTATGGAAATATAAAGATTCTTCTTTTCAATATTCCAATTGAATTTTCTATGGTTCTGCTCACACAATGGTCACACAATTTTGCATGAAGCTTATTATGACCATCTTGCATATTGCCGCAACATTTCATTTCGACTGGTTTCATTTTGGCTGAGATATTGAGAAACAAACATTTTGAATGGCCGTATTTTTTTTCATAAACAAGACCATTCTAAATTTTTGTTCCTCAATATCTCCGACAAAAAACGAAACAATCGAAATGAAATATTGCGGCCAAATGCAAGATGCTCATAATAAGCCTTATGCAAAATTTGTGACCATAGTGTGAACGAACCATAGAAAATGCAATTTGATATTGAAAAGAAGAATCTTTAATTTCCATAACAAATGTCCGATTCGATTAAATTTTTTTTTTTTATGAATCGCGACTGATATACTGAATGTTCATGCACAATTTCAAGAGGATTGCATCATCGGAACCATAGAATTAATTTTTTTTTCATTTATTGAGTCATAGAAAATATCTCATTTTCAACTATTATTTGAACTAGAACGGGTTGTCGCAAAACAAGCTGTGGTAGTACAATTTGTAGGAATTTTATGTACTTTCATTTTGTATGGAGAGGTATTTTAGGAAAGTTGATAGTGTCAGAGTTATATGCAAAAACTGACCAGAATGAGATTTTCATTCTTTTTTTGTATTTTTTTCTATGTTCCGTCTAGAAATTTTGTTAGAAACCTCAAATCGATTCAGCACCCCAAAAAACATAAAAAAATGAAGAAATCTAAACTACCCCAAACTTCCTGCTAAAAGCACAATTCGACTGGATTACTTGAAGTTTTGCCATTTTGAAAGTAGACAGCCTGCATATTATCGAACGAACTCTCATCATGAAGCCATGAGCGATGTTCACATTGATAAAAAAATTTCGAAGCGTCGTCGCTAAATCGAGGTCCTCCTATACAGTTCCATGAATTCACTCAAGATTCAGATCCACAGAAATAATGACCCAATTGGACCAGACACCGCACCGTTATTCGATTATTTCAGAATATGGAAAAACCTAACCGAATTCGAGATGACGAAAAGAGATGTAACAGACATTTCTCAATCGAAAATTCGATTAGCTGGACGCGTTATCGCAACCGAACAGGTACAGATACCTGATGAAGGTCGTTCCGACTCTTCACCGATGATTCATTCACTTCCCGTGAAATTTCACATGGTATGTCCGAGAGAATTTCTACGAAGAATCTTCGCCGATGGCACGGGAGCCATCGGAACTAATTATTTGGCTCCGTTGTTTCTTTGGTATCAGAGTTATTGAAGTTGAAAATTTATATCATCAAATATGCCTACTATAGTCTTTCCGCTGAAGCAATGCAATGACGTCATATCAAAGTTGATTTGATACCTATGAAGAATTGATTGTCTACGCTTGAATTGTTCACAAATCTGCTTCATGCACTGCCATTAATTGACGATGTCAATCATTTTTAATTGTTTTGTCATTCTGATGGTAATTCGAATGTGAAGTTCTTATTCGTAATTGCACTCGTTAGGTTTGCCTATTGGATTTTCAGTTATTAACAAGTTGCACGGAAAAAAATCGTAATCTACATTCAAGTATAAGGATACTCTTGAACAAATATTCTAAATCTAAGTTGTTTTAATATTGCGTTGAAACTATTTTACTTGAAACAAAATATCATTCTTTCATTTCAAGAACACACATATACTTGTTTACCAAGATTACAATATATTTAACTGAAGATTTCGTGTTCTCAATTCAAGAAGATCACTAGTATAAAAGCAAGAATAGCTATCAAGATCCATTGAAAATCATTTTTTCCTTCCTCTAGAGAAAATGTCATACTTGAGTCAAAATTAATAGAAGTCGATCGAAGTCTAGTTTTGATATTGACTTGAAAGAAAACCATTCTTATAACTAGAATATTAATCCTCAATTGTAGTAAAAATTGTTTTGATGGAAGAGTTGCACTGATTATATTAGAATAGTTATCTTGGTTGAAATCTAAAATATCTTTCGCGAATTCAACTACTGCTCTTTCCAAGCTACACTATTCTTAATCCAAATACTAATATACGCAAGTCAAATACAGATACGCTCTACTACGGCTGGCCGTTGGTTCATGCGCAGATTGTGGTGGTCGGAGCGAATGATAGGGCTTGCGCATGATGCTAGTCTAGATAGTTGGAACTAGTGGAAAGTTTATTGGCAGACATTTTCGAAGAACAGTCGACGAGTGCAGGAACAGTTTTTAATAGTTTAGTGTTATAATATTTTAAGTGATTTATTATTATGGAGAAAATCAAGACGACTGGGAATTGGCCGATTTGATTCCCATATTCAAGGGTGAGTACCTATATTTACAGATATTCTGGGAAATTTTTTTATGCACTTCATTGGTGTGAATGAAAAATTAACAGATTGATTGTTGGCCAGGTATCATTAGATTTTATACTGAAATTCACGCTTTGGTTTTCACAGAGCATGAATTTTGGAAGATTTGAAGGAGGAAATTCGTGAAGAGGTGGTACTAATCACCGAGGAGACACTACAGTTAGTATGGCAGAGCTTCCTCAACAGAATTGAAAACTGCATCAGAGAAGACGGCCGTCACCTTCCTGACATTATTTTGCAAGTTAAATTAAATGGCATATCCTAATAAACATGTCAGAAAAGTAAATAAATTTTTTGTTTGAAAAATTAACACCGTTTTGCTGTTTTCAAAATGTAAATACTTCCCGTGATCACCCTGTACAATTCGAAACTCAGTGGTTTACAATTCTTCGGGTATATTAATCGCTAGAGGTAACATTACCTCCGAGATTTAGGGTACTTCATTATGTACGATCATTGTAGAGTTGTACCAAGAACCTTATATTCCTTACAATCGTACAACTCTACAGTAATCGTACACAATGAAGTACCCTAAATCTCGGACGTAATGTTACCTCTAGCGATTAATATACCCAAAGAATTGTAAACCACCGAGTTTTATTTATTCTATTTGGAAACTAAGAAAGTTTTGCCAGAAGATTGTTCTATGTTGGATCCAAGAAGTCTTATTCTTATTCGAAGTTTTGGGTAGGTTTACTCGAAGAATGTTCTATACTCATTCCAAGAAGCCTTATTCTTAATCGGAAACTAAGAAAGTTTTGCCAGAAGATTGTTCTATGTTGGATCCAAGTGGGCTTATTCTTGTTTAAAAGTAATCCTTCATCTTGATATAAAAGTTATTATACTATTCTCAAGTTCTTTTCCTCATATGAAGTGTAGTGAACATTTACGTTTAAGAATAACGTGCATCTTGCACCGAGTCAAGTTATGCTTGCGGATATATGAGTCTAATATTGCTTCCAGTCAAGACTACTAGTCTTGGATATAGCATATATTTTTTTCAGTGTGTTTTCTTCTGAAGTATCATATCTCTGAAATATTTCATCGTATAGACAACAGTTTTCATAAGCATTTTCTAATCATCATAAGCTATGCTTGGAGGGTTAGTGATGTTTTTTTCCATCCCAATTTTTACGGTTATGAATAAAGTACGGTTTTATGACCGCCAAAGTTTTCTTCACAAAAAGGTACAAAAAAATCAAATTTTATGTAGAAAAACATGGTCAATTTTTTGACTGTCCGTACAGAAGTTTGAAAATATGTACTTATTTCATGAAATTGACCATGTTTTTCAACATAGAAGTTAATTTTTTTCGAAAAGGGTAGAATTTAGGGCGTAAGGATGAGCGTATTTAGTACCTTTTTATGAGTAGGAAATTGGCAGTTCACATGAACGTTTCGAAAACTGTACTTTTTTCAATAGCGCAGCTGTTGGGTGAAAACACTTCCTCTGGCCTTCACCTATTAAGACTCGAGAAAAATCCGCGAAAAACACAGCTTATTATAATAAGAGATATTCGCAAAAATGTTTTTTCTATTTCAACAAGCTATATCCCGAAAACGATGCATTTTAGAGGCTGAGTTAACAGAATCTTTTCTTCATATTTTTTCACAGAATTTTTGGTTTTACTGGACTGATTCGATATTAAGGTGACAATTCAGATCTTCCGGTACAATGCTCTATTACTTGTGAATCATTGACATCATTCAAATCAATATCTTTTGTGGATATCATACAAGTGAGAGCTTTTGCACCGTTGTTAAAAAAACTATATATCAAATTATTCTGAGATATCTACTCTTCTCATTCTATTCTTTTATGAACTCACAATTCAAGTTTTGATGTCGTGTTATCATTTTTACGTAAACACAATACTTTCAATTTTTAAAATTTTCAGGATATTCCAATTTGAATAATCAAGATCACACTCCCAAATTGTCTTATTATCCGTGTTTCCAACTCCAACGTATTTTTCGTAGGTTCCATGACACCCCTAGTGATTTACGTTTTAGTTATTCTTTAGTTTCAGATTTTTATTATGTCTTTTGATAGTATCTGATCGGCAACTGTATTGTATAGGTACTCATTTAATCTAGTTTTTGAAGTAAGTTCACAAGAAAACTACAGAATATAAACTGATGAACACCTGCATCTTTCTCAAAAAATCCTTATCTACTAGAGATAAATCAAATGAAAGAGAATAGATATCTCACCTAGTGGTGACGAATCTTTGATTAAAATGTATTTCCGAAAGAATACGATTATTTGTGTTTCATTTTATGTTTTCAACCTTATTCTTGGCGAAACACATCACTGATATTTTCCGAATCATATTAACCATGAAGGCCAATCACCAAATGTTCGTGATAGGCTCCCAAACTACTACAACAAAGATTGGTCAGAGTCATATGTATGTTATTGGTATGTGAAAAAATGTTGTAACGGTTTTAAAAAAGGGATACTAAACCAACTGTCTGGTTCAAATATTAGAGCAGCCTTGAAAATTCGGGTTTTGATGTTGTTGCTTCCGGAAGAAGTTATTAGAATTTCTTCGAATTGCTCAATAATCTAATTGACTACTTATCAGTGTTTCTGAATGAGAAAATCGGATTTTTTTTTCGTATTTTTCGAAGGACACCGATTAGGGAATTACTCCAATAAATACGTTTTGAATATTCTCTAATTTTCTCAGTGATTTGAGATTCTTATGATTTTTCTTGATGATATCTGATCGGCTTCTTTATGCTTATTACATATGGTATTTTGAATCAGTAAGTATAAAGAAGCGAGTAAAAAAATGATGCTATACGGAGCCATGTGTAAAATACATAGAACACTACTCATCAATTTTTGTCTATGAATAACCATGCCAAACCTACAAAATAAAAACTGATGAACAGCTAAGCTGGATATCCTCACTCAGGTATTGAATGAAAGAGATATCCCATCTGATGAGAACAAATCTATGATTAAAAAGTATGGACTGTCTCTGAATACGATTTTTGAGAGCTCGTTCTACTTAAACGGGTGGTATTTCGTTTTGCCTAAATGTCTGTTATTTTCGAATTATGAGCCAAAAATGATCTCAAATGATGGGGTTGGAATTCCTGATGACGAATCCGTGGTCAAATTCAAGTCTGTCCGTGGGGTCGTCCTGCTGTAAACACGATAACTTTCGAAGATATTGTCCTAGAGACTAGATATTTTGAGGGTGATTTCGGTTCCTAAATTCCGCGGTTAAGTTTTTCAACCAGCCAAATAAATCTGTTCCTCTATATTTCAGACAAAACTAAACCAATCGGAATGAAATTTTGTAGCCACATGTAAGATAATCATAATAAGAATAAGAATTTTGTAAATGAAGAGTTATACAGGGTGTCCCATTACTCGACGTCAACCCGGAACCGGGTGAAAAGGCAAGTAATGCTGGTTGTCAGAAAAATATAAAAAAAAATCTAAGTTGCATGATTTTAAAATAATGCGCATTTAAAATTACACGCAAAATTCCACACCCTGTGACAGTCTTTTCGCTCCTGTTGCCACAAATATCAACTTTTTCCAACTTTTTTCTTTGCTGTGTAACCTTGAATAATGCTTATCTAAACTGTAATCAAAATTTTGATACCATTCAATAGGTTTCATAAAAATAGGGCTTACTTCTCAGAAAAAAATTCGAAATAAACAATTGCCTAGTTTCAACTGACTCTATTGAAAAAAAAATGTACTACGTAGGTTTGGCATGTTTTTTCAAAAGTTGGCGCATTTAGTAAGGATTCCATAATGGTATCATTGTATAAGAATTTATACAATGATATTTATAATTTCTTATACAATGATGGTATAATACTTGTTTAATTGTAGCTGCCGTAGTTCAAATTTATTTTCGATTGCCTTTGAATACACTTTTTCGTTAACTGCTTCCCAGTAATAAGTCCAATGGATTCAAGTCCGGTCACGAGATTGGACCAAAATGTCCGATCCATCTTCCGGGAAAAAATGTTACCAGAAAAAAAATTTTCAGAGAAAATAATTTTTCCAGAAAAAATTTGTCCGGAGAAATTCTCTGAAAATTTTTTTTTCTGGTAACTTTTTTCCAGGAAGATGGATCGGACGTTCTGGTCCAATCTCGTGGCCGGCCCGTTCACCGGACTTGAATCCATTGGACTTTATTACTGGGAAGCAGTTAACGAAAAAGTGTATTCAAAGGCAATCGAAAATAAATTTGAACTACGGCAGCTACAATTAAACAAGTATTATATCATTATGCAATCCTTACTAAATGCGCCAACTTTTGAAAAAACATGCCAAACCTACGTAGTACCTACATTTTTTTTCAATAGAGTCAGTTGAAACTAGGCAATTGTTTATTTCGAATTTTTTTCTGAGAAGTAAGCCCTATTTTTATGAAACCTAGAGCAGCTGGTATCAAAATTAAATTTTGATTACAGTTTAGACAAGCATTATTCAAGGTTACACAGCAAAGAAAAAAGTTGGAAAAAGTTGATATTCGTGGCAACAGGAGCGAAAGACTGTCACAGGGTGTGGAATTTTGCGTGTTTTTTTAAATGCGCATTATTTTAAAATCATGCAACTTAGATTTTTTTTATATTTTTCTGACACCAGCATTACTTGCCTTTTCACCCGGTTCCGGGTTGACGTCGAGTAATGGGACACCCTGTATATTGAATATAATTAAATTTTTTTTCAATTTTGATTTTTTACATATTTAATTTTTCAATAACTTCCAGAAAATGATTCCGATCGAGCTGAGATTTTGCATTCATATACCTCATCTCATAAATCTCAAGTCCTATGCAAAATGTTGAGGTAATAGCATTATTGCCTCACCAATGAACGAACCAGGGCTTTTCCTAATTTTTTTGTGTTTTATTCCGATGTTTTCAACCGTATGCACAGCGAAATAGAAATATCTGATATATTTTGAATCATATCAACCATGAAAGCCATTCACCCAAATGTTTGAGGTAGGCTCCCGAACTACCACAACAAAGATTGGTCAGAATCATCTGTATGTTATTTGTCTGTGAAAAAAAATGTTGTAACGGTATAAAGAAAGGGTTACGGAACCAGTCGAACGGAATATTTCATTAGTAGTAGGCTGGATAACAAAGTGTCTGCCGGTTCACTGAGCTGATAAGCCTTGAGCATAATGCGTTTTGGATGGACGTAAAATTCTGGCTTAATTTTTAAAAAGGTGCCGTGCTCTTCGGTTGAATTTAATTAGGAATGGGGAATAATGGCTCCCAACGTTAGCTGAAATCCTAAAGGGAGATTTTTTCAATATTTCACTAAGAGTAAGGGGAGTTCTTATAAAAAAATCGGTTGATGAATTTCATTATAATTGAAAATGATGCAGGTTTTTTGAAAAGTTAATTTTTCTACCTTTTGTTTATGTTCCAATAATTTTTTCTCACATATTTTTTATTGGATCGTGTGCTACCGAATCCTCACATTGTGTCTGATGTTGAAACTATTTCAAACAGGTTTTCTGCAAGACCGTCATGAGATAACATATCAATTTTTCCTCGTCCCGACTGCACAGATATAAAGAAAACAGAAAAAATCAGGAATGAAAAATTACCAAAAATACAATTGAGAAAATCGAAAATGAATTTCAATAAATATGGAATGTGAGGAACTCTAAAATGAAGGGCTTCGACAATGAAGAAGATGTCTTAGCTCAATGTCCAGACTTATCCAAAAGCTTTGATAACAAGGAACATTTCTTTTGAAGCTTGATTGGTATGGCATCAGAGGTATTCCACTGAAACTGATTGATTCATAAATTCGAATGGTATGGAAGCAGATTTTCAGAGCCCCATCTTAAGAAAAAAGAATGGACATCTACTATCTTTTGATGGAAGAAGGCATATGTAACTACAAATACATCATTGTTATACAGAAAAGAAATTGAAACTTAATGAAGATAGAACGCTGGATGTAACGACTAAGCACGCAGAGAACAATACCATGAAATTAACTGGGATTTCAAGTAGAAGGCTGCCTGTCATGGAAATATACATTGAGTATGAAATTGTCCATTGCGATATTGATGATAAATAATTGTTGGAGAAAAAGGCTTACTTGCTCACCTACTTTCCACATTTTCATTCATTGTTTACCCACGGCATAACACTCTGGTAGTTATTAACGTTATAAAATAGCCACATAGGGTGCTGGCTGAGGAAGCGAATACATTAGACTGCAGAAAGATTTCCGCTAGATACCACACTCACAAAAAATCCGACAAGAAGAGATTCTTGGACACCGAAACAGAGCCAAAAGCAACTATGTGGATAATTTGAATGGTATTCAAATAGCTAAAACAATATTGACGTTTACAACACTATGTCACACCGATAATATCAGTCTAACCAAAAACGATTAATTGAAAAAAAAATAATTAACGCATGCACATGAAATGAAGAGCATTTGTATTACTCAACTCTCGAAAATAAAAGATTGAGTAACTATCCTTTCGAAAAGAATGAAAGAGGTGATTCCTCAGACTATTTCATGAAAAAGGTTTCCATAAATGTAGGTCCGGAAATGCATTCTTTCCATGATACAGGGTGTTAAAGTTTCACTTAAAAACTGACTGAAATTCGTCCGCATAACTTTTTTTGTTTTCTCCCGGCTGTAAGTCCCCCTGCAACAATGTCTCACTATCGTGTTCCAGTCCTCAACATCATATCAAAATACAGACGACTCTCGCTAACTCGAAATCCACGGGACCACGATTTTTCTTCGAGTTATGTATAGTTCGACCAGGGGCGGTTCTAGGGCGGTGCGAGCGGTGCGATCGCACCGGGCGCCGTCTCGAGAGGGGCGCCAAAATCGTCGCACTGGGCGCCATCATCAGGAGAGGGGCCCCAAAAACGATATATTATAAATATGGGGCAGACATGAATTTGTTTCGAGTGAATATTGTGAGTAAAGCGATGCAGTCTGAAACTATGGACCTGTCAAATGTATCGCGATTACTGAAAAATTCTTCGGAATTCGTGGAACCGTATCGTAGCTTTTCGTCAGCTTTAATTACAGCTAAAGAAAGCTTCTGAGGCCGGAATTAATCCATGTTTTAAGGAAGTCCGATTGCGAGTCCGAGTGGATGAAAGACCTACTGATCTGGAAGCAATATACAGTGTGTTTGGTCATGACTTAGCGATAATTTAAGGGCATCAAATATACCTAATTTTATCGACAAAAACACCCTAATTTGAAAGTTCACCGCCTAAGTTTTGGAGTAGCCCCCATTTCAAATTTACTTTTTATTTCCGTTGACCCTTCCAAATAATATCGATTTCTTTGGACATAAAGGTAATACAGATGTGAAAAAAATTTTTTTTGAAAGATGATACTACCACCTTTTATTGAAGTCTAACAATATAAAAACATTCAACTTGAAAACGCCATAAAAAATTCTTTAAAAAAGTTTTAGTTAAAAATATGTACGGATTTTCTTAGTTAATCTGCAATGGTACAAGAATTAGCACATTGAAGTATAATTTATTTTCAATGGTTTAACATATGCAAGGATATTAGCTACAAAACAACACTTACATCATTTCTGTAAGTTACATAATTCGAGAGTTTTTGCTGTTTTGATCACTACGCGAGGAAAAAAACACAAGACAGGTCGTCGCGAAAGCCACTGCCTGTCTACAGAGCAGAGGCGGACATTTTGAGCAATTTTTATGATTAATTTGTTTGTTTGGTCATTAAAAATTATCGAAAGTACAGTACTGAGGTTTTTTTTATTTTATAAAATTTCATAATGGTCATGTTCGAACAGCAATTACTTTCTAAATATGTAACTCACAGAAATTATGTTGGTATCGTTTTGTAGCTAATATCCTTGCGTGTTAGCTCATTGAGAAAAAATTATACTTCAATGTACTAGTTCTTGTATTATTGTGAATTTACGCGATATATCTGTTGTTGAAGGATCTTCAAGCAGCAGAGCCCATAGCAGTTCTTCGACTTATAAAAAAAAATGACTGGCAAGATATTTTCCCGAATGTATGGACGGCGCTTCGTATCTTGCTAACTGAAGATTATAAAAACTTACTTACGATCTACAATGTGTCATGAAAGACTATACGATCATGGAATCTTGTACATAGAAAATGATATAGCACAATATCTAAATTATGGTGAATTGATAAAAAAAGCTCGAAAAGTGCATATTTGAGTTGTTTGAAATGAATAAAAGCTTTATTGTTATTATTTCCCAACTGTAATTTCTATCATATATTATTATACCTACTCGCACTACGGAAGGTAGAGCCTATTATCCATAACTCGCTCAAATTGGTCAGAAGAACTTTTCAATTTCAATGATTTGAAATTTATGACAGTAAAAATTCGGTTTTATAGTTGTAGGGGTGCCACTTCCTGATCTCGCACACCCAAAAATAGTGATAGCACCGCCACTGAGTTCGACTTAGGCATAGTTCGAGTTATACAGGTCAACCTTGATACAATTCGACTTGAGGAGGTAATGAGATATAGAGGTAAACCAAATGAAAATTCGATTTATAGAGGTAAAAAAAATGGAATATATGTATGTACATACATATTTTCTATTAACGTAGGAGTATATCGTATTTCAATGAATTTATTGAAAAAACGATTGACCCTAGTTAGTTCAAAATGAAAGGAATCAAAATCAAGACTTCAATAGATTTTAATGGTTTTTCTGATGAATGAGTGATCAAGAATCCAAAAAAACACGGGATTTAATTAATTCAAAGTGTTTTTGTTTATTTATTGCTAGGCGAATTTTTTTAACTGATATGATCCTGACGAATATGTACAAGAATTTAAGCAGGATCATTTCCATTTTTATATTTTTTCAAGCTTCTTTCCGAAAATGGTAAAGAAACCTCTAAGAAAGTTTTGAAATATCTATCTTACGACTTGTGCGGCAGGGATTCGGCTTATCTACTGAACTTCGAGTTCCCGCCGTAAAAAGTAGCCATGCATGCCTTGGATCCTATCTTTATAATAACCAAGTCTTATAAAAATCCGTTCAGACGTTAAGGCGTGAATGAGGTAGACTTTTAAAACAAACGATTAAAAATCACTTACTCTATTAGTTTTCTGTCTACTGCCTACGCCTTAAGTACGATAGCATGAATATTAATAGTCCATGTCCTTTTATAGGTTACTATATTATATCACCTAACTAAATTTCATCAAAATCCGTTCTGCCGTTTAGGCAGGATAGAGCAAAACTCCCAACAAAAACCATAAAAAAATCACTAACTCAATTCAGTTTTCTGCCTACTTCCTACCCCCTAAGTACGATGACGTGATCATTTTGATCTTATATCCGTTTTTAGGTAACCATCTATCACCTTACTAAATTTCATCAAAATCTGTTCAGCCGTTTAGACGTGAAAGAGCAAAAGTCCCAACAAAAACGACTAAAAATCACTAACTCAATTTAGTTATCTGCCTACTGCCTACCCCCTAAAAACGATGGCGTGATTATTTATAGCCTATGACCATTTCTAGGTTATCATCTATCACCATACCAATTTTCATCAAAATCCGTTCAGCCGTTTAGGCGTGAAAGAGTAACAGACAGACAGAGTTACTTTCGCATTTATAATACATATTAGTATGGATAGTATGGATATTCGATAGCCAGAGTATAAAGAAGTCGTATGCTATACCGATGCGGCGTCTCAAACTGTCCGCCATACAGAATAAAACGTGTAATTTTTTATGTTCCTTTGACTAACTAGCAAAAACCTGATTTTTTCATCCAACCATAAAAAAAGTTCCTCACCGCTTTCATTAAAAAAAACAAATGAAAGACTAAACTTTAACACCCTGTATTTCTTAAAAGAAGCAGTTTCGGACATATTTTCATGAGACCTTCGCGTGGCACTATACATGGTACTCTTTTCCTTAACACCCTGTATATCTTCTGAGAAAAATGTCATGAGTAATCAAAAATATTTAATTTTCGATTTCCAAATTTATTCATTGGATAGGTACACTAAGAATTGACTTTTATTCTGATTTATTCTCAGTAATTCCAGCATCTACTGCTTATTCTGTTGGTGTAGTTTTTGAGCGCTCATTTTTTTTAAACGATTGCTATGACGTTTTGCCAAATGTCTGTAATTTTCGAATTATGAGAAGAAAATGGCCTCGAACGATAGGGTTCGACTCCCTGATAACGAATTCGTGGTCACATTCAATTCTGTCCGTAGAGCCGTTCGGCCGTGAGCACGATAACATTCTAAAGGATTGTCCTAGCGACTTGAGATTTTAAGGGTGTTCGGTTCCCCAATGCCGCGGTTGAGTTCATTAACGAGCCAAATCGTATTATCATGAAAAATTTAAAGAGGATCCCATCATCTGAACCGTAGAATTTGAATTATTTCCAGAATATAATTCCGATCGTGCTGAGATTTTGCATTCATATACATGAATCTTAAGTTCTATACGAAATATTGAGCTTATAACATTATTGCTTCACCAATGATCGTTCGCTCAAAAGCACCTGCTTAGGGCTTTTCTCAATTTTTTCTTCTTTTCAATAAACACATAAGACGCGTAAAAGATCACACATCGACTGGGTCGACATACAAGATCTGTCACATCTGCGGATGACGGTTCACATATAAAGCTGCCACACGCATCCCCAATTTTCTCATTTCCTATAACATTTTATGAATCCCCTTGGAATAGTTGACCTCCATCAAATAAAGAAATTGTATAAATGTGAACATCCCATTTGGCCGGACCTTCGGATAAAAGATACCTGTTTCATTTTTAACTGTTTATACAGGATGTTCGTAGGAGCTCAGTGTACAGTTTTTTTAAGTTGTAGGTATTTGATATAAAATAAAAATAATCTAATTCTAGCCCAGATATTCTCAATAACTAACTGGAGTTTTGTAGTTTACACTAACATAGCCGTAGTCTTCTTCTGGGAAGTAACGCGAATATAACCCACTTCAATGTCAAAAATCGCTAATGTCGTTACCGTCCGTTTTGCAATCAATAACCGTTGTGAAATTATGTTTCAAAAATTTAAGAAAAGCCCTGATCAGGTGCTTTTGGGCGCTTGTTCATTGGTGGAGCACTGATAATATTACCTTAAAATTTTGTATAGGACTTGGAATTCATGCTAAGTATATGAATGCAAAATCTCAACACGATCGGAATTATGTTCTGGAAATTATTCGAAAAATGAAATATGTAAAGAATCAATAATTGAAAAAATTAAATTATATGAAAAACAATAAGTGAAAGCAGAAAATAATATTAATCGATAGAATCAATCAACCAATATTAAACTCATACTTCGGAGCTAACTTCGTCCTTGTTCGAGACAAAATGCAAGAAGTGGTATCAATCAGAGCACCTATGGATGGCCATTTCGTCTTATTAGGACTCATCAGCACAGGTTAGCTCTGAATGATAGAAGGTATTTCTTGGGACTTAATGCGAAACGGCGTCCTCTTTAAGTATTATTCCACACAACAATGCCATAACAGTAACACTGAAAGACACTGAATGCATGTTAAAATACCGAATACGCCATCTCTTGTCCCATACGAAAACCTCTTCATAGCATGAATCTCAAACAAAGTAGCGAAATGTTTACCACCATTTTTTGCCTTGACTTGAACTTGACACTTCCTTGCATTTTGTCTCGAACAAGGACGAAGTTAGCTCCGAAGTATGAGTTTAATATTGGTTGATTTATATCGATTAATATTATTCTCTGCTTTCACTTTATTGTTTTTCAATATTCATGGCGATGTACGCGTTAAACCTCTGTTTCTATTAAATTATATGGTTCGGATGATGCGATCCTCCTGAAATTTCGAAAGAATGTTAAGTATATCAATTTTCTTCACAAAATAAATTTCACTCTTATCGGATATTTGATAGGGAAATATGAAAATTCGTCTTCACAATATTCCAATTGAATTTTCCATGGTTCTGTTAACACTATGACAACAAATTTTTGAATGAGGCTTATTATGAGCATCTTAAATGTGGCCGCAAAATTACATTTCGATTGGTTCCGTTTTGTCTGAAAAATTGGGGAACAAAAAATTTGAATGAGCATATTTTATGGAGCCCTGTACGATTGGCTGATTAACGTACTTAACCGATGTATTTGGAAACCGAACTCACCCTGAAATTCTAAATTGTCTAGGACAATCCCTTCGAAACTTAAAGCCGGACCGAAGGCCCCACTTACAGAATTGAATTTAACCACGGATTCGTCATCAGAGAGTCGAACCCTATAGTTTGAGACCATTTTCGGCTCAAAATTCGAGAATTACAGACATTTAGGCAAAACGATATAGCACTCGTTTAAGTAGAACGAGCGCTCAAAAATTATGGATTATTGAATTTTCTAATTGTTTTTACTTTTTCGAGATTGAATTTTTGGTCTACTAGGATAAGATGTGAAGTCATAAGGTTCTTGTTGAAAAAAAAATTCCGTTCGGAATCTTGAACCTACCTTGAACATTTCGGGTAATGTTCCTCCGGAAGTTATCGTGGGTCTTAGGGCAGGCAATTTAGTATGTATTTTATTTTTGTCGATCCGCATATGAACATAGTGAATTTCAATAAGTTTTTTACTGAATTCTATTAAATGCACTTCTTCTGAGACTGCATAAATCCTCAAATTGATATGAAATATACATATATTCTAAGTTGAATAAACCTACATTCATCTTCATATCAGAGATACCCTTTTATTCTCTCATTCTGAACGAATATATTACGACTTCTACGAATCCCATAGGATGAATTTGAAAAATGTTATTCGATAGAAGGTAATTCCATCTAGCCAGAGGCATCATTTGTTTTCGCGATAAACTTTTATAAGAGGTATAAACTTAATAGAGGCAATTTTATTTCTTCAGCCCCATAAATTGGTAATTACTCGAAATAGCCACTTTACAGCGTAGTCAACTGGCAGGTAGGCATGTAGCAAACGATTATTCTGTCTAATGCTGATGACTCCCATTCTCAAGAAATGCTCTCGTATTACACAAATTTTTGATGGACTCCTCGGATGCAACATTCAACATGTTCATAATGCCTTAGGCTATAGATTCTTCCGCTTAACTACTTGAGCATTCCTTCAGCTCTTCAGATGGTACATGTCTGGCATCATCAAACATGGAATGAAATCCCTTACATATTTTCAATGCACGCATGCTCTCCTCCTTTTTGCTACCTAACATACGGTTATTTGTTATTTTACCCTCTCTTTGAAAGACACTCGTAGAATGGTAAAATGTAGATACTTCCATGTAAGTCCGGGAATAGTAGAAAAAAGATATCGTTCTCTTGAGGACGTGTTGGCGAAATACTTTGGGAATGAGCACACAATTGAATTCTTCTTTGGATGTACTTGAAGAGGCATTTAGTTGAAAACAGGTTGTTGCAAAATAATTGTTACAGCTGAAGAAGCAGATCTCACGATGTGCATTAAAGAACAAGTGGATGTTGAGGAAGGGAACAATGATACGATTCGTTTCGCTTGAATTCAATGTGGAAACATAGTTTATTGAATTTAGAGGAATTTTATTGCATTAGTATGTATTTTTATGAGTAATATTATTAATTATTAATGGGTAATTGATTTCACAATAAAGTGACCCTAACAATTAGAGAAGGAGTAAACAAGGTTTTCAATTTCACTCTTAATTCTGAAAACAATGAAACGTGAACAAATTCTATACTTATTACAAATAACAATTACCAATTATTTCACTGGATTTAGATTAAGCTTCTCAGAATTTCTTTCAGATTTGCAATTTTCAATAGTACAACAGAAAATTTTTATGATGCCCTGAAACTAGAAAGTTTCTCCTCCTGACATATCATGTAAGGTTTTTGTTGAAAGAACACTGAGTTAGTGCCCTTGAATATCCAAAATTTCCGTAATCTGTCAAAACACAATACCTATCAGCCTTCGTAGGGAGAGTTCATGATGCTTTAAATTCTTCACACTGTTTAGGAGTTGCGATAAATCTTATTTTAAAAGTTATAGCGTCAGACTGATCGTAAACTTATAATATCTCATTGACTCCTTTTGAAAAAAAATGCTCTACATATTTTGCTGAAATTCAAAAATTTGAAAAACAGTAATCAAAAAACCTGAAATTGTGCTCGTTTATGATTCCCCATTTAATGGTGCAAATCGATTAGAAAATTCATCAAAACTAATTAAGAAAACATATTGATTCATCTCCATAATCAATATCCAAATATTGTTTCTGTAACGTTGCAATGCTGATCCTGGATCAGTTAATCATTTTATATTCTTCTTAGGTTCAAACCACTAACTTTTGTGGCAAACTGGAACCTGTATACAGGGTGTTCATCATAAACTGGACAAACATATATATTCGTGTAAAGGACACCGGTAGAATCAATTTTGCCTGTGTGAAACGTCATTTTTGAGCCAGATTCTTATGACTGTGGTCAGTTATGTATTGCACTAAAAATAACGGTTTTTGGTCAAATCTCAGTATTTTTGGGTCCTCTATTCAGAAAAAGTTGACGAACTCCGAAAAAAAATTTACAAAATGGCGGAAAACCTGCAATGTTCCTAATTTTTTTTTCGGTTGTCAAATTAAATTTTATTTTCTGAATGAACACAATTTTCTAAGAATTTCTGTGAAAAATTTTTTCACAGTCTACAGTCTACAGTGATCGAAAAATTTCACCCAAAATAGATGAAATTTGGTAAAATTGTACTTCTTGAATTATCAATCACGAATATGAAAACAGAATTGTAAAATATCAAACGGTTTCGTTACTAAAGTCATTCAAATGCTTCGTTTAGGCCTCTGAAATAATAATGGTATTTGAATTTCACTGAATATAATTTAGCCAGTAGAAAAACTCTATGAACTACGAACTACCGTTGTCTCGCAACGAATATTAATATCCTTAGAACAATCTCCTTTCCCTATTTAATACCGACGTCGGTTCGAGTCCCAACTAAGTTTCACTTGATTTTTTTTTATAAATTCATCTAGAATTGAGGGAATATTTCTTGGCTTCAGGACTGTGGGGTGAATTATACACACTTTTTTAAATCTAGAATGTTTTGACATACCAATAATTTAATCTTTTTGACGCTAGAACTCAAATAGCTATTATTACAACTAGGGAAATATGAATACTATATTCCCGAGGTTTCCTAGTTACATCCCGAGGGCGAAGCCCGAGGGATGTATGAGGCAACCGTGGGAAATGTATTCATATTTCCCATGTTGTAATCAATAGTTTTTTTTGATCGATACAATATCGTTCTTGAAATGGAAAAATTAATATTATATTGTAAATTATTGATTTAACGTTGCTATGGGCTGTATTTGTGAGAATCATGGTTGACTGGTTTTATTTGACGTCTTGTCAGAAATAAAATCATTGAAATAATTTCGAACTACGCCGAAACTCAAGCGGCGAAAGCCCGTGAATTTTTGATTCCGGCCAAATCTAAAGCTGCTCATAGTATGAAGGCTTTCGAGAGTGGAAAAGAAAAAGTTTGTTGGACGGTGTCAGCGAAAATATTTTGCTAGCATATTTTGAAGATTTGGTATGTTGCTCTGATTCTTGTTCTTTTCAATGTATGATTAATTCATTCGATCTCCTGTTGCAGGAATATTCACCAAACACGTTATGGCCAAAATTATCTATGTTTGCTGCATTTGAAGGAAGAAACAAATGTCAAATTATTCGAAGAAGTGGAAGTATTTGTTAAGAACAAAAATAAAGGATCCGTTCGCAAAAAATCAGCAGTGTTGTCCGGGAGCAGATCAAGAATTTTTGATAGAAGCACCAAATGACTTTTTTCTGATGTATACGGTTGCATAATATACTATTTTGAGTAAAATATGACTTTGACGTTGAGGGCATAGTAGGCGTTTCTTTATTTATCTAAAGTTGGCAGTATTTGCTGTCATAACGTAAAATGAAGTCAACGTTGCCGAATGTACCCGGCCTCGTCCGACTAGCTTGCGAGTTGTCAGACAACTCTATGCAATATTGACAACATTGCGTATCAATCTGACAAGAAAATAAAGAACATAACCTAAAATTTTAATATACACAGTGGAATATGCCAAATTTCCATGGCCAACCGACGGCTCAACCTTTCGTGAATGGACTATATGGTAACTAAGGCGATATTGCTCATTATGATTCGATCAGAAAAAAAAATTTTTTTTATCATTATTTCAGAGGTCTAATGAATGACTGCAGTAACGAAACCGTTTGATATTTTACAATTCTGTTTTCATATTCGTGATTGATAATTCAAGAAGTACAATTGTACCAAATTTCATCCATTTCGGGTGAATTTTTTTGATCGCTGTAAACATGTGAAAAAAATTGTGTTCGATTTAAAAAAAAATTCACAGAAATTCTTAGAAAACATTAGTTTTAACCTGTATCTCTTCACTGGGCACGCGAGGGCCCTCAAAATGGTCAAGGATGCTCACGCTCCCCTTCTCCAGAGAGGTGACCGCGCGGGCACTAGGTTCTGCTTCGACGAACCCTACAGGGTAATTGTTCCCGACAGAGACCTATGGTCTTCATCAAACAGGCTTCTTAGTCCAGAAGGTCCCACCTGGTTCACTGATGGCTCTGTCACAGCAACAGGGTCTGGGGCCGGAATCGTGGGTCCTCACTTTAATCAGGCTATCCCTCTGGGGAAGGACTGTTCCATTGTGCAGGCTGAGCTATTTGCGGTTCTTGCATGCGCACTGGAAAACATTCGCAGGGATACTCTGGCCAGCACATTTATATATGTTGCGACAGCCAGGGAACTCTGAAATCTCTATCTGATGTTAGAGTTGACTCTCTTCTGGTAGAAGAATGCAGGAAAGCTCTGCGTGGGCTGGGCTCTGATAACTTTTTGAAAGTGGTCTGGTGTCCGGCTCATGCGGATATACCTGGTAACGTCAAGGCAGATGAACTGGCTAGGCGGGGAGCCGGATTAGCATTTGTTGGTCCGGAGCCTTCGCTGCCAATCTGTCGCACATCTGTCAGAAGTTTCTTCAGGAACTGGCTGAACAGGGAATTTTCCTCGGAATGGAGCGCAGGGGTGGGCCTGAGGTGGTCGAGGATTCTCATTGAGAGACCGTCCTCGCGATCTGGGGTCAATAGGCTTCTGCTGCTGGAGAGGAAACAACTCAGTCTGGTGACTGGTGCATTGACTGGTCACCTGTTTAACAAGCATTTGAAGAGAATGGGATTGACGAGCTGCTCCCTATGCCGGTGGTGCAGGAGTACTGATGAAACGGTTGAGCATATTTTGTTCAACTGTGAAAACCTTACTGAGTTAAGGTCAACACACCTAGGAAATCCAACACCTTCTATTCCTATGGTGAGAGGGACCACTCCTGGCAGGCTCGCGACATTTCTGTCTTCGTGTCTGAGGAGCTGAGTCTCTGTAGAATGATGCGGGTGAACAATGGGCCACTAGGCCTCAGTTCGGCCGGTAAGGCACCGCACAGAGAAGAAGGAGAAGAAGAAGAACCTTGTATCTCGCTTATGTTTCGAAAACGGGATATATTGTATAAGACAAAAATGATTCTTCCGGTGTCCTTTACACGAATATATATGTTTGTCCAGTTTATGATGAAACACCCTAATGGAGTCAGAAGCTTCTAAGCTATTATTTCACACTTCTTCGGTATTCACCTTATTGCAATAAAAATAATGAATGCAGACAAAACCTATAATTGAACACCTCGAAACAAAACAATTTATAAACGAATTATGCAAATTGTTATCACTTTCTCTCATTTCTGAAATATTTTTGTGCACGCTTGTTTCTAGCTTAGATGACGTTCTATAGTAGTTCAACTGCAATTATTCCTGTAAGTGTGGGATTTTTAGCCGGAAAGGTGGTACACATCAGCGCAATTGGACTAACTGATGAAGAATCTGAGGTCAGAAACATTGCTGTCCGATTGTCCATCCATGTGAATTATGGTTTTAACAAATTAAACAAACGCGCGAAAGTTTATGTCAGGGCGTCCTTTTAATTTATTTTCATTCTACAATACCTACGAGTGCATATCGGTTTTCATCAAACTATTCGACCTAACTGAAACTATTACTTTTTTTATCTTTCTACTACTGGAATTGTTATTATGACTTGATTTTTAAGAAATGGGGGTTTTATGTGGCTCAGAGTACCACAGCCAATTTGAAGTTGAAAAAATATTTCAAACTGTTGTAACGGATCCAATGATGTTGTATATATGATCAAATGAAATGTTTTCCTTATGAAGGCGGAATAATAGTATGTTATAATGAATAATATTCTCGGATATCTGGATAAGGTAGGGAAAAGCACTTTTTGTGGTCAGGAGCTCAAAATTAGTATAACCTTCGAGATGGCCAGTACTTAGTGTTTCCTTTCGGAAATGATAGTGTTTACGAATGCCTGGATTTCCACATCAGTTCGATCTGATCAAGGATGAAACTTCATTATGATTTTACATATCGGTATTGCGTAACTGGACCAGTACTGAAGCCTTAAAAGATGGTAATAAGTTGAATTATAGTGGAATGGAATCCATTGAAAAGAGCAGATAATGAAAAGAAAAATAATTTACGGGCAATCTGAGGTCTGAAAATGATAGGGAACGATTTTTTAAGGGAAAATGACGGATTTATGGCGAAACAACAAATCCTATTGAAAAATGTTGTAGGTTATTAAAAAACTTTCAACTTTCATATTCAATTTTATTACATTACCTGAAAATCCATGTGAGAATTCCAGAAAACCAGAATTTTGGATTATCATTTTATTATTTTACAAAAAAAAATTCGTTTGTCACAAACATACTGTTTTTCTTTTATTCAAAATATCAATTTTTTCACCTTATATTGACTTTAATTCGAAAGATCACTCTAATTTACAGTTGAAAATTCTCAAGTACAAATATCAGCGTTCTTAGAAAAGTGTGTAGGATTTTCGTTAGTGAAAATCTTTCTCATAGTTTTAAAATTTATACAAACATTATCCAGATAAATGTGTGCGGAAAATGAGAAGAACTTTCCTACAGCTGTGAAACTGCATGTAACCTTTATAAAGTTGCCGGTCGAAAACATGGTTTGAAATGCACAAATGTATATTCAAATTGGTTTTCTTCCATTTCTTAGAACCATGACAATTTCTTCATTTCAAATCGAGTTTTCGGCAGCCAACTTTCGAAATGTTACATTCAGTTTCATAGCAGCAAAGTTCTTCGCGTTTTCTGGGAACATTCAACATAGCATATTTTTTTATACAGGGTGTTTTCATTGGGAAAGGGAAATACTTCACAGGTGCATAGGTGGCACCAAGACGGTTCTAGAGATACCCCATTTATTGGGTCTCACTGTCTTCGTAGCCGAGATACAGGGTGTTTTATGAATTTTGCCCGTTTCTTCTTGAGGCCGTACCAGACGAACCACCTATTATATTTTCTTCATATTTGGCAAATATGTTCCTAATTGAGAGCCCAAACATATGCAATAACCGCCTCGAAAATCCAGGTCCGGGTTAACAAAAAATTATGAATCGTTTGAATACTCGAAACAACACCCTGTATATCGGAATTGAAAATCTGTTTTAATATGCGAAAACACCACTAAAAACTAAACTGGGACGTATACTTCAAATTTTCGCGCAGAAAATTTTACTGCACAAATTTTCAAGGTAAAAGTGAAGTTTTTAGGAACTTGGATACCCGAAAATGGTTTGAAGTGACTTTAACAATGAATTATCAACAATATTGAATCCATAATTATTTCAACATTACTCTGTAATTCATTTTCACATTGCTTTTTTTTAGCTGTATACTTGAAAATCCAGGTCCGGGTTAACGAAAAAATATGAATCGTTTGAATACTCGAAACAACATCCTGTATATTGGAATTTTGAAAATCTGTTTTAAAATTCGAAAATACCACTGAACTGAACTGAGACGTACACTTCAAATTTTCGCGCAGATAGTTTCAATGCACAAATTTCAACGTAAAAGTGAAATTTTTAAGAACTAAGATACCTGAAAGTGGTTTGAAGTGACTTTAACAATGAATTATCAACAAATTGAATCCATAATTATTTCAACATAATTATGGATTTCAATATTTTGATAATTCATTGTTAAAAGTCACTTCAAACCACTTTCAGGTATCTTAGTTCTTAAAAATTTCACTTTTACGTTGAAAATTTGTGCATTGAAACTATCTGCGCGAAAAATTGAAGTGTACGTCTCAGTTTAGTTTTTAGTGGTGTTTACGAATATTGAAACAGATTTTCAAAATTCCGATGTACAGGGTGTTGTTTTGAGGATTCAAACGATTCATAATTTTCGTTAACCCGGACCTGGATTTTCAAGTATACGGCTATAAAAAGGAAAACCAATGTGGAAATGAATCACAAGTAATGTTGAAATACGTATGATTCAATATTGTTTTAATTCATTGTTAAAGTCACTTCAAACCACTTTCGGGTATCCAAGTTCCTAAAACTTCACATTTACCTTGAAAATTTGTGCAGTAAAACTTTCTGCGCGAAAATTTGAAGTATACGTCTCAGTTTAGTTTTTGATGGTGTTTTCGAATATTAAAACAGATTTTCAAAATTCCGATGTACAGGGTGTTGTTTCGAGGATTCAAACGATTCATAATTTTTGTTAACCCGGACCTGGATTTTCGAGGCGGTTATTCATGATATGTTTGAGCTCTCAATTAGGAACATATTTGCCAAATATGAAGAAAATATACCGGGTGGTTCGTCTGGTACGGTCTCAGGAAAAACGGGCAAAATTCATAAACACCCTATATCTCGGCTACAAAGACAGTGAGACCCAATAAATGGGGTATCTCTAGAACCGTCTTGGTGCCAGCTATGCACATGTGAAGTATTTCCCTTTCCCAATGAAACACCCTGTACTATGAAAAAATGAAATTTGAAAAAAACTTCAACAAAAATTCAACAGACGTGTCAAAAACGCTGATATTCCGACGTGAGAATTTTCTATTGAAAATTATAGTCTATTTTCGAATTGAAAGATATAAGTGAAAAACGAATATTTTCATCTGAGTTAAAGTTGTGAACGGCGAACACAACCTCAGCTCCTTTAAGCGAAAGTTAGAGTGTTTGCAACAGTCGGTAGGATAGAATCCCAATGGGCTATGAATTCCTGTATTAGGGAATTCAACTTATTCATCTTCAATCAATTCCGAACTTCATATACAGGGTGTGAAAAAGGGTGATTACTCGTCAAAAAAACATATGCCTTTTTGAAGTACCCTCGCTCAGTTTCAGCCTCCTAACGATGGCGTCTGAAAAGCAGTTTTTAATATTCTTCTTAAAAATCAAAAGGCTAACGAGAATGAAATCAAGCTGATATTTTATGCGGGCGAAAGGGTGCAATTATGATTGCAAGGGGTAAAAAGAGCCAACCCTAAACCTGTGGAGCCACACGATCAGGTAAAATTTCTGCATATCTTCTGGATGCTTTTAGAGAATCACCACCAGCAATACAGTAAACATAGAGCATATCAGTGATTTTTGCGTTTGTGTATATCATCATTAGCTTCACTCATCAGAATATTTATTTATTTATTATACATTTAGTTAGCATAGTCATACAGTAAAATGTACCAACAAAGCAACCACCTATTGCAATTTACATAAATCGATTTTACAATAACCTCTAACAAAACTTTAACAATAACAAAACACTTTATGTGCTCAATGGCACGAGAAAAAAGTTCTTTATGAATTTTTCGAAATTCGTAAAAAAACGTCCACGCGTTCGTTCAGACCGAGAGCCTCATCGGAGAGTGCTGTCCAGTATTTGTACTGTGATACGGAATATTAGAAAGAGTTTATATTTATTCATAAGTGAAGAATATCTCAAAATAATAAGCCAAATCAAAAAATAATTGTAACTGAATGCAAATTAGTCAGTATCACAACAAAATGACTTCCGATTGCGACCGACGCTACCAAGATGATACAATTTTTTTCAAAAACCCTGTAGTTGAGCAGGAAACTATAAGCGACCTTATTTGAGAAGAATGGATCCAGCTAGCCAAAATTAACTTTTTATTGTGAAACATGAATAGCGAAACAAGGTTTAGGGGGGGTGTCTTTTTCTTCCCCTTACAATCATATCAGAACGCAACCAAAAATTTTTTGAATGCCTTCTCACCCGCATAAAATATCTGGTTGATTTAAGTCTCGTTTGTTTATAGGTTTTTCGAGGAAAAAGTAAAAACTACTGTTCAGGCGTCATCGCTAAGCAATGGTGCTTCATAAAATGTCGATATAAAAAACCCAGCCTATTTTGTCAACAAGAAATTACCCAACAAATCATATACACTCTGAAAATTCGTGTCAAAATATAGCAGCGCCCTCTTGTTCACGAACGCGCAAAAATCTATCATTCAAATGATTCACACAGCGCTTGACGATGTTAGTTTTTGAATGTCTGATTGTTCTGCAACGTTTATTGACCTATTTATGTCAGATATTTCAAAGGAGAAAAAGAAAATGTGTGCAAAAATTTCCATCCTGCACGTTACTACTTTTTTCAAATTTTCACAGTCTTATCTTACCCTGCAATTTCAAAAATAATTCTTGCTCCTTCATATCGATATCGTCCATAATCATGACGACTATATTAGGGGAGATATCATTAGGTATATCTCAAAAAATTTTTTAATTTTTTGATATTTTTCGGGACAGTGAAATAATCATAAAATTGCATTGAAGTGCAGAAACGATATCCGTCAACATAAGTAAATAAAAATTCAAACGATATAATACGAATAGATGAAATAGAAAACATAAGAAATAATAAAGTATCTCCACCTTTTGATGCTGTATCAACACTAGAAGCGCATAGTAAACACACGATCCACGTTTCTCGAGCTAAACAACCCTAGTCGAACTGAACACACGCGAAAAGGTCCCACCAATGGATCGCACTGTGACTGCCTCGATTCGGTGTCAAAAACCTTGTGTGTACACATGGCCTCAAGAAAAATGTAGAAAATTTAAAATCAATCGAGGAATCCGATCGTCCGAGTCCGGTGTTTCCACCCCATGCAATCATAAAGGAACAAAACAACATTTTTTCGAATATCGTTTCGCCAGCATTAAATTTCCCGTTGATTTCATTCTTGTTAGTTTTTTGTTTTTTAAGAAAAAAATTAGAAACTACTTTTCCATAAGCGACAGTACCTAAAAAATAAAGTTGAAAACCAGCCTATTTTGTGACCAGAAATTACCTCCTAATTTTTATCGCAACTATTCATATACACCCTGTTTATTAGTGTCAAAATAAAGCCCTCTCATCCATGAACTAACGCGCAACAAATACATCAATTCAAATGATTCACACAGCGCTTGACGTGGTCAGTTTTTGAATGTCGTATTGTTTAGCAACGAATTTTCACCTACTCATGTCCGATATTTCAAGGGGAAAACGAAAATGTGTGCAAAAATTTTCATCCTGCACCTTACTACTATTTTCAATTTTTCACAGATCTAATCTTACCCTTCATTTCGATATCCTCAGAGATCATGGGCGAATATATATTGGAGAGATATCATTATTAATGGAACAAACATTTTTTTGTCTTTCAAATATTTTTCAGGACAATGGGAATCATAAAATTGCATTGAAGTGCAGAAAAAATATCCGTCAACATAAATAAACAATCAAACGAAATAATACAAATAGAAATCATAAGAAATAACAAAGTATCTCACCTTTTGTTGCTTTATCAACCCTAAAAGCGCATAGTAAACACAACGTCCACGTTTCTCGAGGTAAACAACCCTCGAAGTCGAACTGAACCTCTGGCACACGCGAAAAGGTCCCACCAATGGATCGCACTGTGACTGCCCCGATTCGGTGTCAAAAACCTTGTGTGTACACACGACCTCAAGAAAAATGTGAAAAATTCAAAATCAATCGAGGAATCCGGTCGTCCGAGTCCGGTGTTTCCGGTTTGAACGCACGAGAAGATGTTCGCGTAGAGTGCTGAGCGATCGCGCTGCAGCGATGTAGATGTAACGACTGTGTGCGTTGATTCCACACGAAATCCAGGCGTGCCATGGCACAGCCGATCAAATAAAAGCGCATTTTCCCTCTCTTTCAGACGGAAGGATGTAGCCCGGTGCTATGCCCGATTCCAGTTTCTGACACGTCGTGCCGGTCCGTTTTCGGCTAAATTTAAACTCATTACGGTTCGTTTATCGATCAATCAACAACATCAACAAGCGGCTTATGATGGTTGGTCTTTTCGCGAAAACTGCATACTTAAAGGATTAGAAAAAAAATTAGGAGGAACCCTTAAATTATTGAGATGCTGATGATTGCTCTTTTCACGAAAAGTGCATAAAGGATTAGAAAAAAATTATGAGGAATCCTTTATAGGGGAAGGTGCGGCAAGACAGGGTAGGTTTGATTGAGAATTAGGTAAACTGATATTCTCAAGAGTTACATATTACCTATGTATTGCATTAACTATTACTAATTAATATAACATTGGAACAAAAGCGAAATAAAAACAATATTCTCATGATTTAGAAATAAAAACGAATTTACACGAAAGGACTTTTACCCCATGTTGCCATAAGACGGGGTACCCCATTGGGCAAGATGAGGAATGATTTCATTAGGGCATGATATAGTCAAAAATATTCGTTTACTTACTGTAATATTGTTATGTTAATTTCGGAAGATTCTAATACTTAAAGAAAAAAATAAATTAAATAGGGGGCAACATGGGGTATCCCACTATTGAGAACCCCATCATGCCCCTTCAGTCATTATATAACACAAACTATCACATAAATTGTTAGAAGTATTGATGGTAACAAATACAATGGGAGAACAGCATTCAAGACCAAAGACACCATCAGGGAAAAACTCACCGAAGTGAACGAAAATCAAATTACCAACGAATGTATTTATGGAATACCCTGTGACTGCGGCAGATCCTACATTGGGGAAACTAAACGCCCCCTCAAGATTAGAATAAAAGAACATCAGAGATAGGCTCAACTGGGAGAAACCGTTAAATCCAAACTAGCCCAACATGCTATATGAACGAAGACCACAATATCAGATGGAACGAGGCTTCCATAATATCAAAGGTAGAAATATGGAATAGGAGGAAATTGAAAGATGCAGCCTTCATGACTATAACTGCCAACGACACGATCAGTGCGCCCTCCATTGCAATAAAGGATGTTTGGAATTGAATTAAATTGAATTGAAGAGGACGAACTCGAATCAGGAAAGTACCAACCTAATTTAACTACTACCCTTGTTTATGTAACTCTAGTTGTCCAATGAAGTGTAGTTCGGGTGTTAGCTCACAGAGGGAGTTTTAGTCAACTTCACTATTTGCTTCTTCTTTTTTATATATCCCCATCTTCGTCTACACTATTTAGCAACATTTGACTTTCTTAATTCGCGCGCAATGAATTCGTAGTAAAATTCAAATTGAATGTATGAATGGGCACATCTACAGTGACTTTATACAAGACAGTGGCGACACGCTCATGTCTTAATTTCTATTGGTAGCTGGTTGTCATGTGGTGAATTCCGCCATTAAGAGGCTAATTGCGTTTGTTTTCTATTGGAAGCACAGAACAGAACAGAAGAATTAGTGTTCTGTGCACAGAACCATAGAAATTATAACTTGTTAGGTTATATAGACCGCCTCCGGTGGCTGTAGGGACATGGTGTTTGCCTACAAGTTCATACGAAGCTGGAGGTCCGGGTTCGAATCCTGGTGCGGGTATGGATGTTTGTGTATGTTCTGGTTTGTCTTACAATAAAAATTGTCCTGATAAAGTATGATAAGTATGGGAATGAGTGCTAAGTGTTGAAATGTTCACTGTCTAGATGGCCTTAGATGCCAAGGACATGGTTAAAAGAAGATGAATGAATGAATAGGTTATATAGTATCATAGAGACAATGAGAATTGTCTATGGTTAGTATCATAGATGTATATCTATGCACCATAGAAGTAATAATTGTTTAGTAAATCTATGCTAGGCACAGAACATAAATCATAACCAATCTGTCACTGTGTTCAGAATTTTAACCTCCAATAATCTGACATTAGCCTCTTAATGTCGGATTCGGCTCCGTGTCGCCACTGTCTTGTATAAAGTCACTGTAGGCACATCTAAACCAAAGCTCCCTCTGTGAGCTAACTCCCCGAACTACACTTCATTGGACAACTAGAGTTACATAAACAAGGCTACTACGCACATCATCTTAGTTGACAAATCATGTCAGTGACTTCTAACACAGAATTTGTCAAAATTCAATTTTCTTATGTCATAATCGGGTCGCATTAATTTGCTGAATTTTAAGTTCAATTTTGCGATTACCAATGGGACGGCTGGCAAATGATTGCCGAAACATTGGATAGAACAATCCAAGAAATTTTGTCTCTATTTTAATCCATTTCAAATTTTCCATTTTACAGATATCCAAGAACCAGAATTTCATGCTGAAGGAGTAGAGAAGTGTTAGGTTGTTCTAATAAAATAAACTAATATGATATATCTTTCCTTCTTCGTCCCACACATTCGAAAATTTTCTTTTTTCCTAGCGAGTCCCATTTAACTATTTCGTTCCAATAGGGATGTTGACTCATGTCACGAATTCATATAAATTGAGGTTTTCCTCATAGAAGGGAGTTTTTGCAATCCTAAAAAACTAGTGATCTTATTATTCCCGTTGAATTAAATAAAGCTGATTTAAATTATGTTATTTATTATTAACTATCACGTTACTGCGAACGCCAATCCACCTTGATTATTGAAATGTCATCATTTCTCTGCAATTTTCAGTTCGTTTTTGACATAAACCACTTACTTCAATATAAACGATTTGATTGCCAATCAAGCTTTGTGAAACCCACGGTTCTGTGACTTGAACCATAGTAAATATATATCATATCTATGATTCGAACTTACGAAGTTGAGAGCTGAAAGAGAACAGATTATAGAATACCTAGTTCGTTACAAGAACGATAATTCTACAATTTTCTTTATAATGGAGATAGGATTCATCAAGGGTAATAGTAGTAACTTACCGAAGATAGATTCCCTTATGATCGCAAGATTCTTTGCTGAAAACAAGGATTTTTGTGCAACGTGAAATCGTCTTTGTAAGTAGCAAACTTTTAACTCATATTTATTATTACAAATAAAAGAAACACCTCATTCAGCATTTATAGACCGACCTATTCATTTTGAAGGCTTATATTGAACTTTTCCACAAGAGATCGGGCAAAATCAGTTCGCTTTGACAGAAGTCAAAGTATGTTTACTGGATAATAGAGAGTTGAAGTGCGCGCAGCACGAAACCGAACGTGGACGTAGACGTGAGAAAAACAGTCAAATAAACGTTTACGTCTCGAAGTAAAAATAGAGTTGAAGTGCTGCCATACGTACGTACGGCAGACCATTAGAGACTAAAGCTAACCTATTATTTCTTTTTGTTGTATTCTGACAGAAAGTTTCTGATATTAGCGATTCAGATTGTCTGTTTCCTATAAACAAATTGATGAAGTGAACATATATTTGTAGGATTCCTTCATTACATTCGAATTTCAAAATGAATAATAATGAAAATAATTTTTTTATAACTTGAGTTCTTGCCGAAAGCAGGAATTTTAGAGCAAATCATCACAAATGAGTTGCTTGTATGTCAATATCACTCTCATTTCAAAGGAAAATTCCACATTTGTAACTCATCGAAATAATATATTAGTTCTTGGTACTTATATTATGCAATCTCGTAACAGAAGTATTGCATTGAAAAAAATTCAACACTTCTCAGAAAAATGCAAAATCACAGTTTATAAATAATAAGGAAGATATTATGTAAAAAGTTAATTAATCGTGTTCTCGAAACAAAGTTTCACCTACATCTGCTACTAGATTTTTTAAATTTTTAAGGTTAGAAGCAATTTTTTCAAAATTCCAGCATTCGCCCTTCATCGGTCGGATTCGTTCAACTTTCGGTTACGTACGTACGTACGTACATAACAGGACACTAGAGAGTTGAAGTGCGCGCAGCACGTAAGCCCGAACGTGGACGTAGACGTGAGAAATATAACGTTTACGTCTTGGAGTAAAAATAGAGTTGAAGTGCTGCCATACGTACGTACGGCAGACCATTAGAGACTAAAGCTAACCTATTATTTCTTTTTGTTGTATTCTGACAGAAAGTTTCTGATATTAGCGATTCAGATTGTCTGTTTCCTATAAACAAATTGATGATGTGAACATATATTTGTAGGATTACTTCATTACATTCGAATTTCAAAATGAATAATAATGAAATAACTTGAGTTCTTGCCGAAAGCAGGAATTTTAGAGGAAATCATCACAAATGAGTTACTTGTATGTAAATATCACTCTCATTTGAAAGGAAAATGCCACATTGTAACTTATCGAAATAATATATTAGTTCTTGGTACTTATATGCAATCTCGTAACAGAAGTATTGCATTGAAAAAAATTCAACACTTCTCAGAAACATGCAAATCACAGTTTATAAATAATAAGGAAGATATTAAGTAAAAAGTTAATTAATCGTGTTCTCAAAACAAAGTTTCAGCTACTAGATTGTTTTAAAATTTTAAGGTTAGTAGAAGCATTTCATTTCAAAATTCCAGCATTCGCCCTTCATCGGTCGGATTCGTTCAACTTTCGGTTACGTACGCACGTACTACGTACGTACGTGACAGGACGCTAGTTTACGTCGCACGTAAAGCCGGCCCAAGCGTGAACGTAAGAAACTGACGAGTGCGCATGAGCACATGTCAATTGTAAAGCCGCGTCTACACCGGAGTGCTGCACTGTGCGGCACAGTTGCGAACAGTGTGCGGCACAAATGTTCGTCGCGGTGTAGTCGTCCAGGCGAACAGCAACAAAAGTACGCGAACTCTGTGGAAAAGTTCGCGCGTACAGTTGCATACTTTTGTTCGCTCAACGTCTCCACCGGGTGTAGACGGCTCGACACACACACACATGTTTCTGCGAACTCATTCTTGTTTCCGCTACGGTAGCGAAAACATTATTTGTGCGCGAAAAAATATGGAATAATGCGAAAATAATTCAATTTATTAAAGAAATCGAACTCCATCCCGCACTGTGGGACTGTAATCACGGAGATTACGAAAATAGAAATGAAAAAAACATGATGCAACTGAGGAGTTGGCAAAAAATTTGATTGTGACTCCACCGAGATTCTTCGGAAGTGGAAAAACGTATAAGCCCAGTACAGGAGGGAAAAAAAAAAGTTATGGAATCGAAATCGTCGGGTGCGGGAGTGTCCGATATTTACAAACCCAAATGGTTTGGGGTATATGTTCGCCCTCAAATGGTTTGGCCTCACCCAACATCGTTTTTTTTTCTTTTTTTTTAGCAAAGTGCATACCACAACACACGCTGCAGCACAAAGCATCACGTTATCTTGATCCTCCATATTTAACGATTGAAGGAAAGCGAAACACTGAGAACAGTGAGATCTTGTTTGTGCACACTGTGCGCGTACAAAAGTTACGCACGGTGCTGCACTGTGCACGTAAAAAGATACGCACAGCTCTTTCGGTGTAGACGGTCTCTCAATGTGTTGACAATTTGTCCGCGTACAGCTGAAGTGCTGCACAAAATGTTCGTGAACAATTGTGCCGCACACGATTTTGGTGTAGACGTACCTTAACGTTTACGTCTACGTCCTTGGCAGCACTTCAACTCTGTATTCTGTAATGACGTAATCATCATAACGTGACAAAATTGAGCATTTCCGCGGGAATTTTGAATTGTCTTTTCATTTACTCATTTTTATTGGCAATTACCATATCTTAAAAAAAAGTAATTTTTCGCGTGTGTATCTTTATCTTTAAAATAAATAAATTCCAAAAAGTAGTCAACATCCCTATTAAAATTGCACCTAACTTGAACGTAATCATTAATTTATGTAATACAACATCATCATTTACAATAATTCGAAACTAAAAATGGAGTGTATGATAAATGGAATTAGATTCAAGTAACAATTGAAGCGTCCTAAGAATAAAACAACATAATATACAATCATCACAATAAGAAGCCTTATGTAATTGACTAGTGCACCATGCGGAACTACATGACTAGAAAGCAAGTATCTTTTGAGAAATCTTGTTGCACAATAGAACAAACAGAGTGATATGTTAAGCATCCACCTACTCCAATGAGGAGATCTTTCAACTCTATTGCAGATCTTTATTGCTGTAACGAATGCGAGATTCCAACGACCAACGCATCAGGCGTGATAATTTCGTAATAGGTTAGATAGGAATTGATATACATACACAATACACATACTAAGTGACATAGAAAAATTTAAGAAAAGCCCTGAGCAGGTGCTTTTGAGTGCTCGTTCATTGATGGATTTGAGATTCATGCTAAGTATATGAATGCAAAAATCTCCGCAAGATCGGAGACATATTTTGGAAATAAGGTATTCAAAAAATGAAATATGTGAAAAATCAATAATTAATAGTTATTTAATAAACTAGGTTTTTAAAGACAGCGACTAATGGTCAAGATATTTTAATGCGTGAGCGGAGCGAACGCGTTAATAGTTCGAGACCATTAGTCGCTCGATTAATAACCGAGTTTATTACAAGATTTTTCCGACGATGTCAACATGAATAGTTTATAAATTCTTGATTAAAATACATTATCAATTCGCACAAGACATGCATTTGACGTAAAGGAATTTCTATGTTTCAGTAGAGTTTTGACATTTCTCGTAGTGATTCTGAATACTTTGTGTACGGTTGCCATGAGGATTGCACATTAAAATGGCTAAAAAATTGAGCATTAAAATGGGTCATTAATGCTCAATTTCGTACACATTAAAAGCACCTTTTATTTCGAGGTCGGCGGAAATAGTTATTTAATCAACTAGGTTATTAAAGACAGCGCTCCGCTCACGCGTTTATAGTTCTAGACCATAAATCGCTAGATTAATTAATAACCGTGTTGATCACAAGATTTTTCCGACGACTTCAACAAGAATTGTGTATAAGTTCTTGATTGAAATACATTCTCGTTTTGCAGAAGACATACATTTGACATAAAAATTTCTATGTTTCTATGTTCCAGTAGAGTTTTGACACTTCTCGGTGTGCTTCTGAATACTATACGTACGGTTGCCATTAGGATTGCACATTAAAATAGGATAAATTGAGCATTAAAATGGGTCATTAATGTTCAGTTTCGTACAAATTAAAATCACCTTTCAATTAAAAAATTTAATTTTACAGTGCACGACAAAATTATGGAACAAATTCATTTTCTCAGAAGAAAAATATTTGGCAACTAAATCCTGAAATCATTTTTATGCATTTTTGAAGGACTTTTGTTGCTTCCTGTGCTATCCCCATCAACCCTCTAAATTTTTTGAGTAGGAAATTGGGTCAATTGTACTTTTTTGACAGGATCTTGTATTTTCTTTACAGACGTGCAAAAAGGTTCGAGAAAATTTTTTTTAAATTAGTGAGTTACAAAAAGATTTGCAGTATGTGCACTTTGTCATGGCTCATTTAATTTGAGACGGTGGTACCTGATGAAATTTGTCACCCAATGAAATTCGACCATTACAGTTTTGTTTATGCACACGTGTGAGGGGGTTGAAAGTTGTGCATGAACAAAACTGTAATTATCGACTTTCATTCGGTGAGAAACTTGAGTTAAGGAGTTGAAATTATTATTTAACTACAAGATAAACTATGTAAATAATTTTCGAACTCGAAGAAACGAAGAAGCTCATAGGCTTCTCAAGATTTTAACTGTTCTTTCTGAACAGTAATAATTAGAAGAAATCCATCATAATGAAATTTCATTATTTTTGAATCTTACCATATTTCTTATATCTTGAGGACAATATTTCAAATTATACAAATATTCAAAGTACATTGCTCTTCAAAGGCTATCAGGCTTCAAAATGGAAGTAAAGTGTGCTTGGGAACTAGTCAGATAAAAAAATTGAAGAAATCTCTGACGAGAAGTCAGAAGATTTTGTGCGCTTTTCATATTGAAAAAACGATAAATCATATTCGAGTATTCTGAGAGCTATTGCTTTCCTTCAATTCATTCAAAAATTCAACTTTCCCTCCAAATCTTAACCTTCCTGAAATTATTGTGTTTACGATCGACTGTAGGCTCAAGCCTATCATGAAAATTTCTGTTCAACATTTTCCTGTCGAAAGTGATGCGTATTGAGGCTCAGAACAACAGAACTTTTATTCTTTGAAAATTTTGAAATGGTACAATTCTAACGGAATAGTTGCAAATATCAATTTTGAAATTGATCGGATTGACCGATTTTGCGTTTTCACAAAAACACATGGACTGGACATAATATATGGAAGACTCAAATGTACATGGAAAATTTTATGTTCTTAATTCATTCGGTTATAAAATCGCGAAAAATTTAAAATATGGAGCCATTTTGAATAGTAATTTATGAAGGAACCAGTTACGCAAGCGATACAGACAATGTTCTTTTGAGTATACATATTAGCTAGTCCCATAAAGAGAAAAAGAATTTAATTCTTGAATGTACACAGTGATCATAATTAATTCTCAAACATTTACAACGAATAATGGTCAAAAACTTACTTATTTCAAATGGCACGCCCGTTATTTCTTCATCTCGTTGAACGCAAATATTAATTTCGAAATTGTTTTCCTATACCTAAACCAGATAGTTTCTCAGCAACTAGTAAGCCAACAATTTTATGTGGTGATAATCATAGAAAATTATTTCTATGATGAGTGATTTGATAGTTGCAGATGAATCTCAGAGAATCAAATACCTGTTCAAAGTGTAGTCAATTAAAAATCGAGAATTGCTGAGAAACTATGGGATTTAGGTTCAGGAAAACCTCAAGAGAACAGTTTCGAAATTAATATTTGCGTTCAACGAGATGAAGAAATAACGGGCGTTCCATTTGAAATAAGAAAGTTTTTGACCATTATTCGTTGTATATGTTTGAGAATTAATTATGATCACTGTGTATATTCAAGAATTAAATTTTTTTTCTCTTTATGGGACTAGATAATATGTATACTCAAAAAACCATTGTCTGTATCGCTTGCGTAACTGGTTCCTTCATAAATTACTATTCAAAATGACTACATATTTCAAATGTTTCGCGATTTTCTCGTAAATGGTGCATCGAATGTACAGATGTGATCTGAAAAAACTCATCATTAGTAGTGTTCTTTCGTACTGATTGAACTGATGGAACTTATTCCGCGATTAGAATAATCACTTGCAATCACTTTAGAGTTGTGGAAGGGGGAACTGATTGAAAACGAAAGAACGATCGCTTCAACTGATCTTTCTGATTGAAGTTATATAAATCACTTCGTTCAGTTCGAAAGAACATCACTATTATTTGAGCTTGCCTTTCCTTTTTTGAGGTCATTTATAAGGTGTCACATTTAAAAAGTGGTACTTTGGTCTGTAACTCTGTATTGGAACTCCCTGTATATATGGAAATAATTTTAAATTGTGCTTTTGTTTAGCCTATACTCAACACAAAAACGATTTTCAAAATATCATCATTTACACCCCCAGAATAACCATCGCGTCAGTGGTGAGCCACCCGGTATATGAAGATTAGACCCAATGGATGCCACTGGCAAATGTTTTAACCTCAGGGTAAAAAGTAAATTTTGTTTATTTCTTACTCTGAGGTTTCAACTGTTCATCGACATACGAGTAATATAAATTGTTCGCATGGATTCTATTCCATCGAAGTAAAAATTTCAGATGAAATCATCAATATTCTTCCACTTACGCGAACAATGATACAATCTTTCGTAATTGTTATTTGATTCAGGTGAATTGGAACAATTTACTTCCGGAAGATTTATTGATTCCACAGGTGAATTGCAATCAAGGATTTATGGGAGGTCGAGAGTACCTCAACAAAAATTAAATTCTTGTTATCTTACGAGTCCTGCATAGTGAATATGAAACACAAGGTTAGGACACTAACGAAAACTACAGTACCGAAATGCATTTGTGGAATAATTCATCTAACTATCGCATCATTAGTGAGGAAATTGAGTTTAACAGTTCGCTATATAAAATTGCAAGTATCGAGCTTCGACATTCTCAAGGAAAAAGTTATATGAACTATGTCGGCTTATATCAGTTGAATTATTCACACGAAAATATGAGGGTAATTAAAATTGATTAGGTATAATTTTTACTTGCATTCATGGGATATGTGAAAGTTTCATTTATTGTATCGTTGTGGAGTATGATTTTATTTCTCAAATGATAACACATTATAGAGGGTGTCTCAAAATGGTACAACGTCAGTCAGAGAGCCTGGTCCTCTCTGAACTATAGCATCTTAATAGTGAACCACCTTGGTGATGTTATGATAAAAAAAAATAAGAAAAGCCCTGAGCAGGAACTTTTGAGAGCTTGTTCATTGGTATTACCTAAAAATTAACCTAACCTTACCTAACCTACTTAGTGATGTTATGATAAAAAAAATTAGAAAAGCCCAAATCAGAAGCTTTTGAGCGCTTGTTTATTAATATTACCTAAAAATTATGTAAAGGACTTAAGATTGATACTCAATATATGAATGCAAATTCTGATCGGAATTGTTTGCTCAAAATTGAAAAATTATTGACATTTGGGCCAAACGATATAGCACTCATTTAAGTAGAACGAACGTTCGAAAATGAAATATGTAAATAGTCGATAACTTAAAACCGAAAGGTATTTCATGGCAATATGTATTAGAATTTTTTTGATACAGGGTGTTTCATTGGAAAAGGGAAATACTTCACAGGTGCATAGGTGGCACCAAGACGGTTCTAAAGATACCCCATTTATTGGGTCTCACTGTCTTCATAGCCGAGATACAGGGTGTTTTATGAATTTTGCCCGTTTCTTCCTGAGGCCGTACCAAACGAACCACCCGGTATATTTTCTTCATATTTGGCAAATATGTTCCTAATTGAGAGCCCAAACATATCATGCAATAACCGCCTCAAAAATCCAGGTCCGGGTTAACAAAAAATTATGAATCGTTTGAATACTTGAAACAACACCCTGTACATCGGAATTTTGAAAATCTGTTGTAAATTTGGAAAACACCACTAAAAACTAAACTGAGACGTATCCTTCAAATTTTCGCGCAGAAAGTTTTACTGCGCAAATTTTCAAGGTGAAAGTGAAGTTTTTAGGAACTTGGATACCCGAAAGTATTTTGAAGTGACTTTAACAATGAATTATCAACAATATTGAATCCATAATTATTTCAACATTACTTTGTAATCAGTTCCACATGGTTTTCCTTTTTATAGCAGTATACTTGAAAATCCAGGTCCGGGTTAACGAAAATTATGAATCGTTTGAATCCTCGAAACAACATCGGAATTTTGAAAGTCTGTTTTAAAATTCGAAAATACCACTAAAAACTGAACTGAGACGTACACTTCAAATTTTTGCGCAGATAGTTTCAATGCACAAATTTTCAACGTAAAAGTGAAGTTTTTTAAAACTTGGATACCTGAAAGTGGATTGAAGTGACTTTTAACAATGAATTATCAAAATATTGAATCCATAATTATTATACGTTATGATGCAACTCACTTCTCAATAAATGAAAACTAATGTGGAAATGAATTACAAAGTAATGTTGAAATAATTATGGATTCCATATTATTGATAATTCATTGTTGAAAGTGGTATTTTCGAATTTTAAAACAGATTTTCAAAATTCCGATGTACAGGGTGTTGTTTCTAGGATTCAAACGATTCATATTTTCGTTAACCCAGACCTGGATTTTCAAGTATACGGCTATAAAAAGGAAAACCAATGTGGAAATGAAATACAAAGTAATGTTGAAATAATTATGGATTCAATATTGTTGATAATTCATTGTTAAAAGTCACTTCAAAACACTTTCGGGTATCCAAGTTCCTAAAAACTTCACTTTTACCTTGAAAATTTGTGCAGTAGAACTTTCTGCGCGAAAATTTGAAGGATACGTCTCAGTTTAGTTTTTAGTGGTGTTTTCGATTATTAAAACAGATTTTCAAAATTCCGATGAACAGGGTGTTGTTTCAAGTATTCAAACGATTCATAATTTTTTGTTAACCCGGACCTGGATTTTTGAGGCGGTTATTGCATGTATGTTGGGCTCTCAATTAGGAACATATTTGCCAAATATGAAGAAAATATACCGGGTGGTTCGTTTGGTACGGCCTCAGGAAGAAGAAGAAACGGGCAAAATTCATAAAACACCCTGTATATCGGCTATGAAGACAGTGAGACCCAATAAATGGGGTATCTCTAGAACCGTCTTGGTGCCACCTATGCACCTGTGAAGTATTTCCCTTTCGTAATGAAACACCCTGTATAACCATAGACTTTTCTATAGTTGTATTAATGCAACTCCCACAATTTTTCGCGTACTGCTTTGAATTGGCATTGAACATTTCACTGCAAAATTTCAGCTCGATCGAATCGACAAACTCGGAATTATTCGAATAAGTCCAGAATTCAGGAGAAAAAATGTATTTCTATAGTTTTGATAATACGATCCTCTTGAAATTTTGCATGAACTACCAAACCAAATCGAAGGTTATGTTGTGTTAAATTGAACTTTTAAGTTTTGCGCTTGCGCAGTAGTGCTCATCCCTCTGGGTCATTCTGACTTCAATTTTCAGAGAATTTTGAATAACATTCACAATATATGGAGTTAGCACTTCTTATACATATATGCGTTTTCTGTGGTATAGAACAAAGAGTAGCTGACATACACACTACAAATCAATTGTAAGTAATTGAAAGAAAGGAAAAATATTCATCTCATTTCCAGAACATCGATTGTTCACTTCTTGAAAAAGCAAGAGGCCGTGACTTTTGGTGATGTGTGTATTTTCCTTGTAATGTGTACGTGAACACTACGAAACATTTCCTGAAAAATTATGGAAAAGTTCTTCATCTATTGGCGTATCATTCAAATGAATCGTGAAAATGAGCGTCCTTGTGTACCTATAGAAATTATAGAATGCTAGTGACCTCAAATGTGACAGTATTGTTAATATCGTTTCTTCCACGTTAAAATAATACACAAAGTCAATGTCGATCGTGTAACCTTCAAAGAAAGTTAACCATCGTTATGCGTGTCACATTCATTAAAAGTAATCTCGTGGCCGAATTTCGTTCATTCATAAGAAAAATTTTAAATGGAAGTATATTACTTATACTTCATAAAAACCGACATTTCATTTCAGCATTCATTTGGTTGTCTTTAATTGTTTGTCTTGTTACATCGTAAAAAATCCCTTCTGAACTACCTAAGTTCAAAAGAGACACAAAAGATCTAAATACTTTCTTGGCTCTTTAGACCTCTAGACCTCATTAAGCATTCAAAAAATTCAATACAATTTTTCCAAAGATTTTCCATACGGCCAATATTTCGGCTCTCAGACAAAGTTGAAAGTTCCAACAAAATTATTTTAAATAACATCAAAACTAAATCAGAATTCGTCACTTAAATTTTGTTTCTGAATACATTAACCCCTAAAAAACTACTCCCAGATATATTTTTGAATTGATTTCTTTCACTTTCGACGATTCCTCCGGAGAAAAAAAATTAAGGAAGCCCTAAGCAGGAGCTTTTGAGCGCTCGTTCATTGGTGGAGCAATAAATCCATGATGATGATATCACCCCAAAATTTGATATGGGAATCTCAGCACAATCGAAATAATATTCTAGACAAAATTCAATTCGACTACGGATTCTTCATCAGGGAGTCAAACCCTATCGTTTGAGACCATTTTCGGCTTAAAATTTGAAAATTACAGACATTTTGGCAACACGATATAGCTATCGTTCAAGTAGAACGAGTGTCAAAAATGTAAGAAAAGCAGGTGCTTTTGAGTTTTGGTTCATTGGTAGTGCAAAACAACTATAAACTCAAAATTTTTATATGAGACTTGAGGTTGATACCAAATATACGAATGCAGAATCTCAGCACGATCGGAATTATATTCTGGGAATTATTCAGAAAATGAAATATATAAAAAGTAAATAATTAAAAAAATTAAATTCTAAGGTTCTGATGATGCGAAAAATCGTTTAGATCAAATGGCAACACAATGAAAAAATACCATCTCTTATAAAATGTAACAAGAATTTATAATTTCTCTTCGAAAGATAAACCTCTAAGGAATCTATATTTTTTACTACAGAGGAAAAATCTGTCACTTATGGAATATTACATATCCTGGTGAAAATATTTTTCTTGAAGGCTTTTCAGTGAAAACACCTGTGAGACAATAGCCGAAACGGTTGTAAGCTGATGGTGAATTGTTAAGAGAGCCTTTCTTTCAGGAGACGGAGACTAAGATGAAAGCTGTTAGCTGATGCTGAGATCTGATATACACTGTCATTCTTACGCTTCACAATTGGCGAATTAGTCAGGATTATTTCCAGATAAGGAGAATTCAGGAATTGTGTCTATTCGGAGTCGGAAAAAACTCGCATGAAACTATACCTACCAGAAAAATCGAACAAAGCTCAGGCGTGAAGCCAGGAGCTTTTGCGCTCGTGATCACATTGTGAAAACGATAAATCAAATTTGAATATCCTGAGAGCTATTGTTTTTATTTTATTCATTCAAGAACTCGGTGAGCGTGAACACCTCCTAAATGACGCCACTGGAAATTCATTTTAGTGGAACTAATTTCAATTACTTACTTCTTTCATTATTTTTTTTTCTAAAACGGTTCATTTTATCGACACTGAACAAGAGTACATTTTCTTTAGCCTAATGTTAATGCTTAAGGACTTAAGGTATCCAAATTTTCGTAGGGAGGGCAGCTAGGAAAAAAATTATGGGAACTTGTCATTTTCGTTTTTATGTTCTAACAGAATCCGAGAGATTTCCCACATTTTTCGGGACACCCTGTAAAATATCGTGTGATTACAGGATAACATGGGTGGTAAAATAAACGAAGTAGGTATATGAGTAAATGTAAATCTACCAAATGTTGTTGTGATCAACCCCCTCATATTGAATAAATATATTAAATACTAGCTTTTACCCGCGACTTCGTCCGCATTAGTTTTTTTGTTTTCTCCCGGCTGTAAGTCCCCCTGCAACCCTGGAACACTATCGTGTTCCAGTCCTCAACTTCACATCAAAATTTGTTCAAAAGCAACCTAAGCTACATAATGGATAGCTTCGAAAGTTTCCTTAGTAAATATAAAAAGTAAATAATGTAAATCGGTTAAAATTCCACTAACTACCTACCTGCCAACCCCCGATGTTAGACAGTGTGACATCCGCAACATCGTCTGCGTAGGAAGTACTAAATTATGGCGCCTACGGACCCTCTAAGTTAAAAATAAATCAAATACTAACTTGAAGTCTTAGTAACACTCAGTTAAAAAAACATCAAAGTCATTTCAGTAGCTATGGCGTCATGCGCTTCTTGACACGATCACGCTAGATTTCCGCGGAAATGAGGTAATTTCCCGCCGTAAAAAGTAGCCTGTGTCCGTGCCTAGGATCCTATCTTTATATTAACCACGTCTTATAAAAGTTCAGACGTTAAGGCGTGAATGAGTTGAACTTTTAAACAATCGATTAAAAATCACTAACTCAATTAGTTTTCTGCCTACTGCCTACGCCTTAAGTACGATAGCATGAATATTAATAGCCCATATCCTTTTCTAGGTTACTATCTATCACCTAACAAAATTTCATCAAAATCCGTTCAGCCGTTTAGGCAAATAGAGCAAAACTCCCAGCAAAAACCATAAAAAAATCACTAACTCAATTCAGTTTTCTGTCTACTTCCTACCCCCTAAGTACGATGACGTGATCATTTTGATCTTATATCCGTTTTTAGGTAACCAACTATTACCTTACCAAATTTCATCAAAATCTGTTCAGCCGTTTAGACGTGAAAGAGCAAAAGTCCCAACAAAAACGACTAAAAATCACTAACTCAATTTAGTTATCTGCCTACTGCCTACCCCCTAAGAACGATGGCGTGATTATTTATAGCCTATGACCATTTCTAGGTTATCATCTATCACCATACCAAATTTCATCAAAATCCGTTCAGCCGTTTAGGCGTGAAAGAGTAACAGACAGACAGACAGACAGACAGAGTTACTTTCGCATTTATAATAATATTAGTATGGATTACACTAGGAATGAGAATATCACTATTACATATGAAACATAAACCCAAATAAAAGTGACAGAGTCGGGAAAGTTTACCAAAACTGTTTTCAATTTTCTCTAATTTTTCTTCTCAAGATATTTTGCGGAATAATTTTGCTTTATTTGAATGAATATTCCCCGTTTGAGAAAAGCTCTTGTGACTCTGGATCATTGACGCATAAAAGAATGGAGAGGACGTGTGAGAGAGAATATTGACTTCAGACAAGGATAGAATGATATTAGTACGAAGCACAGAACATATAATCAAAACAAAACATTGTATCGTAGATATCTATAGGCATTGAATAATAAATACTTCTCTATTTAGAAGATATTCATTAATTTTTTGTTGCTTATATCCGATTGCTTATTTTCTCATTGTTGTTAATTCGTTTTTTAATTCAGATTTCTGACAAAATTGTGCACCCTCAACTGAAACAGTTCAATAATTATTACCATTATTTAAGGATAACCTTAAATTAATTACAAACGACGAATTACATTTATTTAAGTACAAATCTTCATTCGTTAGGAAGCGCTCGTCATTAGAAGAAGCAGGAGCTTGAAGTTTTTCAATTTAATTTGAACCTCAATCCTCACAAAATGCAATAAAAAAGTGGCATATAAGTAATACAATTTTGGTGAAATATCCTAAATTTTAATGATTTATTCGAATTTCGAAACGAATAGAAGTAAACAAACAAACGCCAAATCAATTTGAAATGTGAGATAAAAAATAACCAGAAATCACCAAAAGAATTGCCAACCCATTTTGCCTGCAACTGCCCCCTTACCTCAGGCACCCTCTCGCCCATAAGTTAGTCTATTTCATAACCTAAACCCCCCTAATCTATGAACCCTGAGTCTGCGAGCAGACGGATTTTTTAGTCACGTGACCACAGATCGTACAGATTCATCTGTAATATCTGGGAATAAACGAATGGTACAGAGCATCTGCCACAGAACATACTGCTCTGTTCTACTTTCATAGATTATGGGATTTCAAAGATCACTATTTAAGGAATTATGCTCATCTTTTAACGATACTTTCACCGTTTTCGTAGCTCTACCGTAAAATCTCAATTAAATAATTAGGTGCAAAGGCACTGAATGCAAAGGAAACGCGAAATGCAATATTCCCTTCTGGTCATTCAATAGGGCGATAGTTGTACCGAAAGATCCTAATTAATTAATTAATTACACGAAGAAGAAACGAGAAAGCAATATCTCCTCCTGCCCATTCATAACTACGATAGCTATTTCGAAAAATTTTAATGAATTAATTAGGTTTTTAATGAATAAATGAAAACAGAAGAATAAAAGGGTTAGAATTTTTCAATCTATCGGTTGTCGGATCAGGAAACTCAACATAAAACAAAAAAATATATAAAAAACATAAAACTCTATGGATAAAATCGCTTTGATCCGTCGAAATAGACCGAGCGAAAAGATCGACATCCGATTGCTCAGATTTTTATGCCGAACGGTCCAGATGTGTACTCCCCTCAATCCGGATGTAATAAACGAACGGTTCAGATCGATCCGACACGTCCGATGTCGATGCCGAACGCCCCTATTGCCTTATATCAGTTGAGTGATAACCAAATTTGTAGCAAATCTCGATCGAAAGTAATGGTAATAAATAAACTGAAATAGTTTGGTTATTCGCTTTGAATTGGTTTTCATCTATATTGTAATAAACACTTATTTTCAGCACAAATACAAAATGACCTTTAATTATTAACTTACATACTTACAATAATTCAACTGATCGACATATTTTTGTAGAATAAAGTAGATAAATGTCTATATTTATTGTTGATATATTGATATATTATGTTTTTCAACAAGCATCAAAATATTCCATATAACGAAACAATCAGGAAATATTATATAATACGATTTATTCTCAGCAATCTGTTTCCACCCACTCTTTTTCATCAGACGTACTACAATCGGACTCGTTACTCGAATCATATAGCATAATTTGATAATTCTCCACATTCACCTTCTTCAACTGTTTATCTAGTAAACCACACAAATACCACTGGAGTGGGTTTCCACCGTTTTCAAATTTTATCTTAACCATGACGTTTTCTGATTTTGTAATCATCTCAGAATTTTTAAAACGTAGCACGGGCAATTTGACCATAAAGGCATAAAACTTCTTAACATCGTTGGAAAACAGAACACAAAATTGAATCATCACACTATTCTCATCATCATCAACTCTCATTCTGGACGATTTCTTCAGCACATTTTTTGCGCAAAGATTGAAAGTTATTTTACTGTGACTTCTTGATAATGTGCATATATAATCAGGGAAGGCGTAGTCTATTCCTTCTTTGAGAAATGGTCCTCCATAAAAATATGGTCCTCCATAATGATAACCATTTGTTACAGGGAGTTTTTGCGGTTTTACCATTTTTCGTTTTATTCTATTTTAAACAATTGATGTTGATATGAACTCTTAATCATTCGGGCGCTGAATAATTCCATATGTCTATTTATGTCAACAAATGATAAACTGTTTTCATTTGTTGGTTGTTTTTGTGAACACAGAATGATTTATTCAATGCTCTTCTTCTAGTTCCTGTGGATGTATCAGTTCTGTTTGAAATGTTTTAACTATTATCTTGTAGCGTTTTCTGTTAGGTCTACTAGTTTCACACTAGTGTCGCACTGATACTACCCTGCTTTTTATCAACAGCTGAGTCCCAAAAATATTTGTTGTAAATATTTTGTCAGCCGAAATTTCAGCCATTGTAATAACTGCCGACTTCACAGAACAGGGGCAAAAATAATTGCATTCACAGCTATTTTAGATGCACCATATTCCAAATGATACATAGAAATCTACACTAATGCTACCAATAGAAAACAAAATATTATGCACTCATTGTGCAACAGTTTTTCCACCACTATTTTCAATTTCGATTAGCATTTTTGGTTATATGATATCATAGCGATTTTCTTTTTCTCGATATGCATGCAGAAGCTTTTTGACATGTGTAATATTATTTGAAATTGGCGTTTTCCAGTATGTTGGGATTCTTTATGTTTCAACATTAAAAGTGGTATTAAATATATACCTATCCAATTATGCACCTTTCAAAAGTGATTAATTTGCAAAAGTATTGAGAATGCGATTTCTGTACGCGCAGGTTCAAACGTCGCGCCATGATGACGTACGAGCAAACATGGTGGTGATAACGATTCACTGCAGAGTGGACAGTTGGCATCGTTGAAACTGAGACTCAACATTCAGCCAATGAAACGCATTCTAAAGCCGGTCCCAGACAATGCGTGCATTCGACGAATATTCGGCATTGGCGGTGCTTCGCGTAGTGTGTGGGAGCTCAACTTCGTGTATCATTCGGCATTGGCCTTCTATCCGAAGCCTTGTCGGTACGGGCTGCACGAACCAAAGGAAGACGAGGTACATTCGCGCACATTCGTGTTAGCTCCCAGACAATGTGTTTATCTACGCGTACTATACGGCCTATTCTGTCTTCAGTCAGAGTCGTGCGACGTGATTACACGGTGTTTTTAGGTATTATTCGTTTAGCCTCTCCACTCTCCGCTACTGTTCTATACTGAGGCCGTTTGGCGAACGTTTGTCAACAGAATGTCGAATGTCGAACATTTCGCGATTGGCGCAGTGTCTGGGAGGGTACCCGAAGGCGAACTACGAAGGCACATTGGCCGAATGCACGCATTGTCTGGGACCGGCTTAACGCGAACATCACACTCAATCTATAATTCTGATCGTTCAAATTCTCTAGCTTATATCAGACTCTAATGTCAATGATTTTTTTCTCGAATACCTGACTACGAAATAAAAACGGATAATCACTATGATTTTCTGAGGAGCCATTTTTTCAAAAATTATTTTTTTTGGAAATGTCCATTTTGGTTTCGTGCGCGCTTATACCTAAGAAGTGTGTCAAGATGTTCCATGCAGCTAAAATCTCGGCTCATAGACAAGGTAAAAAGTTCAAACAAAAGTATTTTGAATGGCAATAAGAAATCTACCAGAAAATATCATTAAATTTTTTTTTGACCCCCAACAATTTTTTCGAATTGTACCCTCAGATTTTATTCACTCTAATCGATTCCCCCAGTAAGCGAAAAAATATGTATTTTTCATCTTACGTGAATTCAACCCTTCAAAATAATAATTATAAATTTTAACACATTCTATGCGGAAGTTGTGTTGAAGCTGGTGAGGAAAATTACGGATATGTGATTGATACGTTTATTTCAATTTGGAATGTTCTAAGGTTTTCTTGTGTTTATGTTTTGTTTGACACCAAAAATATTTCACATAAACCCCACGTGCTGTGAACAAGCTTCGGTAGAGTATTTTTATTTTAATTCGATGTTTTCATGGCACAAATTAACTAAACTCTAGGCCAGTGATACTCAAAGTGTGTTCCGCGATACCCCTGTAGGGGTTCCGCAAGAATTTAGAAGAAAAAATCAAAACACCTTTCTCTGGTCGAACGTTTTGACTCCGCGCAGCGCGTATACTTGTGAGCGCTTTTTTTATCGAGTATTTTTGAGGATGTTCGAGATCGAGTCTAGGATTAAGTATGAAGGTGCTATTCCATTGCGAGAAACTTTAAGGTTGACAAGGCTATTTGAACATAGAGCCGAGTTACAAATGTTTCTTTCAGCAGGTACAGTTTCTTTTAATTTGAAAGACCGTTTGTATGATAAAACTTGGTTGTTCCGATTGTCTTTCATAGCGAATATCTTTCAAAAAATTAATGAATTGAATTTACCATTGCAAGGTAAACAGACAACAGTGTTCCAGGCCTATAACAAAATAACTGCCTTCAAAAGAGAATTAGATTTTTGGATTATTTGCGTTGGTAAGAGAGAAATTGAAAGCTTTACGTCACTCAGTGAGTTTGTTAGCGATAACGACTCAAAAATGTTTCAAGATGATGTGTTTGAAGAATTGGTCCAATATCTCACTTCGATGCGTGTATCTTTTGAAAAGTATTTTTCCGAAGAACATAATGCAAATATGGAGCTGAATTCATGGATTCAAAATCTTTTTTTACCCAACTTGCAGAAGCCCGAAAGTATGTCACACGAGATATATGAATCTCTTTTAGAAATGTCAACAGACACAAGTATGGAGTTACTGTTCAAAACGACGCACCTCAACGATTTTTGGTGCAGAATCCGTAATGAATATCCAATGCTTGGCGAAATGGCTCTGAATATTCTTCTCCCGTTCCCAACAACATATTTGTGCGAAACAGGATTCTCAACCTATGCAGCCACGAAAACAAAATATCGAAATAAAGTGGACGCCGAACCTAATATGAGACTTCAACTGTCATCTATCAAACCTGATGTACCCCAATTGATGAAAAATAAAAAACAGTTTCGTACCTCCCATTTTAGTTAATTTTTTTTAAATATTTCGATTATTGTACTTGCCATGTGGTAAAGTAAGTAATAATTAGTGACTGTTACGTTGTACTTACTTTTATTATGCTTATTAATAAAGAATACACTTTTGAAAGCTATTGTTTTATTGTAGGGTTCCGTCGAGTATTTTGCTTGTCAAAAGGGTTCCGTCACCAAAAAAGTTTGAGAACCACTGCTCTAGGCAAACGCAAGCCAATATATGTAGGTATTTTTTGACATATTAATTTCATGCATCCTTCTCATACCTTTTTTTGTTTGTTATTTTTGAGTACAAAGTATGACTGAAAGTACAGTGATCATCATCTTCTGAAGGTACAGTGGCCACTACTTTTTAAATCTCAAAAGGTATGGCCACTGTTTCTTTATAATTATTATGCTGAAACATTCCTTCTTTTCAATTTCAGAAATTCTACAATATACCTCATCGCAAAGAAAAACAGATAAAACTATAGATCCAAATCACTATCTACTTGTGATATGAGTTAAGTTGTAATTCGATGCGAAATTCGGCATACAACTTGAGGGCATTATCTGAAAAGCATCAAAAATAGACGGGTTAATTGATATTGCTTGGAATTCATCATTCGTAAGAAGAGCACTTAAATTTGTTAACTACAGTAAATCAAATTTTTTACGAGAGAAGAAGTCTCAAGACTAATTTTTACTTTTTTCCTGTAGATATATCTTCGTGTTGAACGTATTTTGTCCACCGTGTTTCAACGTGACAACGCTGCTCATCCCCCCTATCGGTTATCCCAACTACCTGGGATATTTTAGGGTTTATATACCCCCGAATTTTAAGTTGTAAGTCAATAATAGTATTCAGTCTCGAACCAGACAAACTAATAAAATAGATGAGCCACTCCTTAGACTAAGGAAGCAATATTGAATATATTACTGATTTATGTTTTTGAATGCATTCTGATTTCTGAGAGTGAACTGTAGCACCATTGTTTTTTGTCCTGTAATAAATAATTCTGAAGATATAAATTCTGTATGAAAATTTTTTTCTTAATAATCTGCTTTATTTTGTTAGTTATGAGTGCAATTTATAACCATTAAGCATATTATTTCTGTCTTGAGGGTCCTTGCAACATTCTCTTAAACAAAACTACAAGTGTTTAAATTTTTTCATATTTTCATTGTGCTTTATGTATCAAACCTAACATTCAAAACTTAAACACTGCTTTTTTCCTTTTGTTCTCTGATCTTGAATTGGTACTGCAGAGTATTTAAATTGATATGATTTTTCATAAGAATAATTCAAAATTAGAATACCGATTTATGATTGTGAATCATGTGTATACATTCTGTTCAATTCGATCTGAGATAACGGTTCAGATATTACTGATTTAGCTTTTTGAAAGCTTTCTGAGAGTGAACTGTATCACCATTGCTTTTTGTTCTGTAATAAATAATTCTGAAGATATAATTTCTGTATGAAAAATGTTTTTTTTTATAATCTGTTCTATTTTGTTAAATATATTATGTTATGTTGAATAAATCTTCAAGAGTTTGAGTGCAATGTATAACCATTAAAAAGCTTTCATTCCCTGAGCATCTTCTCGTTCAAAGGTGGAGCAATGAGGCTATTACCTCAAAATTTTGTATAGGACTTATGATAGATACAATTGAAAAAGTTTAATTCTATGGTTCTGATGATTCGATCTTCTTGAAATTTTGCAACATTCAGCATATCAATATTCATAAAAAAAATGATTTTCACACCGCTAACTTGTAATGAAAATATAGAGATTCTTTTTTTCGATATTCCAATAGAATATTTTATAGTTCGGATGATCCGATCTTCTTGAAATTTTGCATGAATATTCAGTGTATTAATCTTCATTCACAACATAAATTTCACCCGAATCGGATATCTTGTAATGGAAATATGAAATTCCTTCTTTTCAATATTCCAATTGAATTTTCTATGGTTCTGTTTACAATTTTGGCTAAGATATCAAGGAACAAAAATTTTGAATGGCCATATTTTATAGAACATCCTGTACGTTTTGGCTGGTTAACGTACTTATCCGAAGCATTTGGGTACAGAACTCTCTAGGATAGTTCATTTGCAAGTTATCGTGCAACTGTAATTGAATTTGACCACGAATTCTTCATCGGGTAGTCGAACCCTATCGTTTGAAACCGTTTTCGGCTCAAAGTTCGAAAATTACAGACATTTGGGCAAAACGATATAGCACTCGTAGAACAAGCGCTCAAAAACATACTGCTCTGTTGGTATACGGATCTATACCATATTACAAAGGAAATGTATTATGGTTTTTTTTATACCATTGTGAATGTATGTAAGAAGTTATTTATGTAGAAATTGGTTTTCTACATTTATCAGAATATTAAATATTCAAATTACAACAATAAGCCTGTAGCGAGGACTGTAGAACAAAGTACCATACTAATAATAATATAAAATGAACATCTCTTTGCTATAAATTCTTCATATTGAATCATATTGGTAACAAAATAGTACGAAATTAATGAACTTAATTACTTGATATTCACATTAACCACAAACAGTTTCCTAATCAAATATGCAAAAATACGATTAATACTGATGCAAAGTTTTAATTGTCTAAATATTGATAAAATTATAATTTTATAGAAAAAATTTTGAAATGAAAAAATACTCAAGAGCATTTTTTATTCTAACGATTCCTTATTTGATTTAATTAATCCAAGAGGAAAGCTTATATCAGTATAAAATATTAATTTCAAATCTATCGACAACAATAACTCCACGCCACTGGAAGTTGTTCGATTTACGCGTTCGAAGTCTTTGCATTGTTGCCGCGTTCGTGACGGAACAAGTACAGCTATATCAAGCTGTCCTTGTTCTACTCATGGGAAATAGTTTTAGATGTTGGCTTCAAACTATTCCAGAATTTATGAATGACATGCCGCGTCTCCTCTTCCTTAGTCTAAGAGCCACTCGTATATTCCGCGACATCTGTCGGAGGAGGAGACTAATACACGAAAAAATTATTTTCAATTTGATAGTTAGATGTCGTTGCATTCATGGAAATCCTATCGAGAAAATAGTAAGTATGTAAAATCATTATTATCAAAAAACCTTTGAATTGTCAACTGACACAAGGAGTGGTTTGACACGTTCTTTTTGAAATATAATAAATTTCGATATGCCTGCAAGAGTGAAGACGTGCTGTGTTATTGGATGTGAAAATCGAGATGCAAGAAGGTAATTATAAAATTTACATGTATATTCTGTTAACTATAAAAATTAAGATACTCGTAGTTTTCTAAAAAGTTTTTCATGTATTGAATAAGTTTAGTCGGTAAATGCTCATATTTTGTATTATTGAATTCATTAGTTTTAGTTTTTGAGAATGTTTTCAATGCAATTATTAGTTTATTGATTAGATATTTATGAAATAAATCTGTATTTTCAATTGGTGATACCTTTTTCAGTTAATAAATTTTTATTCTATCCAGAATTTGATAATTGATCCTCATTTCTCGATTCCAAAGGAAAATCAGATGAAAGTTCGATGCAGGTATTATTTTCATGAAAATAAATTTCCTCACTCATCGATAACTTGCACGAATCCATTTCTGATTTCCTTTTGGAAATTGAATTTCAAAAAACTTTTTGCCTCTTGTATATGGGTGTACCTACCTATTCAAAAGGTGCACTACAGAATTCTTTTTGAGGCAGCTTTACGATACAGATTCCTTTTTCAATTGAGCTTTTTTCACGAATTAGTAATGTTGTACAAAAAAAGATGGCGTTGAAGCTTGTTCTACTAGTGTCTCATCTATTCTCCATTTAGTTAGTCTATGGTCTCGAACCTCGTAATAATAGTATCAGTAACTCTCGCACCGTAACCTGTAAGTATTATTATTCACTCTCGTACTCGTATCACTCGATCTCGAACAACGTAAGTAACCAGCTTACGTGCACGAAGAAATACACCAGCTGTAAATATTTTACCCTGTGTCTTATTTCAATCATCACGAACACGATTAGGCTTTTTGTTCCTGAAGTAATTTTACCGACGGAAAACCCTAAACACTTCGTATAATATAAACTAAACCTAATATTCTATATTTTTTAAGAAACAACATATTCCGTCTTTCGTTTAACTCATTTGAGATGTGGCTAATGTTCCATACTAACAAGATCACTGTACCATCAATGATGGTACACCACCTTGCTATAGTCTTGAAAAACTAACTATTCATCAGAAAATTTGTTGTTTCAAGGTTCATTTTTGAGTTTTGTAATACGCTTACATCTTTAAAGAACAGGTATAGAGCAAAACTTCTTTCAAGGAGTCAATATTTCGAATGGTGTATAAGTTGAAACAAAAAATTGGTCACTGTTACAGACTCCCCATTTTCTTTCTCAGTCTCCCGTTTTCTAGCAACCTCCTTGTTCAGAACAATTCAAACGGCTTCTTGTTGTTATCGTTTGAATTGAAAAAATTTTATGGAGGGGCATTTATAATGTCGTTCTGCTTCACTTTGTACTTCTCTACTCGCTTCTGTTTTCCAAATAGCCTGGAGCCATTGGAGATCCTCGAGTTCAAGCGCAACATATTCGTTATCAGGAGTTATCCAGTACATGAGGCCTTGGAGGGTAAAACTTGTTGTCTCGTAAATCTGAGAAACGAAAAGAAAACGACTCGAGCTCTTTTCTTAATTGTCACTTTCCGAAGGCACTTTTTGGATGGTCTTGTTTCAAGAGATTACATGCATTTTCAAGTGCTAACTCTTGAGCCAAAGTTCATTAATTATCATTACAGATGAAGTAAGCATCAGACACAGACGGTATGTCAACGGTGTAGTTTTGAATTTGACCCTATATTGCAAAACAACTTATTATTATTATTATTAATTTGAATTAGAATAGGATAATCAAAAAGAATATAAATGAGAAAATAAATAAAATTTATTATTTCAGTAAAAAAACAGCAGCCAAATTTGGCCCATGCATTAACGTCCATTTAGAAACTGCCATGTTTGGCTTTCTATGCACAAGAAGGATACTAATACAATAGGGGCGTTCGGCATTGACCTCCGCGAGCGGACGGATTTTTTTGTCACGTGACCACAGATCGTACAGATAAATATGAAATATCTGGGAATAAACGAACGGTACAGAGCATCTGCCACAGAACATACTGCTCTGTTCTACTTTTATAGATTATGAGATTTCAAAGATCACTATTTTGGGAAATATGCTCATCTTTTAACGATACTTTCACCCTTTTAGTAGCTCTTCCATAAAATCTCAATTAAATAATTAAGTACAAAGGCACTGAATGCAAAAGAAACGAGTAATGCAATATCCCCTTCTGGTCGTTCAATACGGCGATAGTTGTACCGAAAGATCCTGATCAATTAATTGATTAATTACACGAAAAAGAAACGGGAAAGCAATATCTCCTCCTGCCCATTTATAACTACGATAGCTATATTGAAAAATTTTAATGAATTAATTGAGTTTTAATGATTAAATGAAAACAGAAGAATAAAACTGTTAGAATTTTTCAATATATCGGTTGTCGGATCAGGAAACTCAACACAAAACAAAAAAAAATATAAAAAACATAAAACTCTATGGATAAAATCGCTTTGCTCCGTCGAAATAGACCGAGCGAAAAGATCGACGTCCGATTGCTCAGATTTTTATGACGAACGGTACAGATGTGTATTCCCCTCAATCCGGATGTAATAAACGAACGGTTTAGATCGATCCGACACGTCCGATGTCGATGCCGAACGCCCCTAGTATATTTGTGCTTAAAAGAATCCCTAGCGGGAAAGTTTTGGGGTAGTTTTGATATCTTCCATTTTTCATCTTTTTTGGTGTGCTAAATCCGAATCTGAGGTTTGCTAACAAAATTTCGTGACGGAACATACAAATAAATACAAAGAAAGATGAAAAATCTCATTCTTGGTCAGTTTTTTGCTCATTTCTCGGAAACTATCAACTTTTCGTGATAAACCTTTCCATACAAAACGAAAGTACATAAAATTTCCTACAAATTGTACTACCACAGCTTGTTCTGTGACAATCTGTTCTGGCTCAAATTATAGTTGAAAATGAGATATTTTCTATGACTCAATAAATGAAAAAAAAATTCTATGGTTCCGCTGATGCGATCCTCTTGAAATTTCGCATGAACATTCAGTATGATCAGTCTCGATTCATAAAAGTTTCACTCGAATCGGATATCTTGTTATGGAAATATAAAGATTCTTCTTTCAATATTCCAATTGAATTTTCTATGGTTCTGTTCACACTTTGGTCACACAATTTTGCATGAAGCTTATTATGACCAACTTGCATATGGCTGCAACATTTCATTTCAATGGGTTTCATTTTGTCTGAGATATTGAGGAACAAATATTTTGAATGACCATATTTTGTTTCATAAAACATGGCCATTCTAAATTCTTGTTCCTCAATATCTCAGACAAAACAAAACCAATCGAAATGAAATGTTGCGGCCAAATGCAAGATGCTCATAATAAGCCTTATGCAAAATTGTGTGACCATAGTGTGAACAGAACCATAGAAAATTCAATTGGAAAAATGAAAAGAAGAATCTTTATAGATATTTCCATAACAAGATATCTGATTTGAGTGAAATTTATTTTGTGAATCGAGACTGATATACTGAAAGTTCATGCAAAATTTCAAGAGGATCGCATCATCGGAATCATAGAATTTATTTTTTTTTTCAATTTATGAGTCATAGAAAATACCTCATTTTCAACTATAATTTGAGCCAGAGCGGGTTGTCGCAGAACAAGCTGTGGCAGTACAATTTGTAGGAAATTTAATGTACTTTCATTTTGTATGGAAAGCTTTTTCACGAAAAGTTGATAGTTTCCCAGTAATAAGCAAAAAACTGACCAAGAATAAGATTTTTATTCTTTTTTTGTATTTTTTCTATGTTCCGTTACGAAATTTTGTTAGCAAACCTCAAATTCGGATTCAGCACCCCAAAAAACATAAAAAATGAAAGAAATCAAAACTACCCCAGAACTTTCCTGCTAAAAGCACAATTCGACTGGATTATACTCTCTGAAACAAATTCTTTTCTCATTCAGGTAAAGAAAAACGTCTGATTTTTCACAATTGTATGAGAACGCAAAGAACCATTGTTTTGGCGTAATTGATGATTCATTTGGTGAATTGCTAAATGGTCAATATCGTCCAAACGTACAGAATCTAGAAGCAGGTCTTGCACCTTTGCTTTGGTTTTCCGCTCCCTTTCTGGAGGTACGGGAGATTCGTCTCTATTGGTAGAAAAAGCTGTTAAACTATCGAAAGAATATACAGGGTGTTTCATCATAAACTGGACAAACATATATTTTCGTGTAGAGGACATCGGGAGAATCATTTTTGCCTTATACAATATATCCCGTTTTCGAAGCATAAGCGAGATACAGGGTGTCAAACGTCATTTTTGAGCAAGATTCCTATGAGTGTGGTCAGTTATGTATAACACTTGGTGTAACGGCTTTTGGTCAAATCTCAGTATTTTTGGGTCCTCTATCCAGAAAAGTTGACGAACTCCGAAAAAAAATTTACAAAATGGCGGAAAACCTACAATGTTCCAAATTTTTTTTTTGCGGTTGTCAAATTGACTTTTGTTTTCTGAATGAACACAATTTTCTAAGACTTTCTGTGAAAACATTTTTTCAAAAATCGAACACAAATTTTTTTTTACATGTCTACAGCGATAAAAAAAATTTCACTCGAAAAGGATGAAATTTTGTACAATTGTACTTCTTGAATTATCAATCACGAATATGAAAACAGATTCGTGAAATATCGAACGGTTTCGTTACTACAGTCATTCAAATGTTTCGTTCGGACTCTGAAATATTGAAAATGAAATTGTTTTGGGTTCTAGAATCAAAATGATTAAATTATTGGCATGTCTAAACATTTTAGATGAATTTAAACGAAAAAAATCAGTGAAACTTAGTTGGGACTCGAAACGACTTAGGTATTAAATAGGGAAATGGCACTGTTCTAAGGATATTAATATTCGTTGCCAGGCAACAGTAGTTCGTAGTTCATAGAGTTGGACTGGTATTTTAATTTCAGTGAATATAATTTAGCCAGTAGTCAAACTCTATGAACTACAACCTATACCGTTGCCTGGCAACGAATATTAATATCCTTAGAACAGTGCCATTTCCCTATTTAATACCTACGTCGTTTCGATTCCCAACTAAGTTTCACTGATTTTTTTCGTTTAAATTCATCTAAAATGTTTAGACATGCCAATAATTTAATCATTTTGATTCTAGAACCCAAAACAATTTTATTTTGAATATTTCAGAGGTCCGAATAATAAAGATGCCTAAAGAAAATACAGTGAAGACCACTAATTGCTGTGTTTATAGAGGCAGCTTGAAAAAGTTCTTTCACAAGACATCATTTTATAGGATAGTGGCATTGTTTAAGGAGAATAATAATAATAATTAAACAATGATAGTGGTTATGAAAAATAATATTTTATCAGTTGATCATCAGTTTGCACTAGAGGAAGCATTTCAGACGTTAAGTGGAGTCAAAATCAAGAAAACAAAGATATTAGCCAGTTTCAGGATTCATATTTGGACTTAAGGGAGGAAGATTATTGGATATATTTCCAATTCACTCGTTAAAGAAAACAGATGAAGATTAGGTACTAGTCAATTGACAAAATTGTTGTGATAACGTAAGTTTTTATGAATATATGCCCTGAAATCATATCACTTGGCTAAAACTTATCTGGATGTTCTTTCAATTTGCAGTATATCCTTTGTTTTTTATATGAGACAAGTAGAAGGTAACTGCTATCTGCACTTTTCACTATATTTTAGAAAATAGAATACACATACTTACTGCAATTCTGTATTGTAAAATTAATTATCATTTCTTATTAGATAATTAAGTTTTCGTTTATACCAGGATGTTGAATTGTATTGAATGATGAATGCTTTACTTACGACAAAATATTAATTGATATTTCTAATTTGTATTCAATAAAAATAGTTTTTTACGTTGGGAATAATTGAAATTTAGTTGTTAATTTTCATAAAGTCTTTCATTTCTGTAATAAAATCATCATGATCATGGAATTCAACGGCTTTCATTTCAATAACAAATAGTGTCATTCTTTTTCTTTTTATATATTTAAGAATAAATATTATAAATATAATTTGATTCACTGAAGCAGGACACTTTGTTTCTACTAAGTAACTGATCATATCAGGATACATTTTATCTTTGAAATGAGCCAAGTTATATGGTTAAAAATCTTCCTTCTGCAGTTGACAAGGGTGAATGCCCGAAACTGATATTTTTCTACATATTGTCCTCGATGAATATGATCTGTACTTAATAAATGATTTCATAGGTCCATTTTCACGGTTGTTCAGTTCAACGAAGGCAATGAATATTATTATCCTTAGAATAGTGCCATTTCCCTTTTAATACCTACGTCGGTTCGAGTCCCAACTAAGTTTCACTGAATTTTTTTTATAAATTCATCTAGAATTATTGGACATGTCAATAATTTGATTATTTTAACTCTAGAACTCAAAACAAATTTTCTTTCATTATTTCAGAAGTCTGAACGAATACCTGTAGTAACGAAACCGTTCGATATTTTACAATTCTGTTTTCATATTCGTGATTGATAATTCAAGAAGTACAATTATACAAAATTTCATAGATTTCGAGTGAAATTTTTTTTAGAGGTTTAAGTGTGAGTCACTATACTTGATAAAGGCTGTGAAACGTGTGAATTTACATATTCTTTTTGAGACTTATTTGAGATTGACTTTCTATAAGGTTGTTATGTTATAGTAGGTATCAAAATCTTATCCAACCACATGAACGAAAACATATAAAATATTAGGATTATTAATCACATCACAGGGTTAAAGAATCTTGAGTTACGAAATGACTTTCTGGGGAAAAATAGTGAAATTCAGTTCATATTAGTCACTGAAAAAAGAATAAAGAGGCCCATTTGCGAATAAAAGATGATCTTTCAGGAAAATTAAGAAGTAGGAATGTGTTTTTTGACTGTTTATGATTTATTAACGATTGAAATTCGTTATCGATTTTTATAAATAGAAATTTTTCAATTGTGGGTACGAGTATTAATATTAAATAAGTGGCCAAATTATGTTAAATAGTGATATTACTCAGGTGAATTTAAGAAAGTTCTTATTAATTCAGGGCCATACAACATGTATGATTATTCGGGTGACTGTTTGACGTCATTTCACTCTTCACGTGAAAATTTATGTGAACCTTGAAAAAATCGAGATTTTCTTATTATTTTTATTTATATAAAATAATACTAATAAATTTAGATATTGCCCAACAAATTATGATCAAATACAACACAGACGAAAATATTATAAACTCGAATTGTTCTCTAGCACTCTGTGATCTCCCATTCTGATTCAGAATCAGAATGAAATTCCAAATAATCTGTATGAGACTCCAAACTCGAATCATACTCTTTGATTTGAAAATCTTCCACATCCACCTTATTCAACTTGGAATCTGGCAAACCACACAAGTACCACTGGAGAGGATTCCCATCGTTTTCGAAATATATTTTCACACGTACGTTGTAATTTCCTGTATCCATCTCAACATGTTGAATCGATGATACTGGTAAACTGGCCATGAAAGCGTAACTCTCAATTTCACTTTCCGCATCAAACGCTGCGTATGCAAGTTTTAGTGTTTTTTCTACAGCATCAACTAACATCCTGGGCGTCGACGCCAGATGAGATTCTGCTCGAAGATTGAAGGTAACCTTGTTGTTTTTTTCTGATACAGTGCAGATATAAAGAGGAAAGACATAATTTATGTTGTCTTTTAGAAATTTCCTTGCACGATGATCACCAGCCCCTGGATTAAACATTTTTTTAATTCTATTCAACAGGAGGAATCGTTGCTGATCAGACTGAAAATTATTATTGTAGTACTAATTATTTTGACACATGAAAGATTTTTCACATATGTAGATATATCTTATCATAATATAAATGAAATGTTGCCATATTTCATCCTTCATTTAAAATCTGGGTGCTCGAAAGAATTGAATTCATTTTAAATAATTTATTACCTATAAACATTGATCATTTTCAGTTTCCGTAATAGTCTCCAGTACAACGACTTAATATTTTTTGGACGCACTCAAATGTAAAAATTTGTGAGTCCCACAAACTTTCTTTCTAGAGATTTCAGAAATTGCCAATATAACGCCACTATGACTCTCCGTATGTATAAATTTGATATTTTGAACATTTTTTTCTGAAAGAAATTAGATTCACAAATAGGAGTCAACTTGTCCGACAAAAATCATGATTCGCATAGGGAAAATGCGCAGGCCCCCCGCTACCATGTGTGCAATGCACACGGGCGCCATCCTTTTAGGGGCGCCAAAATCCTGGGTCAAAAATCGCAAAAATATTTGCAAAAAAATGAACAAAAATTAATGCTAAAATAAAAATGCTTGTATTTGATGCGTTCTTCAACGCACAGGTACGGTAATCTTTCCTCGGACTGGACGTCGAACGCCGCATCCACCGTTACCAACGGTCAGGGGGAAATTTCAACCAATACTGTTTGACTATGAACACCGAGATGGGACCCCTCATGATCCAAAAACCGCTTTTAAAATAAGTTTTTTCTTAACAATTGTAGATCAAACTTTAAGCTCTCTTAAAAATCGATTTGACTTATTAAATATGAGTATGATGATACTTTCGGATTTTTAAGCGACATATTCAAATTAAGTGACAGCGATCTTTCGAAACACTGTTCTGTTTTTGAAGAACGACTGATAGATCAGGATAATAGGGATATATAGTCCGTTCACGAAAGGTTGAGCCGTCGGTTGGCCATGATAATTTGACATATTCCACTGTGTATATTAGAATTTTAAGTTATGATGTTTATTTTCTTGTCAGATTGATACGCAATGTTGTCAATATTGCATAGAGTTGTCTGATAACTCCCAAGCTCGTCGGACGAGGCCGGGTACATTCGGCAACATTTAATTTATTTTACGTTATGGCAGCAACTACTGCCAACTTCAGATAAATAAAGAAACGCCTACTATGTGCTCAACCTTTCGTGAACGGAGTATAGACTCCAATGATTTGTTCAATGAAATTAGCGCTTCAAAGTTGTTCTCATTACCTGATGATACTGACCCATTTAGTATTTTACAATAGGTATTTGAAAATAATCTAATCTCGATCCTTCCAAACCATACCACTAAGAATTCTTCTGACATTGCCTGTAGGCTGTAGCTTCTGGCGAGCGATCTTTCTCAAAGTTAAAAATCATTATAAAAATTATTTAAGATCGACAATGCTTGAAGAAAGATTGTCTGGACTAGCAATATTAGCAACTGAACAAGAAATTCTTGGTGGTATCAATTTTAGCGATATAATTGATGAATTTGCAACAGCCAAGTCTAGGAAAATATCGCTTCTATAATAGCTATTTTATATTTTTTAAAATACCTAAGTATAAGTAGAAAGTGATACTTCTATATGAATGAATATACAGGGTGTCCCAAAAATACCACGCGAAAGTGACTCTGGAGATAGATTGGCATTAGGTCCATCAGATAGCATCAACATGACCTCAGTAAAAGTCCGCTGGTTTTCGAGATATCACCACTTTTGCAAACAAAAAATGAAAGAGAAAGTGAGATAAAAGAGAAAGAAGAGCAAGAATAATGGTTGTTTGAAACGGTAGCGAGGAAAGAATATCAAGCAACATGTAATTTGGCAACAGGTGATACTTGTGCATTTTTCCTGATTTTTAATTATTTTGTCTTAAACACATCTCTCGCGACAAAATTATAGTTTCTAAGGTTTTGACTTAAAAAAATTGGTAGTGTTGTATCATTTTGAAAAGTGCAGGAAATGGACCAGTTTTCACGATTATTAAATAATCGTGAAAACAATTGACATTGACAAATTTTGTCAATTCAGTCTGATATAATTTTTTTTCACATCAGTCACTCAAACTTAAGTTAACGTTTTAACGTCGTCATAAAATACAACAAGTTAGACATTTTTTGGAGGATTTTGTTCTAGTTCTCGGTGAAGTTATTACTTCATTGTTTAAAGCAACTATTCAGGATAGCCTAGGTAAAAAAACATGAGTTTGAAGACCGAAAATTGGAGATTTTTAAACAATACACAAAAGTGGTGATATCTCGAAAACCAGCGGACTTTTACTGAGGTCATAATGCCAATCTATCTCCAGTGTCACTTTCGCGTGGTATTTTTGGGACACCCTGTATATGTATTGTATACATTAGCCAATTTTTTGTTCCTAAAAAAATGTGATTTTTAGTTTTGGGTTATTTTATAGTATTTATCAACAGAGTGTCTGTACCCTACTAGTCAAGGAAATACTTCAAAGTGGTTGTGAACAAGAATTTATTTTGAGTTATTTATTTCGTTATGATTTTATTCTGTTTGTTTGTTCTGTTGTGTTTTGTTTGTTTTATATTTTAGTCTACAAAGAAATATCTAGTTTTTGACTTCTAAAGTTCAGTTTTTCGATTTATTTCAAGCACCTAGCTACCTACCCACCTAATAAATAAAAAAATCCAAAATGCCTTAAGGGGCGCCAAAATTCTTTTTTGCACACAGGCGCCAGTAGCCCTTACGGGGGCCCTGAAAATGCGTATGGAATGTCTTGTACCCAAAAATGTTGTTATGTGTACCTACAAGTCGGAAAAAAATGATAATGATAGGTAATGATATTTTAAATACAAGTAGGTATCAACTTGTCTGACCAATAAATTGAGTTAAATAGTCAGTCCGACGAAATAATAAAATAGAGATCATAACTGATTTTTCATGTGATAAATAATGTTAGGTATGTACCTTGAAATAAATACTCCGAAAAAATTTGAAAGTTGAATCTTTTTAGGTGTACAGGGTGAGTCATCGAATTGTACATTCCTGGGGTCAGAAGAAACACTCATTTCCTTTGCCAATTCTTCCGAATCGGCTCCGTTGAAAAAATACAAGCTGTTGAAAATCTGTAAACAATCTCGTAAACGATCCCATGAATCGATTTTCCAGATATAGTTAGTCATTGATGAGGAGAACATTATTCCAATAAAAAAATCCCATCCTCCAGTTTTTCGATAATGAAATTCAAAGAACCATATTCTTAAAAGTAATTTGGATATTATCTTGTGAATATTTGACCATTTTGAAAAATAAAAGAATTCCTTATGTATTTTACATACGATGTGTCGTTTTCGACTCATTGTATTTGTTCCACGTTATTTTATTTTTAATGTATACAGGGTGTCCCATTACTCGACGTCAACCCGGAACCGGGTGAAAAGGCAAGTAATGCAGGTTGTCAGAAAAATATAAAAAAAATCTAACTTGCATGATTAATGCGCATTTAAAAAAACACGCAAAATTCCACACCCTGTGACAGTCTTTTCGCTCCTCCTAGCTACCACAAATATCAACTTTTTCCAACTGTTTTCTTTGCTGTGTAACCTTGAATAATGCTTGTCTAAACTGTAATCAAAATTTTGATACCAGCTGCTCTAGGTTTCTTGAAAATAGGGCTTACTTCTCGGAAAAAAAATTCAAAATAAACAATTGCCTAGTTTCAACTGACTGTATTGAAAAAAATGTACTACCTAGGTTTGGCATGTTTTTTCAAAAGTTGGCGCATTTAGTGAGGATTCCAAAATGGTATAATACTTGTTTAATTGCAGCTGCCGTAGTTCAAATTTATTTTAGATTGCCTTTGAATACACTTTTTCGTTAACTGCTTCCCAGTAATAGAGTCCAATGGGTTCAAGTCCGGTGAACGGGCCGGCCACGAGATTGGACCAGAACGTCCGATCCATCTTCCGGGAAAAAATGTTATCAGAAAAAAAAATTTCCAGAGAAAATAATTTTTCCGGAAAAAATTTTTCCTGAGAAATTTCTCTGAAAATTTTTTTCTGGTAATATTTTTTCCCGGAAAAAAATTTCCAGAGAAAATAATTTTTCCGGAAAAAATTTTTCCTGAGAAATTTCTCTGAAAATTTTTTTTTCTGGTAACATTTTTTCCCGGAAGATGGATCGGACGTTCTGGTCCAATCTCGTGGCCGGCCCGTTCACCGGACTTGAACCCATTGGACTCTATTACTGGGAAGCAGTTAACGAAAAAGTGTATTCAAAGGCAATCGAAAATAAATTTGAACTACGGCAGCTGCAATTAAATAAGTATTATACCATTTTGGAATCCTCACTAAATGCGCCAACTTTTGAAAAAACATGCCAAACCTACGTAGTACATTTTTTTTTCAATACAGTCAGTTGAAACTAGGCAATTGTTTATTTCGAATTTTTTTTCTGAGAAGTAAGCCCTATTTTTATGAAACCTAGATCAGCTGGTATCAAAATTTTGATTACAGTTTAGACAAGCATTATTCAAGGTTACACAGCAAAGAAAAAAGTTGGAAAAAGTTGATATTTGGGGCAACAGGAGCGAAAAGACTGTCACAGGGTGTGGAAATTTGCGTGTTTTTTTAAATGCCCATTATTTTAAAATCATGCAACTTAGATTTTTTTTATATTTTTCTGATAACCAGCATTACTTGCCTTTTCACCCGGTTCCGGGTTGACGTCGAGTAATGGGACACCCTGTATATGTATGTGAATTTGAAATAATCGAGAATTATTATTATTGTTTATATAAAATATTAGGTACCAATATATTCATGTTTTCCACAACAGATTATGATTAAATACAAAACGGACGGAAATGTTATAAATTTCAATAAGTCTTTAGCACTCTGTGGTTTTCCATTCTTCTTCTCCCTCTTCTTCACTTTGTTCTTCTTCTTCCTCTTCTTCACCTTGTTCTTCTTCTCCCTCTTCTTCACCTTGTTCTTCTTCTCCAGAATTAGAATGTTTTTCAGTTTCATTAGACTCTAAACTCGAATCAATAATTTGAATTTGATGAGTTTCCACATTCACCTTCTTCAAATTGGAATCCGTCAAACCACACAAAAACCACTGTAGAGGATTACCACCGTTTTCGAAATTTATTGTCACTAGTACGTTGTAATAGTCGGTTGTAATTTCAACGTCTTTAAACGATATCACTGGTAACTTTGCCATGAAAGCGTATTCCTTAAAATTCTGACTGTATGTAACATTGACAGTTTTTTCTTCAACATCAACTGACATCCTGGGTGTATCTCTTATTATATCAATATCACCCTCTGCGAGAAGATTGAAGGTTACCTTGTTATTCTTGCTTGATACGGTGCAGATGTAACGAGGGAAAATATAACGTAAGCCGTCTCGGAGAAATTTTGTTTTATCATGATCACCATTTTTTTTTTGCCAATCGCGTTCGTCTACGTCTCCTGGATTGACCATTTTTGACTTTATTCTTTTTCACAGAAGAAACAGTTGATTTGAAATTTCAGCCCAGACTGGGTATTATTATTCTAGTTTTCGTTATTGACATATGAAATAATTTTCACATCTGTAGATATATCTTATCAACCGAGGGAAATGTTGCCATGTTTCATTCTAATTTCATCACTGTACGCCAAAAAGAATCAAATTAAATTTGTTTATTATCCATGCGCATTTAAAAATTTTTAGTTTCCAACTTTAAATATGAGTTTTTCATTTGAAATAGTTATGATTGTATTAAGTGCGTAAAATGAGTGTTTTTTTCATGTCACATGAGCCAAAAATTCACTTAAATGTGCCATTAAAGTCATAAAACGCGAATTTTATACGCACGAAATACAAACAACATTTATTGTACAACTGTGAATGTGAATGCACTTTGTCTGAAATATTATTATTAAAGAAAATAATGCTTCAAATACAATATTTCTATGCATCCAGATCTAGTGGTCTTTCTGTCTCGTTACTATAGAAACTTACTTTTTTTAAAGGTGAAAAAAAGACTTTTCTTAACGGTGAAAAAAAGTAATCATTTACGCATCCATAGTGATGAAGAAAAGTCAAGTTTTTTTGACAGTTGTACAAAATAAAATTATCCACGACTAATGAATAATCCACCTATTATACGTCGGCCATAATAAATCCCATTAATCTCTAGTGAATAATGAGTTATTATCCACTGTTGTCAGATGCTTCATAGATTTATCCTCAATATTATATTCTTTAAATTGATAGATATTTCTTCAGTATTTCGAAGTACTCCAACAAACAAATATGGGAATACCTCGTCAATTGACGGCCAAATCTACTTTTATTACATCAATTGAAGTAATTTTTATTACAAAATATACCATGACATGTTCTAGGTACAAGAATTTCTCATGTGTTAACATGACTTTTTCCACACTTTTAATAGAAGGGTCTTGTTACGGTCGCCAAATGTTAAAATCTTCAATATATTCAGTTGTCGTGGATAAAGTATAGTATGCTACTCGTGTATAATGGCTGTTATTCACGGCACTCGTATACGGCTCGTAGTCTATAAACCATTGTTTCCTTAAACAATGCCTAAACTAAAGAGAAGCGCATCATTCATAAGTTCCATGTGTTATTATTCGTTTTCACTTCTAATTGTCAAACAAAAGTGGATATGATCATCCCCTTTTTCCACAAAAATTTTCGATTGGCTAGTGTGTAACCTTTTCCCTGACGATTGCGCGTAAATTGTTGACGATATTTCCAGTATTATTGATATTAACGGTTTTCATCATTATTGGCGCACTTATTTATATATGGAATTAGAAAATTGTCTACAAATTTCATTTCAGGTGTTAAATGAAGATATGAAAACTCGCTTCCTTATGACGGAATGAGATAGGACTTCGGGACTTGAAATATCCATGTATAGTCGGAATACCTCGGCTAAAGTTGTCAATGGAATAGATCAGCCTAGTGGTTTTCGAGTAATTGTAATTTGAAATTTATTTCAAGACTTTTTTAAAACTAGAAATCCGATCGTGTAATGAGTCGAAATGACTCTCGCTACATTGTAACTCAAACTTCAGCGTAGCAAAAATATAATTTTTTTACTCTTTTATTTTCGATGCTGTTTTAAAGTTATCAGGATTACGATCTGCTGTAGGCCAGGCCAATAGTTCGCAGTATATTAAAATTCGAATGATCTTCCACATATGAACAAGCGCGCAAAAGCTTCATATTTATATCAGGGCTTCTTGAATTTTTTCCTATCAAAAACATAGGCAATATTCATTATTCAATCAAAACAAAATAGTCATTTTTGTATTAAGTTTTTTTCATGGAACATGAGAGTGTCAATTGGTCCCGGCTAAGATGTTTTAGACATCTCGGCCAAAATTGACACTCCCATGTGTCATAAAAACACGACGTACAAACATTTTTGTACAACTGTGAATATGAATTTTCATCGTCTAAAATATAATTATTAAAGATAATGCTTCCAATACAATATTTCTATGCATCCAGTGATCTTTCTGTATCGTTAACATAGAAACAACTTTTTTAACCGTGAAAAAAAGTAATTTTTTTTTAACGGTGATGCACGTAAAAATAGTTATTTTTGTATTAAGTGCGTGGCACATTCAAGTGAATTTTTGCCCTCGACCTGCGGTCTCGGCCAAAAATTAACATTCTCATATGCCATGAAAACACGAATTTTATACGCACGAAATACAAACAACATTTTTGGTACAACTGTGAATGTGAATTTACATCGTCTGAAATATAAAATGATTGAGACAATGCTTCCAATGTAATATGTCTATGCATAGTCTTTCACTTCTTACTCTGAGTGTAAAACAGATATTTCTGGTTTGAGTAGGGCTCAGTCTTGAACTCGGCTTAAACTCGGACTGTACAACCGAGCCTAAAATCTTAATGAACAAATATACCTACATAATGTACAAATGTAAGGAAAAAACTTCCCTGTTCCGTTAGATTTCAAAAAGGTGAAATGCACAAAAACTTACTTCAGGGAAGCTCTAAAAATATCGAAGCAATTATTTGGATAACAGAGTTCAAGTGAATAAATCGACATATTCTGTTCAATTTTACAAATATTGCAAAACAACAGATCATTTCATTTGGTAGTATCTAGTTCAAAGAATATTCCTGAAGGCAGTGGGTAAATACTCAACTACCAAAGAGAACAGAAACATGGAAAGAGCTAAAAAAATACAGTTGCGGAACCTTTCGAAATACATTTAACACAGCTCTCTGTTCTCTTATTTCTATTTGGACGGAATCTTGGTACTTTTATTTTCAGGGTGAAGCATGTATAAAATCAATGCTATTTGCTGCTGTTCACCAGATATTCAGTAATTTGCAGAAGTCTTTTAAATCTTTATTTGAAACATTAGTACTCAAATTATATAATGAACATTGTATAAAATACATATATGATCAAAATTTCATCACTGGGATTTCAATATCATGAGAAAAACATAAGCAATAAAAAACAGTATCACAAGTTATCCAAAAATCAAGGTTGTACTAAGTACCCAATCACACTATCACTGGACAATTCTTACTGGAAAACTACATATCTCCCCAGTCCTGCCAACCATCATAAAGCAAAAATTTAAAAATTGACTTTCCATAAATGATTAAAAAATAGCAAGCCATATAACAGATGAAGCTACTTCACAATAAAGTTTTAAAATTATATATTATTAATAGTTAACAATAAATTTCACAGATTATCAGTACGATTGTTGAGAATTATGAAAGAATAAGTATTTTCATGAAATTTCTGAAAATGATTCAGATTTCTTATCAAAAAAATCTTTTCACTATAGTAAGCTAGCAGTAAAGAAAAGTGTATTAAATCATAATATTCGAATCAATTTTTTCATGGCAGTCAAACTGAAAGAATTTCTAAAATAATACTAAAATTATAATTTTTTTGAAGACTAGTATCTGTTACAGACAAAAAAACCACTGAAGAATCCTCGCGGGAAAAATCTATTTGCCAGCAACAGAATTTGACCAAACCTAAATAATACTCCTAAGAAAATTCTAACCTTATATCTTCGAACCTATTCTAATCAGCCCATACGAAAACCTATTCTGCCTGAGCAAAAACCAATTACATATCCATCTCGAAAATATTCTCGTCTCTTTTGGTAGATTTTTCAGCTTCAGCTCTGATATCACTGTTAGTTTGAGATTTGAGGAATTTCTCCTTCTTTTCTTCAACTTCTGATGTTTCACTTTCACTGTGTCGTTTTTCATGAGCTTTCTTCTTCTTTTGAGCTTTTTTCTGGTTCTTCTTCCTTTGACCAAGAATGCTGGAATTGATTCTGCCAAAAAAAGAAAATGTATGAAGCGAGTTATTCGAATAAAAATAAATCACTGACTTAAGTGGAATTATGAATTTCACAGATTTTTTAATTCTTCTTGATATATAATATATGGGTACAAATTATAATTGAATATATGAAAATTTGGGAACACCTTCTACTTCCGATTTTCTTCTTATTCTTTCATTCCATCGATGGATTAAAGGGATTGTCATTACTCCTAAAAAATCAAAGAAATTTTGTTCTTGTATTTTCGTTCGATGAGAAAAAGTTTTCCTTGTATTAAAAAAGGAAATAGAAATATTTCAAATTATCAATGCTAAAAATATCAAAGAAGATTATACCGATTATCTAAGTAACTGATATACATTTTGTCGGAATGTATTCATCTGCTATGAAAGAAGTAGTAGTAACAACAGATCTTTGGTGGGCTAATAATAATAACTAAAGACCTCGGAGCAACAACCGGGTAACTCCGTTTTCATGAAATGTTGACAAATGAGGAAAAACTCCAAAGCTTGCCTGATTCTTGCGCAGAAATATACATTCAAGTAAGTCCATTTTGATTGAAACTCCTTACAAACACGCTGGATTTGCCTCATTATTGCACCGAAAGTTGCTTACATTGGATGTTAGCAGATTGAATATCATTTCTCGGTTTTGTTAGAAAATGGATTTACCAGGTTGTTGCTCCGAGGTCTTCAATTACTGTTATTCATTAACCACTGTCAATGGCCATCAGCTAAAGCCCTTTAGTCTATATAAACCAGGGGCCTATTGCACCAAATACTTTGCAACTTTTCACTTTGCTCTTTTTGCTTTTCAAATGAATTACGTTGCATAAAACGCATTTGTAATTGAAAAGTTCAGTGTGAAAAGTCAAGTTCAAAGTGAAAAGCACTTCACAGAAATTAAATGTTGGGAGAAATGTTGTGCAAAATATTTAATTTTCCCTTTTGCAATTTGTTAGAATGCAAAGTGTAAAGTGAAAAGTTGCAAAGTATTTTGGTGCAATAGGCCCCAGGTGTAACAAAACAAAGTTTCAACATTTTGGAAGCTGATTGTGGAACTCACAATGTTTTAAAAATTTTGTATGAACTTGGGTCTACAAATGTGCTGTTTTGTAGATGTAAGATTTCCAACTAACTGCTATATTAAATTTATCTTTTGGATGACTTGTTCAACTGAACTTGAAATCAAAACATTTTTCAGTCGGTTCAGTAAAAAAATCACAGCTGGCATCAAAAATTTGGTTTTCATGTAACATTTGGGTATGTTCATTGAGTATTTTGGATCCGATTCGAGTCCTATAGTTTTCATGTATGACCCTGCCAACGAAATTTCTCCAAAAAAGCTCATTTGTGGATACATGTTTAAGCAAACTTCTTTCTCATTTTGTAGTCTATAATTAGTTCCCAAAATATTGAATCGTTGTTTCGGTATATGAGGGTTATAATTTAACTAAAAGTTTTGGGTATATTTATATGAAAATAACTATTTCAACTGACCATTAATCAACGTTATCACAACCAACATTTGTATAACAAGATAATCAAATTAATACCTGTAAAGCTGCTTTGAAACCACATTGTTGAACCTCACAGTTTTCTTCAAACTGGTAGACATTTCCGTTTCATGTTCAGTATCTTCTGGAATGGGAATATCCAGCCCTTCAGGATCTAATGAACCAATACAATCATCAAGACTGGATTCTGATATACTTCTGGAGAAAATCTTTCTCGTAGAAGACCGCTTTAGGATGCCCCTGCTCCTGCAGGGGCTCAAACTACAACTCAGCTCATCTCCACTTGACTCATAATAAGACCCAAAATTAATACCACTTTCAGAATTTTCATGCAAACTATTAGTTTCTTCCCGAGAGTTTGCAATATCTACAGGTTTTGTACATTTTGCTGACTCTTCATCATTGTTATCACAGGTTTCAATATCATCATGACCTTTCGATTCAGAATTGTCTGCCACAATATTCTTCCAAAATCCTCGACTGTGGAGGGCGTCCAAAATACTAGCTTCTTCTAAGAATTTTTTCTGCAAATTTTCGTCTGATGTTCCATATAAATACCAAGAACAATCATTATCACAATATTCAAAAGGAACTTTCAAAATTACATTATTATCCCAAACTTCGATCGAGATAGTATTTTCCCGAATGAAATTCCCAGGGAATTTGAGCATTAATGCATAATGCAATTGATAAAAACTTGGGCTTACACTAATGAACTTAATATGGACAGATTTTTCATTTTCGTCAATAATTTTTTGTAATGAATCTGCATCAACATTTTTAACATGAAGAGTAAATGCAATCGTGTCATCAAAAATGTGACTACTAAACTCTGGAAGAGTATACTCTATGTCACTCTCAAGAAACTTAGTCCTAAAATGTTCAGTTTCGTTTTCATTGAATGTTCACTACCGCACTCATTGTCTACGAAAATTTTTTCATTTGCTTCTTCTTCTGATTCAGGTGAAACAGGGGAACTATGATCACTCTCAACACCACTATCTTCCCTGGAAAAATCTCTTCCTTCAAATGATGGTTTCTTTTCAACTGATAACGTGATCAAGAGTTTTCCTGAAGTTTTGTCAAATTTGGCATTTCCTTTATCTTTACCAACCTGATAAGGTAGTGTAAGGTCTAATTTGTACTTAGCAGGTTTCTCACTGATCAATTGTACTGTTTTTTCGGTAACATTTAAAACTATGTCATCAGCAGACTTTAATAGGGGCAAATCTACTTCAACAATTAATTCTTTAGGAATTGTGGAGTTCAATTTAGACTCTTTATGTTCAGTAAACTCTTCCATTTCAATATATCGTCGATGTTTGATCAAAAATTTTGGGGTGGTATATGGTGACTTTGGATCTGAATTTTTATTGCTTTTAGATTTTCTTCCTTTTTCGAAGGAAACTTAAAACTTTGAGTAGATTCATCCACTTGAGCATATAATTTGTCGTAAAACTCTTTTTCTTCAGGAGATCTCTCAACAGGGCCTTCAGCAGAAGGTTTTCGAATAACACTGGCTCTAGCCATGCCCTTGTATTTCAATTTAGGAAATCGTAGGTTATTTTTATCCAGTTCAACGTTGAAGTTAGTCTCTATGGCACTACATGCAGTGCTGTTCACCATGTTTCTAAATGCATTGTTTTTTTCTGCTAAATGCAAAGTATCTGTATGAAAAAGTACATCAAAAACTTTGCATCTTTCACCTTTATTATCCAAGTCTTCAGAAGGTGGTGATAATGAATGAGGTAACGACCACTGAAGACCCCTTGCGCCATCCTTTTCAGATGGAGTTGATGAGGGTTTCTTCACTAAATCATTACTGCAAATATTGATAAAACATTTTTTGACACCATCAAGGGTGGTTTTGATGACATAACAGGGAGTTGGATGCAAAAATGTTATATCATTACCCCTTTCCTTCTCTAATTCTGTTATTTCTCTTTCGTACACCTGCTGATTTTCCGGATCTTGAATCTCCTTCACGTAATCAATCAGTAATTTTCGAAATTCTTCCTTTTTGAGAGCCTCTCCGAGTCGATCAATTTCATCTCTGCTAAGATCTAATTCTTTGAATCTCTCGAAAGAAGGAGAGTTTTCCATGTTGAATCTCTTTCCGGGAACCGGCACTCGAACTATTATTACGCAGTAAGTAAATGATTATGTAAATACTCCTCCAAATATTATCTGACAGCGCTCAACTCAAAATAAACAATGACGTTCGGTCTAGAATTTTCTACTTGTTCACGTGGACTAATCAGGATCAGCCGGGAGTTTTCAATCAACGTTGCCTATACTTCCAAAAACCTAATAACCTATAAAACCTATCTCATTGAAATGTTGATAAATAATGCCAATTATTCATCAACTTCATATACACTCGAGCTAATGTTTTTTTTTAAGTATGAAAAGTATCAGTAGTAGAATTACTAATGCAAATGTCTAATAGAAATGAATGAAATGATAGAATTTCAAATCAAAGTTCAATATTCTTGGAAAGCGACTAACGTGTCTAAAATATGACAACAACGCATGAAACAAGGTCATTCACAGCGGCAATTTTGAATTTCTCGAATCGTATCTATTTTTAAATATAAATAAGGAAGAATACATAACACTTCACAATTTTCGTATTCTCACCCAAACAATTGCTAGTATTATTTAATTCTTTTGGCTCCGAATCAAATCAGTTCATTCAATGAAAAAAACATATGTTTCATCTTACTTAAATAATAACAATTTTTCCATCCAATCAGTCCTTGAAAAATCCCACTGTATTGTTGGGATGCAAAAATGATAACATTTAATGGATGATAGATTATAGATAGATAACAGATTAATGTTTATAAAATAGGATTTTGCTGGCTTTGACCCTAAAGATATATGATTTATGTTGAATAAATATACAGATCGTCTAATTTATCTGTATTATTGAGTGGAGTATTTATATTTAAGAGATGCATTATATTTTTCAGTGGATCTTGCGCTGCTCTTGGTTTTTTTCTATTATCTGTATATCTCGTTTTCCCAGATGTGAATCATTTTTCGAAAAAAAACAAAATTTTTTGACTTTTCACCCCTATATATTCTTAGGGGAACAGCGTGAGTAGTATAGATTTGCCAAAATGTCCAAGTTATGAATTTTAAAACAACAGTCGTCAAAGACTACCCAGTTACAGTGAATGATGAAGAATCCGAGGTTAAAAGTAAATTCGTCCGGTCGTCGTTAAACACCATACTTTCGAACGGCAATAACTATAGAGTGTTGAAGTTTTCAGGGTAAGTTAGCGGTCTGAATATCTCGGCTCTATTCATTAATAGGACTTTTCTCTTTGAGGTGCTCAAAATATCGACTTGACACGGTTTACGCATATATGGCAACTTTAATTTTGCGAATATTGTTTGCAACATATTATGAGATGTTTTGGAAGGTACCTAGAACAGCAAAGCCTTTGTTTGACAGCTAATTCCAATTCTTATCTTACCCACAATTCACCTGATTTTCATGAATGATGACAATGATTTCATAAATTATTTTCCCCATGAGCAACAATCATAAGTGTTAGGTCAGGTGATCTAGCCTGCCACCGATATTTAGGTCTTTTGCTTTTGCTTAACAGTAGTTATAGTATATAACAATACCAATTTCCAGAATCAGCTTAAAATTACTTTGTTGAAACATAGAAATTTGAAAACTTAATATCTCAAATATCATCTCAGAAGAATATTAAGTGAGCTAAACATTTGAATTCGATATTCTTTGAAAGTCATATGATATAAAACTTTTTATTCCAAGTAAACAATTGATTTGCATTGTTTAAGGTAAGAAGAAGGTCATAGCATAGTCCATATAGCATTGTGTTTCTCCTTGAAAAATGGTTAGTTATTAGTTTTGGAGAGCAACTATATTATTATTTGAGGAGATAATATTCTCGCTATGATGATATCATACTACATATAAAGATTATATTATACAATGATGATATTAACCAAAGATATTCTACAACTGTAGAATATCTTTGATATTAACATACAAGAATAAAATACTCAAAATCTTGGTACTATTAGTATTAGGTCCATCTAACGGCTTATAGTTGAAACTTTAACTGGAATGTTCAAATGAAACAACTGGTCCATCTGGTGGCTTTTAGACGAAATCGTGACCTGTTCTATACTAAATGTACACTGTAACTAAATGTATAGGCGGTTGCACCCATAGATAAACTACCTAGAGTAGTTTGTCTATGGTTGCACCATCTAGATTCTAGAAGACGACAATGAGGTTAATAACTTACTGACACCAGAGTCCAGAAAAAACAATGCATTTATTGCATTTATCAATTGACAATAATACCCTCTGGCCTCTTGTAATGAAAACAAAGTGGACATGCGAAAGAGCCATTTTTATCAATTCGTCCAAATAAATTCAGGGAAACATAAAAAACTCGTGAGGTTTTTTATTATCTCAATGTATTCGGAAGTATTCAGAACTTTCCAAATTCCGAAATGGAACATTCTTCGACAACCTTACAACTTTGCCACAATAACTCAACCCATTCTGTATCTTTTCTCTATAGATGCCAATGATGGGCCCAGAAATTCAGCCACCCTTGTACCATTGTTCCTTAAATGATGCTTATCCCATTGTTTAAGTCCTTAAACAATGCTTATACCATTGTTTAAGGAGTTCTCCTTAAACAATGCTTATACCTACTCTTCCACAAAGTTGAAGTGTTTAGATTTTCTATCAGGAGGAGAAGTTTTTATACCACCCCTAAGTTACAAAATGAATTTCACTCGAATTGGATATCTTATTGTTATAGAAATATAAAGATTCTTCATTTCAATATTCAATTGAATTTTCTATGGTTCTGTTTACACTATGGCCACAAATTTTGCATGAGGCTTATTATGAGCATCTTTCATGTGGCAGCAAAAAATATTGAGGAACACAAATTCCGAATGGCCATATTTCATGGAACATCTGTACGATTTGGGTGGTTATGAACTTAATCGCGGCATTTGGGAACCGAACTTACCCTGAAAATCTCAACTCTCTAAGACAATCCCTTTGAAAGTTATCATGCTTACGGCCGGCCGGACGGCCCTACGGACAGAATTGAATTTGACCACGGATTCATCATCAGGTAGTCTTATCGTTTCGGACCATTCTAGGCTCAAAATTCGAAAAACTTTATACGCAAAACGATATAGCACTCGTTTGTATATAACAAGCTTTTCTGAGGGTCCATTATTTCTAAGATTTTTTTTTTCTGGAAATCACTGGAAATGCTCATTGTAATTCCATTTCATCAAGTTTTTCTGTGATCTGCAAATTATTCGCTTTTTACCAATAAAATGATCATTAGATTTCTAAGCAGATTTGCGCACTCATTACAGGTAATTTGCCGCAGTTACAGATCTTCAAACTTTCATTATAACTCCCTCCTATTGAATCAACATGAAAGTTAACTAGGTGAGGTATTTTGTAGTTTGACCCAAGTCGTTTGCGTTGTCTCGTGAGATATTGAACACCTTTCACCTTCTCCGAAGATGATACAGCACAATAAGAAGTAATTTAACCTTTGTTCGTTATATTCGCACCTAGAAAATCGCACGACAATAAAACCCAAATCAAAATGAATATGTATTTCAAAGTAAGATGTATTCTTTATTATTCCACTCTTCTGACAATAATGATGTTAGTGTTTTTCCTGAATACTAGCGAAGAAATGGAGGAATTTGAGCCAGTTGATTTAAATATGTATTATGGTGAATCCTACACGCCTGTGAGTCATAGGATGGTCACGAAGTCAATGGCAGAAAGGGTGCAAATGGATGAGATCAATAGTTATTTTTTGTTTTTGAATCAAGTGCCGAATTGTGGAGGCGAATTTTAGTGTTGTTGTTGCAAAAATTGCAAGGATTTAATAGTTACAGACACGTTCGTTTGAAGAGAGGTCCACAGATTCTCTCCATGGTGGAACAGGTGAGGAGATTAATTCATTATTTCTGCATTTAAATTGACAATTGCATTTAGATCTAGAGCCTCTATAAAAAGGTATGATTGTCTCTGCTCACAAACCTTTAGGAATCAAATTCAACTACATATTTTAGGCTTGAGTCCCGAAAACTTTCAGTTATATTTTTCTATTTTTTCGTTTTGGAACAGGAATATACGCAGACAATTTTCGCACCCACTAATACATTCATATTGATATTTAACAAAAATTATGGGTATGAATAAAGTTGCAAAAAATTTAGAAGGTGATTCCGCCAGAAAAGCATTTTCCAACTTTCTTCTTTGAAAACAAAAAACTAACAATAATAAAATCAAAGAAATATTTTATGCGGGTAAAAAGGAATTCGAAAAAATTCCGGTGGTGTTCCTCTATGATTTAAAGGATTAGAAAAAGCTAGCCCCAAACCTAATACATAACCTAAACCTAAGCGGAGTTTCGACTGGTTCGATTACCTTTTATATAGTTACAATTAATTTTTGATTTGGCGTATCATTTTGAGATATTTGTCACATATTCATTAAGATGACGATGCACGCAAAAGCAAAAATGACTGATATGCGCTTTGAAAAATTCTAATCTCTACGTCTCACGCAATCAAGATGAAAAATAATTTTTTCTACAAACGTCAAAAAATGACAAGGTTCGCGCATTGGCAAGAATATGCGAAGTGACCCTTTTTTCATTTCCTTCGTTACTATGACACCGTGCGCGAAGTAGTGTGCGAAATACTTACTTCGCACACTGGATGTAAACTATATGGGATTTTTATATTTTAACTTGGTAAATTTCTTGAAATCCACGTTTTCTTTAACATTGAGTGTTGCTTTCAACATAGAATATATTGCCCATAGTTATAATACCTAATTACTTGATTTGGAAAAACAGTTCAAACCAGTTCAATATTTTTTTTCATATTAAGCTAAGCGTTTGTAGAAAAAATTTTGTTTGCATCTCATGCGCGAAATACTTTGGTGATCTCGACTATTTTTTTTAACTCGGCTGCGCCTCGTTAAAAAAATCAGTTCTCGATCACCAAAGTAGCATTTCGCGCACTAGATACAAAAATAACTATTTTGTACAACTGTCAAAAAAACTTGACTTTTCTTCATCACTATGGATGCGTAAATGATTACTTTTTTTCACCGTTAAAAAAAGTATTTTTTATTTTTTTAACGGTGAAAAAAAGTAATCATTTACGCATCCATAGTGATGAAGAAAAGTCAAGACAACGCAAATAACGTTAAAAATAGTTATTTTTTATACAAGGGGAAAAAGCTCAGAGTAATAAGTAAACAAAGTTTACTTCTTTACTCTGAGGGAAAAAGTATTAGATTTTAGCTCGAGGTTATGTTGTCTCCCGACGCGAAGCGGAGGGAGACAAAAAGCCGAGAGCTCAAATCTAATATTTTTTCCGTGTATAATACACTATTTTTTCTGTGACAGGAAAAACGACCATTTAGTAGTGAAAGAAATAAAACTGTTCACGAAATTACTTGAGTACTTTTTTCCCGGCTACATAGAGAATAATTTTTTTGACAGGGAAAAAAGTAATTTCGTAAAAAATCATATTTTGTGACCTGTCAAGAGATATAAAATGTCACATTTTTTTCCCGCCACAGAAAAAAAGTCTTTTTTAACGGTGAAAAAAGTAAAGACTGTATGCATAGAAATATTACATTGGAAGCATTGTCTCAATCATTTTATATTTCAGACGATGTGAATTCACATTCACAGTTGTACAAAAAAATGTTGTTTGTATTTCGTGCGTATAAAATTCATATGCCATGAAAAAAACACTCCTTTCACGCACTTAATACAAAAATAACTATTTTAAGCGCTCGTTTTACAACGGCTGCTATATCGTTTTGCCAATTGTCTGTAATTTTCAAATTTTGGCCGAAAATAGTCTCAAACGATAGGTTTCAACTCCCTGATGACGAATCCGTTGTCAAATTGAATTCTGTACGTGGGGCCGTCTGGCCGGCCGTGAGCACGATATAACTTTCGAAGGGATTGCCTAGAGACTTGAGATTTTTAGGGTGAGTTCGGTTCCCAAATGCAGCGGTTGAGTTCGTTAACCAGCCAAATCATACAGGATGTTCCATAAAATATGGCAATTCAAAATTTTTTTTCCAATTTTTCAGACAAAACGAAACCAGTCAAAATGAGATTTTGCGGTCAGGATGCTCAAAATAAGCCTCATGCAAAATTTTGTGGTCACGGTGTTAACAGAACCATAGAAAATTCAATTGGAATATTGAAAAGAAGAATACCTATCTATATTTTCATAACAAGATATCTGATTCTAGTGAAATTAATTTTTCGAATGAAGATTGATAGACTGAATGATCATGCAAAAATTCTAAAGGATCGCATCATCAGAACCATATACATAATTCATCTTTTAATTATTGATTTTTTACATCTTTTGAATGATTTTTAGAATAGAATTCCGATCGTGATAGCATTATTGCTCCACCAATGAAAGAGCGCTCAAAAGCACTTGCTCAGGGCCTTCCTTATATTTTTTATAGTAAATCTGAAGCTTTTTATGACCCTTTACATTCATCATCATCTCTTTTTCATGTAATCATAATTTGTTTTCTTAATATTCAACATAACTATTCCACAACAAAATTGTGAGAGAGATCAACTTGATTATTTCAGTTCGATTTCACCTTAAATCTACTTTTGAAGCGAAGCGAACGTTGTTATTTCATAATAGGTACAACACATTTGGTTTGATGTTTTTGTAAGATTTTTCGTCCTTGAGCATCTTTCGATCTTTTCATAGACTACAATCACCAACAGTTGCTATCAATCAGTGGCGTCCCTAAACCTATTTATTGTAAATCAATCATACATCAGTCATATAGATTGAATAAAGAGAGAGTAGGTATTGTCTTGTCTTTGTCTAGTTGGAGTTGCCATTTTATAATAACTTTATTGAAATCTCCATTGAGGATTTCTAAAAAAAATAATTGACGCATAATAAAATCATTTACAAACTATCTGTAAAGCCTTGAATTTTCAACTGGTAAACGAGTTCTATTTTTTACTTCAACCATCCATGAACTAATGGAATATTTGTGTGATTAACATACATAAAATATGGTTTTTGAGCGCTCGTTAAACTTGAACGTTTTGCACAAATGTCTGCTACCTTAAATTTTAAGAAAGTGGCATTATTTCAACCAAATAATTAAATTTTTCCTTAATTATTCATTTTTTATACATATATTTCATTATTTATATATGTATTACATTTTTCGAATAAATTCCAGAATATCATACCGATCGTGCTGAGATTTTGCCTTCATATACTTAGCATGAACCTCAAGGCCTGCATATACAAAAGTTCGAGGTAATAGCATTATTGCTCCACCAATGAACGAGGACTCAAAAGCACCTGCTCAGGGCTTTTCTTAAATTTTCTTCGCTCACGCGTTAAAATATCTTGACCATATGGCTATCATTATGTTCCAAGGTGTTTTTTGTGTTAATTAATTGCAAAAAAATGGTTAATGTGCCACAATTTATGGTTAATTTTGAAGAGTTGAATTACCTATTATTCGTTCTACAGGGGAATTATTTCGAATGAAAGAAATCTAAGGGCGCAATGTGAAAAAATATATCTGGAGGTAGTTTTTTAAAACGACTAGCCTATGAGTAGGTAATGTGGTCAAAATTTCATGAGCATAGTGGCTAATGTCTTAACTTTACACCACACTCAATGATGGCTGCTATCCATGAATATTTACGTCACAACTACTATTTTTTTTTCAAATGTCATACAATCTTGAAATGAGATTTTCTTGAAGAATTTATTTGAATTCAATCGGATTAAACACAAAAGAAGTTTAGGCACTAGACAGGGATTTTATTAATTAGATCCGTTGATTCCAAAAACATGCAAATGGTTTCAAGTAGTTACTAATGTTACTATCACAACGATATCAATCGAAAATAAACTTTATTGATTTTTTGTTATTAATGATCATTATGCTATTGTATAGTTGTTGATTTCAGCATTTAATCATTCAGTATATGTATCAACAGTTTCTTACAAGTGATATTTCCAAAGTTATTTAAAAAACAAGTTGTGTAGCAAGATACTCCGAAAGTCCGAAATTATTTAACCATATCTATCTCTCATAATTCTTTGAGCGTATTTGGTATTCAATCCTTCTATGAAACTCTTCATATTTCTTAGTTTAAAAAGTTATAATATTGCTCAGGACGGGCTAAATCAGTTAAACATTGCCGAATTTAACCAATGATTCAGAATCAATAATTGAATCATTCATATACAGAGTGTTTCAGAACGTCATCAAACGAGAGAGGCAGAGTCTTATTTAAAGAAGAAATAAAGTTCATATAAACATGGCCCGAAACGGCTTTGATTTGATTTCATGAAAAGTTTTTTCATAGAATATTACAAATTGACTTTTGTTATTGAATTGCAAGTTGGTAATCGATAAACCTATTAAAATGTTCCGTAAGAATAGTGGAGAGATCGAGAATTTCAAGTTAGGGGTGTAGAATTTATGGGTGGTTCAGTGGATTTCACACCTTCTTCTCAACGAACAAATGAAAACCTAGTGCGTCTCAGACAAATTTAATGTCCCGCCTGATAGTTTTTCATCAAATGAATTGACACCCCCAGTTCGACACACCAATTAAAAATCTCGAGTCATCGAGATTTTTAATTTTCCCAATTTTGCAGAGAATTTTGAATGGATTAAGCTTACTCATATCCAATTCCGATTCAATAGCAATAGTCGCTAGTAAAATTTAAAAAATAAACTCCTTTCTCGAACTTTTACATCCTTGGCTAACAAAGCCGTTTTCGATCCATGTTTATATAAAATTCTCTTATAAAATGCGCTCTTGAAACTCCTTTGGCGTTTGATGACGTAATTCTTAAACCCTGTATACAAGTATGGAAATTCATATCGGAAACATACGATAGGTATACAACGCATCAGAGAGAGAGAGAAAGAGAGAGAGAGAGAGAGAGAAAGAGAGAGAGAGAAAGAGAGAGTTCCGGCGTCCAGTTGATCAGTGATCAGATCGATGCGGGTACTTTAGGTTGCTTACAATGCTTACCATATAGTGCTTTAATTAGACCACTTTTAAAGATAAGAGAAATACAACTACATTATTCGCATTTCACAATTCATCCTGTCAAAAATATAGCACGTGAATATTTTGAATATTCCACGGTTCAACTAGACGTCAAAACTCTCTCTCTCTCTCTCTCTCTCTCTAATGCATTGAATATTGCAAGTTTCCGATGTGAATTTTCATATGGATATAAATTGAATCTTAGACTATATCCCGTCTAAGAATTGAATCAAGTGTATTCCAACAAGCACTCGCACTCAATACTTCTCATTATTTTCAGGATGAGTTGATTACCACCATGTACAGAAGGATGAGAAACGAGGCCATCCCTTTGAGTTTTGACAGGAGCACATATTTTATGAATTTCACCCAATTTGATCGACAATCACCAACTTACATCAACATCATAAGAGATCCAATAGAGAAATTATCTTCAAGGTTAATTAATCGATCTGAGAGCAAGTAGCCATTTTCATTCTAATATTTTCAGATCACAGTTTGGTAGGGAAAGCAGTTTGTTGAAGTGCATTCATATGCAGCGGAAATGTATGATTGGAGAAGAAATTTACGAGTTCAATATTCCGTATTTTTGCGGTCAAGATCCAAGGTGTAGGTGAGCTATTACATATATTATATCATTCATACAGGGTGTCCCAAAACTCGACATCAACCCGGAACCGGGTGAAAGGGCAAGTAATGCAGGTTGTCAGAAAGATATAAAAAAATCTAAGTTGCATGATTTTAAAATAATAGGCATTTAAAAAAACACAGAAAATTTCACATCCTGTGACAGTCTTTTCACTCCTGTTGCCACAAATATCAACTTTTTCCAACTTTTTTTTGTTGTGTAACCCTGAATAATGCTTGTCTAAACTGTAATCAAAATTTTGATACCAGCTGCTCTAGGCTTCATAAAAATAGGGCTAACTTCTCAGAAAAAAATTCAAAATTAACAATTGCCTAGTTTCAACTGACTGTATTGAAAAAAAAATTTACTACGCAAGTTTGGCATGTTTTGTCAAAAGTTGGCGCATTTAGTAAGAATTCCAAAATGGTATAATACTTGGTAAATTGTAGCTGCCGTAGTTCAAATTCGCTTTCGATTGCCTTTGAATACACTTTTTCTTTAACTGCTTCCCAGTAAAAAAAGTCCAATAGATTCAAGTCCGGTGAACGGGTCGGTCCCGAGATTGGACCAGAACGTCCGATCCATCTTCCGGGAAAAATGTTTCCAGAAAAAAAATTCTAGAGAAATTTCCCCGGAAAATTTTTTTCTGGAAAAATTATTTTCTCTGGAAAATTTTTTTTCTGGAAACATTTTTCCCGGAAGATGGATCAAATAATTTTTTATAGACATTTGGGCAAAACGATATAGCACCCGTTTGAGTAGAACGAGCGCTCAAAAAGAGATTTTCGTCCGGAAACTTCACCAGCTTGTACCTATCTCATATGTTCATATGAAGTTTTTCTCATAAAATGCCTTCAAGAATCTCCCGATAGGATATGAGCATATTATTCAGAAACACTCTGTATAGGCAATTAAAATTACCTTGTTAGTTTCAAAGTCGACCAGCTCTTAATGGAAAACACTTGAAGTTATACCTATTTTTTGTAGAAGTGGAAACAGTGAATGGGCACTTCAAATAGCGAAAAACAACGTAGAAAAATTCTATCCAGTGGTTGGCGTACTAGAAGATTTGAACATGACGATTTCTGCCCTCGAAAATAAAATCCCATATTTTTTCAAAGGTTCCACGCAGATATACGAAGACAAATTATCAGGTACTAGTTTGCATTTTATTGAAACATACTCAAAATTATAATTGCTTTTCCAGTTTTTCAGCCGAAACTAAGCCTACAAATGGATCCAACCAAACAAAACTTACTGAAAACTGTGTTGAAAACCGAATATGAATTTTATGAATGGATAAAGAAACGACTGTCGAAACAAATGAGAAAATGACCTGAATTGTATTATATCGTTATTGTGAGACTGATTATTTTATAGTGTAAATAAAGTTACCTAATTCTTTTATTGCTATGATGGATCAATTGTTCCAAATCATTGGTAATTCGTGGTTTTGTTAACACATGTAATGGAGTTCTCATATGAATTATGTATGACGATGTGTGAAATAATGAGGAGGTGTTACGATTGTTAAGAAAAAATCGAATCAAATTAAATGTTATCGTGTACTTTGATTGAGTTTGATGGTAACGAGGCTATCATTTGTTTTTTGCCAATTGGAATTGTAACATTCAACTCATATTTCTCGGGAAACGATTGCGTAAATGAAATACATTTGTGTGTGACACGTGAATGTCGATGAGATTTTCAAAATTTTATGGATAGACAACATTATATTCCAGTGAGTTCAAAAATTTGAAGTGGATTTTGGACTCATTTTATAATTCAATTTTTGTATATCGCACTTAGAGCACGGGTTTAAGTAAGATACATGTACTGAATAGGGCCACATTGAAGGTTCAATTTTTTTATCAGTCAATTTTCAACATAGAGAATTAAAATTTGGTTTACTTACAGCTATGCTATTTGGATGATAAAGCTCATTAAAAAGGTACAAAAATTATTATGGCGAGTAGTTAGGACGCAGGAATAGCTGCTTATCGGCCTTTGTAAGTCTCATGTTTCTCTGGTGCAAAATTTTGTGTTTTTCAGGTGTAATCTGTTTATTGTATGAACCTGATGTTTGCTGACATCTTGGCTGAGAAGGCAATGCTGTCGAAATTGTTGCTAGATTTTCCTCCAAGGCTGACAGAGGAAGTGAGTCAGAATCTGACCAGTAGGACTCATAATCACTTCCAGAGTTTTGTGGGTTAACAACATAACTTTTAATTTCGACCAAGGCTCTTTATGTTAGGCTGCTGGATGCATAAGCAATGTCAGGGATATCATCTTGGTTATAGGGGTATGTACCGGTAGCTCGAAATCCAGCCATTAAATTAGCTGGTGACAAGACCATTCGATGCTTGGAATGTGGCCAAATCGGGTTCTAATTATTCTCCTTTCGGATTCCCGCATCCAGCAGTTTAGAACTCCCTAGACGACCTCGACCCAATGTTGCTTAAAAGCACGCGAAAACTTTTATCAAGTGCTGAAGCTCATGGGTAGTATTTAATGGAAGGTAGAGAAGCTTTATGCCATGAGCTCCAGTTACATCCGCGATGTTAGCGTTCAGGCATAAACGCGCACCGTCAAATATCAATAAACATCTCCCAGGGGATCTGAATTGGAGAAGTAATCCAACCAACTGGTGAAAGTCACTACAGTCATGCTGCCCTTCACAGTCATTCTTGTTGGATGTGCCAGGTGACATCGGAACGATCCATTCTGGTTTTCGTCGTTTACCTTTAAACAATATCATAGGTGGAATATACTGACCCAAAGCATTTCCACAAGCTACTACTGTGGCACTTTAAGAGTGCTCTGTGGCTATAAGATGTACTCTTTTAGCTCAGAACGTAGTGCTGGTGGTGCAGTGTCAGGCAACAACCTTTTTCCCTGTTGTAGATTAGCTGACTGGTTGAGTAAAGGACCCCGCACTTTTGTATGGGATTGGCTCCCGGTGGATTTGGCTGAAATTTGATATGTTGTTCTACTAATCCTTCTGATCAAATGTCTCCACAGTCACGAAGCTGAAAAATGCATACTTCTAAGAGTTTTTAGCGTTTTTTTTGTATCCATTTTGGCTTACGTATTACCGTTCACACAGAAATGTTTGAGAATATTTCGTGATTATTGAAAGCAGATTCTGTCAATTCGAAATATTTTCAAACATTTCTGTGTGAACGGTAATACGTAATCCATAATGGATACAAAAAAATCGCTGAAAACTCCTAGAGATATGCATTTTCAGCTTCGTGGCTGTGGAGACATTTGATCAGAAGGATTAGTAGAACATCATATCAAATTTTCAGCCAAATCCACCGTTCTGTGTGAACGGTAATACGTAAGCCATAATGGAAACAAAAAATCGCTGAAAACTCCTAGAAGTATGCATTTTTCAGCTTCGTGACCGTGAAGACATTTAATCAGAATGATTAGTAGAAATCATATCAAATTTTCAGCCAAATCCACCGGGAGCCAATTCCCATACAAAATGTGCGGGGTCAAAACTTGTCTTAGTTTATCGAAGTATTCCTGTACGATGTGCCTATTTAATATTTGTGTCCTTGAAGGGTTTAGACGTGTGACTTCCCGTGTGCTACTTCAGGTTGTCGCTTATAAAATATTGCGATCCATATCCCTCCCGCCTGTGGTTTTGTAGATATTTTGGTATGATTTTATGAGATTTTGGTTTTATTATATTGAAAGAATGATTTCACTCTTGTCAACTTTTATTATATTTGTTATTATTATTCAGCCTACTTATAAGGAATTATTAAAATATTACATAGATATCATCATAGAATAAACATTGAGTTTTATATATAGTTAAATGCCTACATTCAACCACACCCCTTAAAACACAATGTTTCATTTGGTAAAAGAAATATTATGACTAACCACCATCATCTTTAATTTTAAAATCCACTGGCTAGTAAGAACTTCTTTTCCTTTTGTTGTCTTGCGATCAACCAGTTTCCATGTATATTTTTCTGTAATGATTGTTTTTCCTCTTCGATACCTTTCTTCCAGTTATGTTTATCTGGACCATTCATACATTCTCCATATGGTAGCATGGCCATTTCATAATCGTCGTATCTTTGAGGTCTTCTTAGTTTTTTTCTATCCTGGAAATTTCTTGATCTTGATTCTCTTCAGTGTCTCTTTTTTTATTTTCTTGATTTTCTAAAGTCTTTGTTCTTCATTTTCTTGATTCTCTGCAGTCTCTGTTTCTCATCTTCTTGATTCTCTGCTCTCTGTTTCTTCATTTTCTAGATCACGGCAAACTACATATTCAATCTCTTCTTCTCTACTTGCTTATCCTCATCAGTGACCAGTTGTTCATCTGCGACTATTAGATTTCTTCTTTATCTTCCGTCATTTCCTCTTTTTTTGCCACTTCTGTTTTTCTTTTTCTGATAGGAAGGATTCTTTCTGTGGTTTTATTTTCATCTCGTATAAGCCATTTTTGGACTTTTGTCCTTCCAGAATAGTAACTCCATCTTTTAAGACTTTTACACTGCTCTTTGTAAACAAAACATCACAGTTATTTTCTGTTATGGCATGAACAGACATGAGATTCCTGTTGAGTTCTTGTTTGGCAATTCCATCATATTCACTTATGTTTTTCAGTATATTTGCTTCATTACACATGTGTCTAGTACAGGCACTATCTACTACCATTACCAAATCTTTATTTTCTTCTATTATTGTATTTCAACTTCTTGAGTATGATTTGTCTTCCTTCTTTCATTTCTTCTGTGGTGACATCTTCCATGTATAAAGGGAGATTTTTATCATTATTGTTGTCTCTGCCATTATTCTGTCTGTTGATTTTCCACCTGGTTTGAAAAAACAGTTTTCTTCTTTATGGTTTGTCTCTTGCATATCGAACAGACTTTATTTATGTCGTCCTTTTGACAATTGTTCTTGAACTCTTGTTTATTCTTGAGAAAACAGTCTTCTTCCTTGTGATTCGTCTTTTTGCATATAGGACATGGTTTAAAAAATTTTCTGTTTTTATTGAAAATAGTTTTGAAGGCAACTCTTTCATCGTTATTATTTTTCAGTCTTGATTCTTCTCTACTTAGTCGTCCAATTAAATTCTCTATAGTTTTTTTCTTCTTCTCTTGTTGATTCCCATGCTGTGGTAAAATAGTTGACTTCCTCGGGTAAAATAGACAATATTTTTGGTATGAGCATATTGTCCGTAATTTGTTCTTTTTTTAATTTATTTAACTCAAAGGCAAATTTTGTATAGAGCTTATGTTGCTAGCCATATCTTTGGATCGATTATACTTGAAGCTGTAGAATTCTTGAAGCAATTGTTGTGCCCTCTGAGAAGGTCTCTTTTAAATATTGATTTCAGTTTTTTCATACATTGCATGTGACGTTTCACACGCAAAATATGGGTTTTGACGTTTCTATCAATGGTTTTTTATGATATAATATTTGGCCTTACTGTCTTTCTGTGTCCACTTCTTCTTGCTTTCTTCCTGTGGCAATTTTCGAGTTTTTCAGTACCATCGACAATGTCGTTAAGTCTTTTGTGCGAAAAGTATTCTTATCTCGAAGTCCCACATAGCGAATGACTGGGTCTTGAAGACAGCGAGATCTTTTATATCTTGACTTTCCTGAGTCATCTTGGAGGATTTTTGATATTTTTCTTTATTTGTAGAGATCTGGGCCCATAACCTGTGGTTTTGTAGATATTTTGGTATGATTTTATGAGATTTTTGGTTTTATATATTGAAAGAATGATTTCACTTCTTGTCAACTTTTATTATATTTTGTTATTATTATTCAGCCTACTTATAAGGAATTATAAAATATTACATAGATTTCATCATAGAATAACATTGAGTTTTATATTAGTTAAATGGCCTACATTCAACACCGCCAGCCTGTTTGTAGGGAAAAGGAATGCTTCAAACCATTCTCCTTGACGAACGTAAA